>OZ038497.1:62843816-63298816 GCA_964036315.1 Acanthosepion esculentum
ATTTGATTCATAAGAAATTTCCTAAAGTTCAAACTTACCAGGTTTAAATAAAATTTAGGAATGGCAAAAAGTATTGAATCTTTTTACCACGCAGTGAGAAATATTATGTATTAATCAATGAACAATATATAACATTTAATAATTGCAGTTATTAAACAAAAGATAAGAGAAAAATATGTATTGCTTTAATAATACTAGAATGATTGCCAGTTTTTATATAACTTCTATTATTGGTGTCATTTTTGACAGTAGAAATTATAACATCAGAGAATAAATAAGATAAAATGTATAACAGAGAAAGAAAACAAAACAGATCTACAAATGTTTGGCAAATGTATAGCAACTTGGCCACCCAGCAACTTTACATGTCTAATGAATAAGTTTTCTTTCAACTTTCACACATTACATTTTGGTTTTTCAAAAATTTTCAGATGGTTATTATGATTATACTTTTGTTTTATCATGATAAAAATGTCATCTGTCATTGATTATATTTGATAAGATACAGGTATATTTTAATGAAAATTATGTACATCTATGAGGAATAATGAGGATGATGATAATAATAATAAAGTCTAGTTCCACTACTAACTGTTTCAAAACTGCAAAAATGTTGATTCTCTGTTAAGAGCTTAGAAAATAATTCAAAGTGGAACACATCAAGGGAAGTTCTGGTGACATTAGCAAACAAGATTATTCCTAAGAAAGAGAAAGGAGGAGGATAACAAAAGAAATTCTAGAGCTGATGAAAAAGGGACAAGAAATAATACCAATAATGTATAGGATACTAAGCAAAACCATCAGGAAGAAATGCAAGCAGGCAAAAGATGATTGACTCAATGAGTCAATGTGCAGAGAAGGAGACACTGCAAAACATAGATATAGGAAGAATGTATAAAATGATGAAAGAATTAACGAGTCAGAAAACGTGTTCCTCAACAGGATGCATAAAATCTAAAAATAAAATATTCAATAAAAAAAGAAAAAGAAAAAAGACTTTGAAGATGAAATGCATACATTGGAGAACTTTTTCACAAAGAGTGGACAAACGCTTTAAAAAAAAAAAAAAAGGAAGTAATATTAAAATCTGAAGTAAAATTGGCACTTGGATGAAGAGTAACAGAGCAAAAAGAATTGCAATAGAGATTCTATCAGCTTTAGATAATTTTGAGATCAACTAGATTATTGAAATAACAAATGATATGATAGTGGAGACATAGCTCAATACATATCTTCATAATGATACCTAAGAAGCCAGGCGCAAATGAACATGAGATCCATTGGACAATCAGCTTAAATAATCACATAACTAAGCTTATAATTAGAATTCTAATGAACAGAGCTTATAGCAGAATTAGACCAGAAATAGGGCAAGAACAATGTGGCTTTGTTCCAGACACTGGAATAAGAAATGCTATCTTCATAATCAGAAGTCAAAGGAAGCAATACATGCAAAAAGACCTATACCAATGTTTCATAGATTACAGCATTAAGCATTTAGTAAGGTAATGTAACATGTAAAAACCTATTTGAACTGATAGGAGGATAATTCACAACTGGGAACAGATTGACTTCATACAGTTAGGAAATGAGTTAAGCAAGTAGACAAAAATACAACAAGCAGTAAGACAAGGAATTATTTCTCCACCAGATTTATGACCTATACAGCAAGATGATTCGAAGAAAAATGGAAGATTTACCAGCATTTACTACTGATAGCCATAATTCTAATAGCATAAGAGCAAGAGCTGATGGCAGACTCAAAAGAAAAAATACAAAAACTAGGGAAGGTAGCAAAGGAAATCAAGAAAGGACTAACCATTAGCTATAAGGCAAAATGTATGGTTGTTAGCAAGAGTAACAACCAAATGTGTGAGCTTCAAATTAGAAATGTCAGAATCAATCAGATTTTTAAGTCATTACCATGCTTGATACAAGCTTAGGCGATCATGTATCTTTCGATACATTACTGATAAGGTAGATTTTTCCCGCAATAGGCTGCCATTTCTTTCTGCGGTAGACCAGTTGCCACACAAAGCTATAGAACCCGGTTTGTCCTGCTATTTACCCATAGCTGGGGGGAAAGAGGAGGATTCATACCTTTCCCAAGGGTATTAGCACGTAAGTGAATGTAATGGATTCAACAGGAATTCGAACTCAGCTCTCCAATTCCTCAGTCCAATCTGCTATCCATTACTCCACCGTACAGAATTTTAACTGAGTTGTGTGGTAATAGATGATAGAATGATCCAAAGGGATATTGGAATAGTGAAAGTGGCCTTCCAGAAAGTAAGCAAAGGGATATTTTGTATGAAAACAAAGGAAGCTGAATTGCTGTGTCATATCTATCCTCTTGTAGAGCAGTGAATGATCAATTTCTTTACATATGAAGAAGGGACAGAAATTTTATTTTTCAATGGCTTATCAACTTTTTGTGGTTTATCTAAGGCCAAAACATATTTTGTATTCTAATTTTTTTTAACAAATGAATATCGCATTAACAATTTATTGAGAATAACAATTTTTTTCAATTACAAGTCCTACTATTTATCCCATGGCTTGGGTAGGAGATGGATTCATACCTTCCCAAGAGTATTAGCACATAACTGAATGCAATGAACCCAACTAGAATAAGAAGAAACTGGAAGTGGTAGAGATATAGTTATGCAGATAGATGTTGAGAATACCATGGACAGAACATGTGAGCAACAAGGAAGTTATAAAGAAAATGGAAACTAGAAAGACACCCATACTTCAAATCAGAAAGTTGAAATTTCTGGGACACATTATGAGGAAGGGCAACTTGAAAAATTTAATACTCAAAAGACATAGATGACAGGAAAACAGGACTAGAACGAAACAGTGAGCAACTTAACCTAATGAGTTTGTGCAAATAGACTGCAAAGCAGGGACAAAGAAGACTGGTAAAGATTGCTTAGAGCTACAAAGGACAGGAAATTGTGGAGAACCATAAACATCCATGTCCTAAAGAGATAAGCACATAAATGATGATTACCTAGGCAATTACTAGGTGTCATATCTAATTTTGTTTATTCTTAATTATTAAAGGTTTTGTTTCTATTATTATTACAATAGAAATAATAAAAATTGCAAAAAAATTAATACATATTTGTTGTTTAAAAAATACATTCAAACAAATAAAATTACTAATTGTTGATTCTAATGTATATTTTGAGAAAAAAAATAACATTAATAACTTTGTTCATTAGTCAAATAAAATACTAAATGAAACAGTGGCCTTAAATTATTTATAATTGGAAAATGGAAACAGAGTATCAAATTTTTTTTCTGGTATTTTCATAGTAGAGACTATAACCATCTCTCAGGTAATTAGTGATAACCATTTGTGAATTCAATGAAAATTTATAACATTTTTTAAGCTCCCCTTTTCAAGCTTTAAATTAAATGTAATATATAAAATTCAATAAATGAAATATTAAAAATGAGAATAACAGATGTTTTAGATTTCTAAATAGATTCAAATTTAATGCATGAGAATGAGGATGAAATAATTTATTTTCTATTTAAAGAAAAATCAATTGAAAATGGTAATAAAAATTTGAAACATTTTTACGTGTGTCATATCTATCCTTTTGTACAGCAGTGAATGATCAATTTCTTTACATATGAAGGGAATCATGGCCAAATTTAATAGCATTTTTTGTAGTTTAAAGTAATTAAATGCAAAGTTATAAGAGAAAATTGCAGAGATAACACATCAATAGCACATACTTGGTCATCTAATGTTGAACAACAGTATATAACGATAAATAAATAATTGGTAAATATTTGAAGAAACATCTACTTAAAGAGTTAAATGATTGCCATTTTCAAATACAATGAAGAATCAAGTGGTGCATTAACATTTTTTTTAGTTATAATAATTAAAAAATGTTAATGCATCACTTTATTCTTTATTGCTACATAGAATAACTGCTCAAATGAATATATTTAACACCTATATTAAAAATTAAACATTTTTTACCTTTCCTTCCAGCTCTACAGGAAATTTTGTTTGGAATTTAACAGGGGTTCCGTCAGTGTAATCCCGTTGGATAAAAACTTTGATCCCATTTGGTTGATGAATTCTGGAGATGTCTTCCATTGCTATTACCTCACTGAAAATGAAATTAAAAAAAGTATAGTGCAAAATATTAAAACAAATTTGCAAAGTAAAATATTGTATTATACAAAAACTTCATAACAAAAAGTTTGCTTAAAAATGACAATTATCTTCAATACTTTAAGACATTAAATTATTTTAGTGTCTTTTTGTTGGAAAATATTTTTAAAATGAAAAAAAAAAAATTAACATATCAATGAAAACAGGTAGATATGTCATAATAAATAGAGTAAGCAAGAGATATTTTAAAATAAAACTCAAACATTATAATACTATTTTCTTTTTATAAAATATAATTTGAAAGTGAGATACAGTTGAAAATTCATACCATTTCAAGGCATAGTTTATAAAGACCTGAATGAAATGTGATGTGTACATCAATGGGTTTCTGGTTTCTTAAAAGATTTTTTTTTTTACTCAGTATTAAAAGTCAATATGAGCAAAAAATAAAGAATATTTAATGGAAGTTGGTTATGGTTTAAACAATGAAAGTATCTAATAAAATTTTATCCTTATTAATAAGGCTACAAGTCATCAAAGAAAAAAGTATTTATTTATTTTATGCTCTTAATTTTACTTGGAATGTATCTTTGCAATATACAAAACCATTGTACCTTTTAATCATCTATAAACAACACAAATTAAAACTTTACTTTTTTTTTTACTACTAAAACACTTGTTTATAACATTTCCTATTTCTATATAACAAACAATAATATTGGAAACACAAACACACACACACACACACAGTGTCAGGTAAGTGAGAACAACTATAAAGAAAAATAATCATCTCCAATAGTACAAAAATCAGTATATTTCCAGAAAAAGAAAAACAGGAAATTTTTTTTTTTTTTAATTAAGGATGGCCTTGATATAGTCTCAGAAGAGACTGCATACCTAGATCAGGTGACTGTCACTTATGTTGGCCATCACATCCATGATGGTGGACTTTAAAAAATCCTTGGTACTTCATTTTTCTTAATATTTAAGCAGTAAGAGATAAAATATTAATTTATGATGATAAATTAAGCCTTTACTCTAGTTATTTCATAAATTAAGCTTTTATTTTAATAATGTTTCCAAAATAGTATCTCGTTATTAAAGTTTACTACCCCCCCCCACACACACACACACACAGACTCTTTTCTTCCCTTCTGTTAATACTTGTGTATCACATACATGCAATACATTAATAATACTGGAAATTTGGAGATAATCAAGAATCCTGCTACTGAGCCATTCTTTCATTATTATTTTCTAATTTGTAATTAAGAAGAACGAGAATTATCTCTAAGCTTGGTTTAAAATGTGTTATTATTTATGTATAATACTTTGCACTGTGAATTATTTCATATAAAAGGCTTTAGTGACTGTAATGTCAATAGTTACTTTTTTACAAGTCTGTTTATATTATAGTACTATCTAAGTACTTACTATTGTAAGTGAACAATTAGAATGTAGAAAGTTTTACTGGCATATTTCATATATTCTATTGTTATTCTATTTAGTGTTTAAAAATAAATACAGATTACATTATCTGATGTTATTTATGCCTCTTATACAATTTGTGTTGGCTTCTTGAGTATTTTCATAGTAATTCTTCAGGCCAAAAGAAAAATTTATTGATTTGTTATAATAGCAAAAGGTACAATGTGTAGTTCATTATAACCACAAATCTTCCTTTTCTTGTATGATTGTTAAGGGATAAAGAGGTCAAATTGCAATCATTCAGGTATCTTGAAGAGGTTGAAGTTTCAGTCAAAATACAACACCAGTTTCAGTTATTATATGATTTGTTTGTTTGTTTGGAGTTTTATGGCATATCAACCACTATGGGTTATTTAATGCCAGATCCAGTATTTACTAGATATATCAAAAATGTATAGCTGGCAACATCATTGTTTCAAAAATGTATAGGTGGCAACATCATTGTTTAAATTTTTTTTCTACTGATTGACCCTAAGCCACCGCTTTCCATCACATTTTAGGGGTAAGGTGTTAGTATATTTAGTGTAGGGTTTGGGTGGGAAAGTTAATTGTAAGTTGTAGGTGTTTTGGGATGGGTTAGATGTCATGGGGCATGATATGACCAGCTGATTGATCGGATCAACGGCTTTTTGGTTGGACGTAGTTTATCGTCATACCCAAGACACGGATGTAGTTTATCGTCATACCCAGGACGCTTATTATATGAAAAAACATATTCAGTTCTTCATATTACTTGTAATACACCTATAATGTTCAGTTTTGTTTTTTTACAGATGAATTTGTATTGAATCTTAAGTAGTAAAACTGCCAATATATATTAAAATTAATTAATTTTCCCCTAAGGTATAATATTATAAGCAAATATACTAAACAATCCAAATAAATTAGATTTTAATCATCAGAATAAACTGTGTTGATAAGGGAGTGAGGTTAAAAACGAGAGAGGGCAACAATGATTATTATGCAAACAATTCAATATAACCATAACTTTTTGTATACACATAGATTAAGAGGGTAAGTTTTGAATAGCAACAGAAATCTCACTGGTATGCAACATTCTTTTCTTTATTAGAAAAAGATACAATTTTATTTATAGCAACATTATAAATAACCAGCAAGTTACAAAATCATTTAAAAGAATTTTAAAAACAATTATTTACAAAAAGGGATGTTGAAAAGTTCTTGGCCCAAGTCACTTTCCAAAATCTGACCAAATATCAAAATTTAGAATCTCTATTTGGTCAGACTTTGCAGCACCACCTTATATAAATTATAATAAATGAGATAGGATATTCGCATTTAAATAATGACAGTAAGTGATCCCACGAAGATCACTCCAAACTTAATGTCTTCCCTGACATTAAAGATGTGATATAGCACTAGAGGTTGAATTTTCTTGTTAATAGCCCCTAAGTTTTTTTGCCTTGTTACATATAGCAGCTATGTGGAAAAATTGTTTCAAAATTATCTAAAATTTCGCTGAGTCTATTCAAATAAAATTATGATTTGTTCTACTCTATTTTAAATCACTGCTTCTATGTGATACACATACACACAATACACTCCATAGACTTGGAGGAGGAGTTAAAAATCATCCTAATTACCTACTCATAAAATAAATACATTTTCAGGAGCTTTTCTCTATATTTTCAAGTTTACCCATTCACTGCAGCCATCATGCTATCATTAACAATGTTGCTCAAATTACAAGTTTCAAAACCTAAATATGAAAATAAGTGAAATAAATGAAAATTAAAGCAATCATGTACGTTTAAAACAATAATGTCCTCAATTCCATCTGAATTAATTATGCCATTTGAAGATGCTTCATAAAAGTTTTGTTAGTTTTAAATACTCTTATGCAAGCAGAATATATTCTGTCTACTGACAATCCCAATTCAGCTGTTCATCAGTGACTCATACTCAATCATTGTTTGTTGTTAACTAAAAGCATTGATAAGGCAGGCAGCTGAGAAAGGCTTCATTGACTGTTTGCATGAATAAACAAACAGAAACCCTAAGTGATTAGATAAACAAGTAAGCATTTAAATCATTTTTTTATGTTTGCCTAGAAATCAGTGATGATAAAATAAATGTTGACAATATGGTTTACTTTATATAGAAAATAATTTTTAATGATGTAATCAAATTATTTTGTGAAGAAAAATTATAGAAATTAAAAAATGAACCTCTCCAAGATACAAGAGGCAATACATAAAAAATAAATTTAAGGAAAAAAATGAAAAAGTAACCAACTTTCATGAGAAACAAAATACAGGAGATAAAAGCAGTTATCCAAAATGAAAAATATGCATCAGAATAAATGACATTCAGAAGAGAATTTTTTTTTTCCAATGAAGATCAATGAGGAAAGGAAATGTACACATTACTATACACATTTAAGGATGAAAACGATAATCAAGTGTTGCTTGGATAAATCTTATAACAAATTCTTACTTTGAAAATAATGGCTGTCACAAAAGGCTTAAGTTAAATGTTTCTAATACAAATCATTCTCTTATTTAATAGTATATTTATAAATAATGACATTTCAATTTATGAATGTTTGGATGTCTTTTTATAGATATTCCTCATCACATGAGATGACCAATGCTAAATTTGGTAGCATTAGGTCACATTTGCATTAAGGTCAAATATGCTAAATGTTCAGAATTAAAGAAAGAGGTGAAGTGTAAGGGAATAGATATATAATTGTGAAACATACACTTAGTTGACCAGCAGGACAAGGAGGTAGCAGTGTGGCAAGGAAGCAGGAGGAGTCAACTGGTCCAGTTTTTCAAGACAATCAGTAGCCACAATGCAATACCTGTAATAAAATAAGGTAAATGAAGTTTGAAAGTGGGCATCATTCATATATCAAAAGTAAAAGTCATACAATTCCTGTTACATTAATAATTTTTATGCACATTCAGAAATTATTGTTTGAATAAGTTACATGAGAAGAACTGTTATTCTTACCAGGATTTGGTGTCTTTCTCTATTGAGAAAATTTCAAAATCCTTTAATTCTCACATACTTTTCATTCATTTTTACTTAGAAAACTTTTTGCTTTTTTTTTTAAATCTATAAAAGTTTTTGTTTGTAACAAAATTTATCAGTAACAGCAAGAAAAAAGAAAAAAGAAAAAAATTACACAAAGTTCATGAAAACTTTTGTAAATCACTTCATAAACAGTTAAGAATATCTATGAGAGGAAAGCTTTTAAACACTAAGGTTTTATAATATTTTTAATTTTACAAAAGCTGTCAGAAAGAACACAATAAATCAATATGATATCAGATAATGGTGAAATAAATAAATAAATGGTAATACATTCTTCTTGCAAAGTATTTTGTCTAAGAAGTAATCAAAAAGAAAGAAAAAAAAAAAAAAAAATCACAATTTTGTTTTCCATGAAGTTTGTGTAAATGAGTTTATATACATAAAATTAACTGCAATCATTTATAAACAAAGAGATAAAGTTCTCTATTCATTTTCAGTATAACCTCACTTTTTAAACTAGGTACCTCCACTTTTTCGTGGAAAACAGCACAGCATAATGAAAAAGGCCACAAACTTAATAAAAATAAAGTTTTATTGTCAAAATATTTATGTTATTAATTAAATTTTCAGGACTTATTCACAAATGAATGAGATGTTTTTTTTAATTTTTTTTTTAACATATATTACCCCTCACACACACACACACTTACATAATATCATGAAATTTCGCAAAAACCTATTTCCTGAATTTTCTTTTTATTTGTTAAAAGTAGGACACCTTGGAGAATCTAAATCACCTAACTTTTTTTTTCAAACTTGTACTATTCTAACTGAAAATCTGCTCACTCTGAATTGAAAAATAATGAATATAATAAAACTGACACTATTTAATTAGAAAAGCTTTTAATTGCTTTTGTAAATAAGTTATATTAAGGACAGTTCACAATGGAGAAAGAGAGTAACAACACACTCCCATTCCTGGATGTACTAATATCTCAAACAGAGCATAGGTTCAAGACATCCGTATACCGTAAACCAACATTCACTGGACAGTACCTCAATTTCAACTCCCACCATCCATACAGCGTAAAGAAAGGGATCGTCCGTTGCTTACAACACCGAGCAAAAGTCATAAGTGGCGACCCAGAGACATTAGATAAGGAATTGGTCAGTATAAGTAGTACCCTACAACGTAACAACTACCCTGGGTACATGGCAGCAGCCCCCCAAAACTGGGATAGGCGGGTACAAGAGGAGGAGGAGGAGGACAACAACACTCAGAAAACAGTCTGCCTGCCTTATGTGAAGGGGTTATCAGAGAAAATACAAAGGATCTGCGGTCCATATAACATCAGGACAACCTTCAAAAGCGTGACAACACTTCGCAGATATCTCTCTCGAGTGAGACCCCCCATAGAGGAGAACGGGACTAAAGACTGTGTGTACGCTATCCCGTGCAGCTGCGGAAAGGAATATAAAGGAGAAACAGGACGCCCCCTCAAGGTAAGGCTTCAAGAACACCAGAAAGCTGTAATGCGAGGGGAAGTAGAAAAATCAGGCGTGGCTGACCACATATGGAGAGAGAAGGGAGATCACCGTCCCCTGTGGGATCAGGTTGAGATCATAGACAGGGAACACCATTGGAAAATTCGTAAACTTAAGGAATCAGCACATATGCTAGGCCACAAAAATCTCCTGAGTCGGCCAAGCATAGAAATAAATACAATATGGGAACCAGTAATAAGGAGTGCCAGAGAACAGCAATGATAACAAAAAGTTGCAATATGAGATCTGGTAAAGAACATGCAATGATAACAGCAAAATTGCAATATGAGTACTGGTAAAAAATGATTGCTGAAAAATTAGGTTTATAATACTCAGAAATTCATACCCAGATGTCCTCAAGGACACATGGTACGGTGGATAAAGGCGTTGGTTAGATCCAGTAACAGACCCAAAGAGTGTGAGTTCAATACCCAGTTCAGGCAGTGGAGAACTTTCAGAGGGAAAAATTACCAGGAGATAACTGACATCCATCAAACATGGCTCGTGGAACTAGAACAGTCTACCCCAGTGATCGAAATAAAGGGTTCGGTTCGAAATTCCAACCACCTGAAGAAGGCCGGAGCGTACAACGGCCGAAACATTGTGACAAATATGGCGACAAAGATGAGGACAATAGTCCGAATAATGTAAATACTGTACATAATACCTCATCTCAGAAATATAGACAGACTCTGAAGAAATAAAATTTTTATAATGAATAATGAATTTTTACAAGAATTTTTTCATTTTTGTTTAATTTTAATTATAATAATTTATAATGGTTTAAAATCATGTAAAATTCTGTATTGGGCTATTTCCTGGATGTGATATAGTAATTAAGTGGAAATGAAATTTACAAATGCAAAATTGAAAAGATTAATAAATGTAGTTACACTATACTATTTTTTAAATAATTTTTTATTTTTTTTACTTAATTTGTTCCCTTTTTTCATCTATGAAAGGCTAAATGTGACATTATTATGAAAAGGTCATGTAATCTAAGAGTTTTGTCCTTCTACAGAGAAGTTAATTTAAGAAAATCTTTTATTTTTTTATTTTTGCATAAAGCATCCTCGAAAGGTAAATAAGTCAATAAATTAGATAATAGTGGAAAATATGTTCATTTGTAAAAATTACTAGGTAGTTAAAAACCCCCACAAAATGTGTTCACTTAGATTTCATAAATTTTATGTCAATTCTAGTCAGCCATACTAGCTGTCATCAATTTGTCACTCAATTGTCCATCAAACATCACTTCAGATAAACAGGGTCGATCAATAGCAAATGGTTGTATATTAATTTTTTTATGCTATAAGTAAGTAATATTTATTTCATATCAGATTAATTTAACTTTAAATTTTCTAATTTTACTCAAATAACGTGTCAGAAATATATAGTTAAATCATACATTTTAGATGCATCAAGGGTGATTTTCAGTGATACATTGTTCTCATCGCTGATTTTGGGTTTCACATCATATCAATTCCAACAGCAACCCCGACCTGATTCTAGACAAGTCAGGCCACCTCCTTGAAAGTGTCATGCAAAAAACAGTAATCATAACTAGCAAGGCCGGACTTCGACTGTTCTTATTTACATATGTCAGTCAGCGTCAGCCAATGAAAACGGGGCTTTTCACGCTACTCTACTATATACGGTTGTCTTTTTACTTCATCCAGTTTAGATTTACTATTTACGGAATCCATAACAAAGTGAGCTGGTATCTTTATTGCATTGTTTAAGCCTATGTTTTACATATTAAATACTAACCACATAGCGATACTAAATCTTTAACTAAACCTACACACGTACCCAACCAAATCTATCCTATACTAGCACTTTTTAAAAAGAAATTCGCTATTCTAACTATCAGGTCAATCTGTAACGCTTACTTTATACTCTTATTCAAACAAAAAAACACACACACACACACACACAAAATAAAAATAAAACCTGCATATACGTTCCCACATCCACACATAAATGTAACTATATGCACACACATGTATTGACACACGTACATAACTTCTATCCCCCATTTACTTTAATTCACAAAATCATTCACTACAAATTAACTCGTACTAATTTATCTAGATTTCCTTCCCCGTTTTGTCATTTACCAACTAAAATAATTCGATGGTCTAATAACAATAAATAAATATCTAAATAATTTTGTTACCTACTCATTTAAGTAACCTCATATTTACAATCTGATACATATTTCTCAAAATAAATCTACCCAATTAGTACTAGCATCAACTCCCTAAATTTCTAGACTATTATTACTACGAAACTATATCTTTCTCCCTCATTCCATTCATAATAAATATGCAATTAGGCTTTAATATTGAAATAAAACCGCGAGTGAGCGCTAACAAAAAAAAAAATAATAAAATAATGGCAATCAGTAACCGAAAAGCAAAGAAAAAAAAAGCTCCTATCCATGCCCCCCCCACAGACGCCAACGATTCTCAATTCCTATCCATAACAGTTCAACTACCCTAATATATTATCTCAATATTCCCTTATAACGTGTAACACGTCTCCTAATTATGATTCTGAGATTTCCCTTATCACCCTCATTATTTCTTCCATGGCTCTGATCTCTTAAGCCAAATCCATTTTGACGCAGTTGGAACTGCGTTGGTAATGTCCTTCAGCGCTCTCACCCTAACTGCCCCCACTATGTCTATTTTTGCTAGGGCTCTGCACAACAACTGTCCAGCAAAGCCCCTGCAACCAACTTCTACGGTGTCATAGTATATCTTCCATGACTTCTGCCGACATTGTTCGACCAAATCTTGGTATTTGGACCTCTCTCTCATTAGCTAGTGTAATATATTCCTCCCATGACACAGACAGTTCCCAAATAATGCACTGCTTTGTGTCTGGGGAACTTCAGCTGGGTCTCTAGGTCCACAATACTGCCAATCGTCTGCGGAAGATAACAGTCTCGTTCTCTCTCTCCTCTGTTTCTGTATCTTCTCTCCTGCTTTTATGAAGTTAATCTGATTCAATTTCTTCCCTGGTTGATGCTTACTAACTCTTATAGCTTTAGTCACCTCGTTCGCAGTTGCTTTGAGTGCTTGGTCATGACACCAACGGTACCGACCATCACCCAAAGCTTTTGGGCAACTACTAAGGATGTGTTTAAGGATCCTTTCCTTGCACATAGTTGGCAATTGGGGGTCCTGCTCTTCTCCCATATATGCAGGTTCGTTGGGCTCGGTAGGACATCATATACTGATTTGATGAGAAATCAAATCTTGTTGAAATCCAACCGCCAGCAATCAGACCATGTAATTCTTTTCTACATTCTCCCATTTTGTCCAGGCTCCCTGTTGACTTAGACCAACCATTTTACAGTAACGTACTTCTACGCCTGCACAGACGGACTTCTTCTTGGATGAGTTGGCATCTTTCTTTGCCTTTGGCAATGTTGGTTTGCAGACAGGGGGAAAAACCACAATCCCACTTTACCTTTAGCTATTGACCCTAATATAGCTTTATGCCTAAGTCTCTCCTCTGCCACTAACAACTCTCCTTCACTGCTCCATTTCCTGCCAGATCTTGTCTGAATTCCTGTTGCTGCTACTTTTGGATCTTTAGATTCTGCATACTGCAGCCATTCTCTCGTTTTCGTGATTTTGAATTCTTCCACGAGGCTGCTAAAGGAGAGGCACAATGCGTTGCTGTTCCCATAGAGGGCCGCACCACTTAAGCATCTCGGCAAACCCAGCCACCTTCTCAATCGATTACTAATTGCTCTCTCTAATGTTTCTACGGTGGTAATTGGAATATCATAGACGAGCAATGGCCACAATATCCGGGGCAAAACTGCATGCTGGAAGAGCCATACCTTAAAACGTCCTGGCAATCCAGATTTGTTGATCTTCATCAGCCACTCCTCAAGATCTTTTATAGTTTGCTGGATCGCGGCTGTGTCCTTCAGACTGCGGTTGAAAGTCTTGCCCAAGCTCTTAACAGGCTTTTCGCTCAGAGCAGGAATTGTTTCTCCTGCGACTGTAAACCGGACTTTCTCCATGACCCTGCCTTTTTTCAATACTAATGACCTGGATTTTGCTGGCTTAAAATACATTCTGGCCCAAGTCATATTTTCCTCGAGACCCTTTAAGAGCCACCTACCTCCTGTGACAGATGTCGTTGTCATGGTTAAATTGTCCATGTAAGCCTTTATCAGTGCTTGGCGGACTCCTGACCTAGGGCCTCAGCATTCCACCTCAGCTGCCTTTACAAGCATGTTCATGATCAATGAAAATAGAACAGCAGACATTGTGCAACCAGTGATGATACCCTTTTCCAGGGTCTGCCATTCTGATGTTGCTGTACTTGAACATGCTCAGAGCTGTAAGTTATTATAGTAGTCTACAATGTGATCGCATACTGATAGAGGTACGTGATGTCTATTTAGGGCTTCTTCCACCAGTTTGGATGGCATAGACCCGTAGGCATTAGTGAGATCCAACCACAATACAGTCAGGACCCTTTGCTTCCCTTCACCAATCTCAGGAACTGTGTCAGGACTCCTGTATGCTCAAGGCAACCTGGCATACCGGCGACTGATGTGTCAATGTAGCTGTTTGCAAGAATGAAATTCAAAAGGCATCTTGACAATAAGCTGAAAAAGATCTTACTTTCGGTGTAGAGTAAGGAAATGATTCGAAATTGGTCCAGTGACTTTGAACCTTCTTCCTTTGGGATCCATACCCCCTCAGCAAATCTCCATTGCTCCACGATCCTGCCTTTTCTCCAAATGTATGTATGTACGTATGTTGTGGCATTCACCCTGGATCGGTTAAGCCGGCTCCTTCCAAGGAATTCACCGCGTCCGGAACAAAGGCCGACCAAGCACGGCGATCAGTCGCCAATGCTGAAACGAGCGACAGCCATTCCCGATTCCAACGGCGGCGAATTCTTGAAACGGAGTAACAAGGGAGTTTGAACTTCACACGCAGTCCCCACACCTCGTGTGCTATCCCAGTGGAGGGAGGAATATGCTCTTACTTGCCGCAGAATTTCCACAGACGCAGAGGCAGGAGTAACCAAGAGACCGCCGGATGCCGGTGCAGACGCCGAATGGTTTTGAATTCAGAGTTGACCTTCTCCTAGACCAGTTGCCATCCAAGGCTATAGAACCCAGTCTGTCCTGCTATTTACCCATAGTTGGAGGGAGAAGAAGAGGATTCACACCTTTCCCAAGGGTGTTAGCACTAATGACTTAATAACTTCCACAAAATTTGTAGAATTCCCTTACACTGCTTGTACACAATATAAGGTACCCCACTCGCTCCTGGTGCTGAGGTGGATCTGGTGGCTCTCACCACTTCTTGAATTTCTTTCCAGGTAGGCAAGCAGGTGTCAAATTGGACCACTGGTGGCTCCTGAGGAATTAAGCGGGTATTTATACCCAGTTCTTGCTCTTTTGCAGGGTCATTCATGGTATTTCGAAGGTAGTTGTTAATTTCGTCTTCCGATGCCTCCTATTTACCATCGCGCCTATCCCCTAGCAATGTTCTTGCAAAGCCAAAAGGGTTGGACAGGAAATTTACCCGCTTCTTTTTATCTTTCATTCCTCTTCCTACTATGCCACTCCGCTCGCCGTATAGTTATTAATTTCCCTCTGAGTATTCCTTGGAGCTTCTTGAGGGGTTGACGCTCCTCTATTCTTGCCCTTTTATAAAGCTTCTTAAGGGATCTTATCTCTTTCCTTAAGTCTTTAATTTTATTCACCCTATGGTTGGCAGTGTAGGGCGTCCTTGTCTGCCGGGTCTCGACGCAACCAAATCTCTCCGACGCCATGCTAGTTATTATTGTCATCATGAAATTTAAATGCCTATACATGTCCCCCTTTGTATCTGGAGTATCTCACAAATGTCAGTGTCGAAATCCTGCCAGGCTCCCTTGTTGTTCACTGGGGAGCCATTTTATCTTCTTTCGGGACACCTTGTCCAGAGTGAGAGGAACTGAGGCTTGGAGAGACTGGATGCTGTGGTATGACTCATGGTCCTGCACCTCCTCCATTTTACCAGGGATTGTACCTGCACGTTGATCCCGGTTTCTCCCCTCAAGACATTTCATTCGGCTTTGATGTATCTTCAAGCCTCTCTGATTTTTGCAAGTCTTACTGCATATGAATCTGTTCGTATTTGATTGGGCATTTCCGTTCAATTCCATTAAATCCGTCCTGTTGGGGGATCTCTTCTGCCCCCCTCTGGGGATCCCCCGGGGGTATGATGCACTTAGGTACGTCGTAGCTTTTTTGGGTTGCTCCTCATGGAGCATACAATTTGGGTAGCTAACCCAACTTGCCCCACTACCCATTTTTCCGGGGTTCCAATTGTCTCTCCAACCGTCACCAGGTCTATTCCCTGGTTGCCAACTGGTCTGTTCCCAATCGTCACTGTTAATAACAGCGTTTGTAGTTATCATACATTTTAGATGCATCAAAGTTGGTCTTCAGTGATGCAATGTTCTCATCGCCGATTTCGGGTTTCGCAGCATATTGGCACCAACAGCAACCCCGACCTGATTCTAGACAAGTCAAGCCGCCTCCTTGAAAGTGTCGTGCTAGGCACCGCGACATTGCAAAAAACAGTAATCATAATAACTAGCAAGGCCAGACTTCGACTGTTCTTATTTACATATGTCAGTCAGCATCAACCAATGAAAACAGGGCTTTTCACGCTACTCTACTATATACTATTGTCTTTTTACTTCATCCGGTTTAGATTTACTACTTCCAGAATCCATAACAAGGTGAGCTGGTATCTTTATTGCATTGTTTAAGCCCATGATTTTACATATTAAATACTAATCTCATAGCAATACTAAATCTTTAACTAAATCTACATGCATACCCAACCCAAATCCATTCTATACTAGCACTTTCTAAAATATTTTTTGGAAGAGTTTTAAAATTGATAAATTTGTTTACAAATTTCTTAAAATTAAGAAAATTTTAAGAAACTGAAATAAAATTGGACATTTCAATCTATATAATTTATATCTGAAATACACCAGAATATTTTACTTACTGGAAATAATAAATTTAATCCTTTAGCTTTCAATTACAGCTAAAATGAAATCTTCAAGAATGCTTTTTCATTTTTAAAAATTCATTTTAAACCTTAGGTATCGAAAATTTATGCTGAAAAAGTGGAGGTACCTATTTTAAACTACTGGAGTTAACACAAAATTAATAGCAATAATTGCTAATACATTAAATTTATGTTCAAATGTTTAAGCTTATCTATGTGTTTTTATTTTATATTATAAGTTAGCAAGCAAACAAATAGTTACCATGAAGTATACCATATCCACTAGTTTGTAAAATTTTATCACTAAATTGTTTCATTTTAACTTCTCTTAATACTAATCTCTATTTCTAACATGTAACATGTCCTAAAATTATTTATACATATCTTGTTATTCATAGTTTCACAGCTTTTGATTATGTATTCATGTTAACAAAAACACAGATGAACTTTTGAAGAAATGTCACTTTATTTTATGTTATGTAATATTCCAATGATAGTAACTTTATTGATCATGAATTATTGTTTCTATAATTAAGTATATACTTTAAGAAAAGAGAATTTACTAATGAAATTGATTGAAAACTTATTGCATGAAAATCAATTTGTTATTAATAATTTCATTTTTTTCACAGAAGGTGATGTAAAGTTCTTGACTTTAGCCACTTCCTCAAACATGTTATTGTATTCTTGTTGCTAGAAAGAATGTTATTTTATAGTGTAAAGTACTAATTTAAAGGATTACTGCTCTTATTTTGAATTTGTTTCAGATTATTGACTGGGACTGGATTTTATCAATTGTATGTTTGGAATTTTCAAGTGTTCAACTCCAGGCAGTCCTATAGTTGCTTTTCCTATAGAAGAAAATTTCAAAGAAAATCCTTGAGTGTCTGATGCAAACATTTGGAGGAGGCAAAATTACTAATCATACTCAACTGTGAAGAAGCAATATGCCAACTTCCAGTGTAATAGAGATGTTAAGATACAAGATGCAAAACAGTCTTAACTTCTGAAATGTTCAAGACCTAATTTTGAACAATCAACAAATCTTGTTCTAAAGAATTCTTTTGTAAGATATCCAAGGAAACTGTTGGGTTTATAATTCAGGAGTGGTTGGGTATATGGAAGGAAGCTGCCAACCAAAAGACTGCCAAAATGTTTGAATGCTGACTTGAAACAATAATGAGTGGTCACCTCCAAGTTGATTCTACAGCATTTTCAGCAATCTTATATATTTTTTTAAGAATTTATCCCTGTTGATAAAATCTAGTTACACCACTATAATCCTGAAGTTAAACATCAGTTCATACAACAGCAGCACTCAGGTTCTCTACAGCCAAAGAAACTCAAGATCCAAAATTTAGCAAGAAATGTCATGAGCATAAATGTTTTGGTTAAGGAAAACATTTTGGTAACTGAATATTATCAAAAGAATCAAACAGTTAATGCAGAACTCTAACTTACTGTGTCAAATACAGGAGAAAAGTGGTGAAGGGAACTGTAGAAAGGTTTTTGCAGAAAAATGCACCGTCTCACAGGGTTGGTAAGATGGACATTTTAGGGTTTGAGTACTGCATGGACGATCAACCCTATTCACTGGATTTTGCTATATTCGATTTCCTGTTTCCAAAACTTTATTAAATAATTTGGAGGTAAGAACAACATTTCACCAATAAAAAAAATCAGAATATTTTTTTTAAAGAAAGCTTGAGAATGACATGCCAAATGTATTGAACTGAGAAGTGAATATATGAAAAAGCAAGCACATTTCCCTTCTTGACTGACCAAAAACCTTTCAGCACTACTTCATAAAAGCTATGTCAACTAGTTTCTATGGAAAAAAGTTTTCATGAAACTAGGTAAATTTTCCTCTTTACCTCTTTCAGCCTTTGATTTTAGAAATGACAGATCACTTCCAAATTCCAAATTGATAGTTCAAAAAATAAGCTGATTGAAGCTTTTCTTCATAGTAGAAGACTGGTAAAATTAATGTTTTAAAGAAATAGAGTTTAAAATAGTTCATTTATGCAGGTAACTTCCTCCCATTCATATTTCAAGTTATACTTGCTATGTAACATCGTCAATATAGTGTGCTAATAAAAGTAATCAATAAATATTATCTTGTCATTTATGATTACAGCACTGCCAAAATATAACTCCAATTTTTGGATACTCATTACAGATTTAAAAACTTATAAACTTTGTACTTGTTCATTAAAATCAGTGTTTGCTTAAGGAATGTGAACATTAATTTTAAGTAAGTTTTATTGAAAAATTTAATAAATTATATTTTAACTTACTATAGGATACAGAAGTTTGATTCAAGTATCTTAAGTGACTTCAAGTAGTTAGATTAATAACATCTTTAACACAGAAAAGTTTTTTGTAGTAATAATTATAAAAGAAAATGAAACCATTTTTACTATTGTTGCACTGAATTTTTAATTAAAATAAGCTGCATCTATAGTAGCTTACTATGCTTTATAACACATAGCATTCTCAAACATTTTTTAATTTTATGAAAATTATTATTTCAAATAAATTCTCTGATGTAACATCTTAAGTTTATTCAAGAATAGACAATATGAATCATTGATGAAAAACAAACATTCCTGTGAATAAACAAAAGAAGCCTTCTATATGCTTACTTATATAATCATGTATGTATTTCATTTTAATTTATTAAATAAAATTTATTGAAAGTTTTCAAACAAGATCACCAGAAAAGTCAAAACCTGCACTGCTTTAAATGAAGACAATTACTCATTTAAAATATTAAAGGATAAAATGAATTTTATTTACTTATCCCAAATTCTAAAGAAGAAAATAGTCCTATTTAAATAAAAACCCAGTCAGATAAGCTGATACAAAATCAAACTGGTATTTTAAGAAAAAGTCATATATTCCCTGACAAGATGAAGAATATTAGAATATTCATTGATAATGTCATACTTACACACAAATTTACCAACTTAGTATGACAAGTTGAGAAAAATATCTGATTTTAGCACAAAATAAGCTGCTTATAATCAAAAAGAAATCTTCTGCATGATTATTATCCGGTTTTATTCAATAAAAAGTATATACATTCCCCATTATTCATTATCTTTAAAATAGATTCAGCTAGTAAAGATTTTAACTTTCTTCTTTTAAGACCAAACAATTCATAAACCCAACTGTAAACATTTCATATCAGTTCTTTCTACTAGAAGCTTTGTGTGAAATTTGTAAGTTGTTAACCTAAGATCTACCATTTATTTTTTTTATTTTTTATCACTGAACCTAATAAGCATAATGCATTTACAACACATATTCTAAGAAACTATGGTAATCAACTGCTCATTGTAATCAATAATATTATGACTGAAACTAAAATTATTAGAATTGACAATGTTTGTTACTTGGCCTAATATGAACATTTTGTAAATACAATCAAACTATTCAAGTCAATATACATTCCTCAATGAAGAATAATTTTCAGAGATTAAAAACCATTAAAAATATACCCAGCAAAATATAACTATATTGTAGTACACTAATCATAATTACAAAACTAGCATTACTCGCCAAGAGGACATACACTCCAGCAAACAATACTGTTTGCTAGAGTGTATGCCGTCATGCCAAGTAATTTTTATTTTGTCAACTAACTGCACAGTATTGTAGGGTCAATTGGGCACCGTCTGTGAGAAAAAGAATACCATGACACAATTCACTCTACCAGAAATTGGAAACGATATGCTGTACTACTTGGCATTTGTGTTGGAAGCTCCAATACAAACATTTCAGAGTGTTTGAGTGGCAATGCAGAGGATTTGGAAAGAGTTGGAGGAATCTAATGGCAATTATGAAGGTACAGCAGCTCAGAAAACTCACTAATTGTTCTGATAAGAACTCCCAAATTTGTTGGTGAGGGCCAACAGTCTATATCAAGTGCCTTTAGGAGGTAGCACTGCCCTGGGTCAAGAGGGTGGCTGCTGGGAGACCCTATGTCTGGCAACAGAACTCTGCACCAGGTCACACAAGCAGAAGTACTCAGTCATAGCTGTGAGACAATTTCTGCAACCTTTACATCTGGCCACCTAAATCACCAGACTGCAACTCCTTGATTATTATGTGTAGGGCGCAGTTGAGTGAGAGACCAACAAAATTCTGTGTAACACCAACAATAAACTGAAGGCAAGGATTATGGCAGCATTCACAAACTTAAACAAGGAGGTTGTGGTTGAAGCCAATGGTGATTTTATTGAATAAATTTACTCTTTAGTATTTGTAGATATTTTTGTGTAATTTTGGTAAATATATTTGTTAAAATGGGATGTTAATGTTATCTTCCTTTTTGTGTAATTTAGACAATTTATCCATCACACCCTGTACTTTCCACATTTAACAAAAAAATTACATCAATACAAAGAAAGCAAGTGCTATTTTAGAAAAGCTTTTACTTTTCTATTAGAATGTCATTTAGAATTCAGATACAAATTTTGAACTTTCTGTTTTGAAATCTTAGCACTGTTGATTATATTGTAATTTCATCAAATTTGTAAAGTATTTAACATTATATATTTTACTATCATTTCCATGGCATCATAAATTTAACAAGGAAATTTTTACAATACTAAATTTTTCATTAATACTTTTGTTAAACCATTTCTCTTAAAAGTATTATCATACCAAGTTGCTTTGGAAGATGATATAAAACATTTAATGTCAGAAATGTTTTCAATTTTATTAACTTTTTACTGATATGTTCCAGATTCTTAGTTTTGGTTTTCTATAAAAAAAAAGTCTGTAAAATATTAACTATTTTTACTGAAAACTTATTTTTAAATACAGAAAATATTATATGACTAGGTATGTAATTTTAACTGAATATTCTAATTTGTTTTTGAATCTAATCAGAAAATTAGGGAAAAATAATGAGCATGATACTATTACAATTATTTTAGTATAAACTCTTTGTAGATAAGTTAGAATTGCTTCTGTAAATAATATTCTAAGATCAAATAACAAAGTGACACAAGAAAAGGCCTGCCTGCCTGGTGCTTTCTGAAATTCATTTCAAAATATAGAGATACGTTTTTGAGACTAATAGTTACTTTTCAATTTCATAAGCAAAGTGACATATTGAATTATTTATGTTAATGACCATAGTGTTGGACAATAAAATAAAAACTTTACATATCCTATGTGTTGTGTCTTTTGGAATTTTAAATTGTGGGAAACTTAAAACATAAGTAACCAAATGAATTTTCAATTTTCACATCAGTAAAAAAAAAAAATCAAACAGGGTTGACTGACCATCAGACTAAACTACTAATTATTAAATTTCAAGATATTTAAAACAGTCACTTGACACTATCAAAATATATATTTTCTTGTAGTAAGAAGTTAAACTACATGACCACTACTTCTGCCATTAAAGTGGTTTATTGATAATATTATAACTATCAAAATATTTTTAAATCAGTCATTTTTATCAAAATTTTTCATTTTGAGAAAGGCCATAAATTCAACCATAAACTTAAATTCTTACTGATAATGTTAGCTACTTTCTTTTATTATAGACTAATGTTAATTAGCACATTTACAACTCTTAACGTTGTTCAGAGTTGTAAAGGAAACGTTTGAGAATTATCATCCTGTATTGAAACATAAAAATTGACTTCAATAATACTATATATAAATGAATAAAAAAGAAATACATTTAGATTCATATTAATAACAGTATTGGCTAAAACCAAAAGAAACTTTTTCAAAATATAAATGTAAACAATAAAAGAAAAATACACAAATACTAAAATCAGTTTTAAGTGTTCTCATGTCTAATTATTACACTAAGTTCCTCCAAAGATTCATTTAAAAATGAACATACATGATGAAAAAATAATAAAAACAAAGTTTTACTATTAAAATCTTTGCTATTATTAAAGATTTTTTAATTATTAAATTATAATTTTAATCCTTTTTTTTTAGAACCTGAGAAAATTTGTTTTTCTAGCATAAATTGTTTTTCTGTGACTTAGTATGGGAAATTTGAGTGGCTTCTTGTGGTGAAGGACTTATGCACAAATAGATTGAACTATATTAGAAACATTTCTTTTTTAGAAAATCTTTATATACACACACACACACACACACACACACACATCTGCCTCTCCTCTCCCACAAAAACAAACACTTATTTAATTTTATGAAATTTTGAGAAATTCATTTTTATAGTGCTTACGACCTAGTCCTTGGAGAATTTAATTTTTGTCGGGTGAGGGTCAAATTTGCTCTGAATCATAAAATAAGCAATGCAATAAAACTAAGACATTAATTAGAATAATTTTAAAATTTTAAAATCTTTTACAATTTTTTATTAATTTGTAGCGGTTAGATGATAATGTTATTAAGTAAAAACTATATTTACTAATCATAGGTGGAAAAAGCTTACTACATTTCATCGATTCCCAATATTTTAAAAAGAATTTGAATTTTTTTTTTTCGTGAAAAAATGTGCCGATTTTTGTAAATAGTACAGATGTCCATACACGACATTAACAGAAAATAAGAGCGGTAACTATAGTAAATTTAAATTAAAATCTATTGGTAATTTAAATTCAGTTTGAAATACAGCAAAGTATTTTTGGTTATTGGAAATTAATCATAACATTGCAATTAAAACTAAAAATAAAAGCTTCAAGAAAGATTTTTCGTTTTTAAAATTTTATTTATAATTTTTTTAAACCTTAGGTATCACTTTTTTGGGGGGTACTCTTCATAATTACACGCATTTAAAAGCAGAATTTATAAAAAAAAAAGTAAATAAAATGCTTAATTCACAAAAAAAGTAATAAACCTTTTTAGATCTTTCTTTAAAACCAATTGAGTGAAAAATCTTTCACTTCAGAAATCATTCTAATTTTGAAAGACTGAAAAAAAAAAAAAAAGAATTATTTTCTGCGAATTTGTGCAGATCGCCTAGTAATTATCACGAATTTATTATTTTTTAATTAATGCTAAAGTAAACGTTCGATTATAGGATGATTTGACAAAAGAGTTTGGATTATGACGGAGAACAGAATCTCGCTGAGGATGGTTAATTTATTTGGCATTTGTTGACATGACAAGTTCATTCATTTATCCCCTTACTCTTAACTACAATTTTGATCAAATTGTTGGTGAAATCGCAGAAAAACACAAGTACATATGTCTTACTCTTGTGTATTTTTATACTTCAAAATATTAATGTAATAATCATGTATTGTTCTGAAGAAAATACTGTTTTACGGGCTCGCAAATGACGTTACAGTTGTAAAAATAAAATTAAAAAAAAAAAAAAAAGAAAAAGAAATCGTGGAAATATGCCGTTATTATTCATGTGAATATAACCTAAGTTAAATATAAAAAAAGACAAAATGGTTCTATTTGATCCAAATTATTTGAAAAATAAATATCTTGACAGAAAAAAGAAATTAATTAATATTTTTTTTAGTTTTAAAAAAGTGATTTTATTCACCACGGAGTACAGGCAATAATACAAGTGTGGATTGCATTTTAGGGTCCTTTAATAAGTGGGTGCAATACATTTTATTTTAATAATTTTATGATGTCAAAAGAAGTAGAATATTTATTTTGGATCGTTTTTATCTGACTTACAATTGAATTATTAGTAGTATTCAAGCCAATAAATTATTGTTAAAAAAGAAAGTACGCTTCGTCGTAGTAATGGCAGTGTTAAAGAAAAAGAGAAATTACCGATTTTTTTTTTTTTACCTAATCATTCTTTTAAAAAAAAACCCCAAAAGGTTTAAAAGGTAGAAAAAAAAGTTTCCGACATTTTAAAATGCACTTTTTGTAACAGAGAAAACTGAAGATAAAGAAATAATTTTGAATTTTATACAGTGACTGTGACGGTCATTAAAGACGACGGTGGAGACTAGAGGTGTTTCCTTTTTTACAAGGGTACTTTTAGTTTTTTGTATGGTCAATCCCTGAGTTTTAAAATAGATTTTTTTTTTTTGACAACGTGAAAAGTCAATTCAAGAAATGTTCGCTTGAATGAATTTTAGACATTATATTTTTAAAAACTATCTACAACATTTAATCATGCGGTCATTTGTTGGTCAAGGTGTCATTTACATTTTTACAATTAGCAAAGAGAAAAAAAAGCATGTTTAAAGATATTTTAATATTATAGATAAAAAATATACAATTTGACAAACACTTTTCGATACCAAAGAAGAAATTAATAAAAATAGAACGTCTCTTAAAATTGTTTAGAGAAATTTCCATTAGTATTTTTTTCCTAAGGGCGTTAAATATTTTCATCACTAAAACAATGCAATGACTACTTTTTGTTTGTATAAATGAAAAATAGTGTAGAAATTTTTCATCAAAATTAAATTATATCTTGAAAAAGACTTATTAGTGAAATGTTATCACGTCAAAGTGTATTCAAAATTTAAAATATATGACATATTAAAAAAAGTATAATTATAAAAAAACATCAGGAATGATTTTTCTTTTAAAAAATAAACGGGAAAAACTAACAAAAAAAATGAAATCAGAAACCAAACAAAGATCTTAATTAAAGAATTGTAATATATATTTTAACAGTAAATTAATACTTAGGTAGATATACCAGAAAAATTAAAAAATAGGTAAGAAAAAAATTTTAAAAGATGTATTGTAAAATTTACACATTCGAATCCCCATTGATAGGGAAATTCGCGTTAAAAATCAAATTTAAACTAATGACTTCGATTCTTAAGGTTAGGGATACAACCAATAATAAAAGGTAAATTTCTTTGATATAACCTAAAAGCCGAATTAGTGATTTTAAAAAAGAGCAACAATTGTTTTTCCGCTTTCTCCTCTTTTCTTATGGAAAATGAAATCAATTCATCATTCATTCTAGTGCAAGTGGTTTGAATTAATCATTCATTAACAATAACGGATGCAATATTCAATAAATGTCGGACGTTCATCAAGAAATGATCTTAAAGTTTAAAAATAGTCAAACTCCACGACTAAATGTTTATACATTTATTTTATAAAAACAGAAAATATAGACAGGTTATAATTTTTTTTTCTGATTTAGTTCCTTCCTTTACAAGCAAACTATAGTGTCTGTATCATCAGTTTAGTGTGGGCCGTCTCTAATCGCTCAGAAAAATCAGTATCAAGAGCTTAAAAAATTGTAGAAAAATGCAAAAATATCATCAAATAAATATTTAATCTTATCCTGAGGTCATTTCAAATAATTTCTAACAATATAACTACATATTTTAGTTTTAAAAAATGACAATATTATTATTGATGTAAAAGGCAAAAAAAAACGCCAGTGACAAGGGGAAACGGAACACTACTGCACTGGTATAAAGAGCTCCTTTGTAAAACTGGAAAAAATGTACCATATGAACATAGATCATCGGTTAAATGTAACGTGGAGGAACTAGCATATCTCTAAGGATAAAAAAATGAGATGGCGTTTGTTCAGTGATGGGAATAATTGCAAAAATAAGCAGAACTAACCTCAAAGACAGCCATAATGAATTTGTGACATCCGGGTACTGGTGACACTCGTTTGTGCATGAGTAACAATCTCTTCTTACATTCTACGGAAGCTTATACAAACCATAACCTAATAATTTTTTGGTTTGCTATTTGTTTTTCTTATTTCAATAAATTGAAGAAAATGAAAATTATTTGCTTTAAATAGAAAAAATAAATTTATAAATTAGACTTAGATACAGAAAAACATGTCTTTTATAGTCTTGTTCACTTTTTAAGTTAAAACCATTTTATTTATCCAGTGGTTAGACAACAAATAGATGTTTTACTTATGACATTTTATTAAATTAACAAATGGTCCCAAAATTTTGATTTGTATTATTAATATGATGAAGTTTAATCAGAATTTGGAACATTTTTCAAAGACATTTCTTAACATTTATTTTCAAGATTTAAAAATTTTTTAAAGTACTTTAATTCATTAATGCTCACCATAAAATCCAGTATTAGACATAAAAATTTTAAATAATAATCCCGTATTAATTATATATTTCAACCTATAATCCATTAACAGCCACAGTCCCAAAAATGAAACAGTGGTCATTAATGGGTTAATGGATTGTTTAAAAAAGAAAGTACTGTCAAAATATTTTTCTGACTGGAGTGAAGACAAGCATCACAACTTCCTGATCGGAATTTTAATTATCTAGATTTCAAGCTTGAATAATAAACTTGCAGAAACCAAAGCAGCTACAACAAAGATGGAAATAGTTTTAAATAAAGACTGAATTATGAAGCTTTAATGTTTACTACTTTTCATTCTTTTTTCTTGAATATCATCAATGAATATCCTTGAATCTATTCTTCTACTCTGCCCAATGTCAGTTTGGATATATCTCTCAACCACCCTGCTGCCAAATGTTAGACTGATGAGCCAATTAGGAGAAAAATTATTTTATATATCCAATTACAATGAAAAATAATTTATACTACCTTTTTGACAGTACAACACCTAAACTTATTTATATTTTCATTTTTATGATATCACCATGTAATATTATTGAATGATTGTCATCCAATGATATTATCACATGGTATTTTGGTCCTCTAATAGTCAGAAGATAATCTGGCTAACTTCTGTCTGAATTTCTGGGATGAGGAGTTATTAATATTTATACTATTTATAATTGAACTATTGTCCTCATCTTTATTGAACTACTGTCCTCATTTCTCATTGTGCGCTACATTTTAAATGAGCCTTTTTTAGGCTGTTCTTGTTCTAAACAGGGTTATCTTATTTTTATTTAGTACTGTAGACAGGGATTGAATTCACAATCACTATGTCCCCAAATTTACAAACCAATCCACTAGGACAATTGCTGTAGTGAACTTTGAGCTTTAAACCTAACCTGACTGCTGATTAGAGTTGCAACTGCTGCTGCTACTGCTGCT
The DNA here is from genome assembly GCA_964036315.1 of Acanthosepion esculentum. NCBI lineage: Eukaryota > Metazoa > Mollusca > Cephalopoda > Sepiida > Sepiidae > Acanthosepion > Acanthosepion esculentum. Next base: position 62,872,005 of record OZ038497.1, read on the forward strand.
GTCTGTCATGTTTTAACTGTTGCTGCATGTTTTAATTGCTGTTGCTGCCACTATGGTTGAAGACTTGTTGACATTTGTCTTTCTTTCTTTTTTATCAGCTACCATATGCTAGGTTATGGGGACCTCCTTAGTAATCCTAGAATAGAAATAAATACAATATGGGAGTTGCTGATTTACTGTCTGTAAGTGGTAAATGAGTTTCAGGAGTGGAAATTTTGATCTGGAAAACCAAGAATATTCCAGTAGGCTTACAGTTATTGATGAAAATTGAAATGCTGATTAAAAATTATCATAACATGGGACATCACAGGGATATACTCCAAATATCTCATATAAACATAAACATTGTAAGGCATTTGAAAATACTTGGATATGTGAAATACTATGATGTTTGAGTGCCTCATGATTTAATGGAAGAAAATATTATGGACTCCATTCTTGTCTGTAATTCTCTGCTCAAGCACAATAAAAATAAACCATTTTTTAAAATAAAAATCACAGGCAACAATATGCAACAAAAAAAGGTTCTGGGGAAAATGAATTGAGACAGTGTTAACCACTCAAAAAGCCAATCTGTATCCAAAGAAGGTGGTGCTATGTATCTGGTGGGATTGGAAGAGCATTGTGTATTACAAGCTCTTTCTACAAAATCAGACATTGAATTCAACTAACTACTGTTCCCTATTTGACCATTTAAAGGTACAATTGATTAAAAGGGTTCAAAATTGACCAATTAGTAGGGTGTCGTCTTTCAGCAAGACAATGTCAGACCTCACATCTTTTAGCAGACCCAACAGAAATTGGTGCAACTTGGCTGGGATGTCCTACTACACCTACCAAATTCACCTGACCTTGTACCTTCAGATTACCACTTAATTCAGTAGCTACCATGTTAATAGGAAAAACTTCAATTCTCTGAAAGCTTATAAAATCACTTAGACCAGTTCATCACCCAGAAAGATGTCAAATTCTGAGACAATGAAATCATGAAATTGTCTCAAAGATGACAAAAAGTAATGGAACAAAATGGCACATATGTGGTGGAATAAATTTATTTACAAATATCTAAATATTTTTTTTTAAATTCACTTAAAAATATTACATACTTTTTTATTTGGTGGGATATCAATTAATTCAAATTGAAGCCTTTCATATCCAAGCCAACACTGCCTACATACAAAACCTCCCCTACTTACAAACAGGATAGGTTACGCACATTAGTAAATCCAAACATATATGCCTTCATTACTAGATTCTTGTTTTGCTCATGCTCCTTTTAACAAATCACTACTATTGTATACCATGTAAATAAATTTTGTATTAATTTTAAATATCCTCATACTGTTGTCCATTTTTGTTCCACCTGTCAGATTTCATGTCTTTAATTTATAAACATTAGCAGACCTCCTGTAACTCATGCTAATTGGGGTGCACAGGCTATATTATATTTCACCCCTCCAGGGGGTCCTACAAGCATGACCAATGTTTACCTACAGATTCAAGTATAAGTACAACCATTGTTTACCTATAGACTCATGTATAAATATGACCACTATTTACCAAAAGACTTGATTTTGACATTGAATAACCGAATAAAATATGTTGCAAAATTCACTAAACCAACTCCAACCTCATTATAGATATTTTCATGGTAATTGTTTTGATGAACTTTCCTCTATACAACCTAGACTTTATGAATTTAAGTGCAGCACTAGATTGGCAGCAAAATCTCATCATTTTGTAGTTGAAATGGCTAGATATGACCATAAATTCTATGCTAACAGTTTCTTCTCTTGCACTTCTCACTTGTGGAATTCTCTTCTGGCTTCTTGCTTCCCAGTCAACTTTGATCTTCAAAAATTTAAATGCAATGTCAACTGTTATCTTCTGTCTTCTTAATTCCTGTTATTTTATTGTTCACTTTCTTTAATAGTGTTTCTTCTTTTCTCATATTCTAACCACTTGTGTCTTAATGTTTTTATTGCCTTGATTAAAAAAATGTTTTTTGGTAAAATATTGCATCACATATGTATGTCATTCCTCTTATAGTCTAGATCAGTGTTTCTCAACTTTTTCTGGACCAAGTCCCACCAACTTGCTTTTAAATATCTGATGCCCCCCCCCCCCGACATAGTGAAATTATATAACAGATGGAGCTTCCTGGAATTAAACCCATTGATACTGCACTTATATTCTGATCTTGCCACGACCAGCTATGCTACCCTACAGGTTCTGTTAATGTATATGATAAGAAAAAGATTTGAAAACTTAAGTAGGTTTTCAATATTGATAAGCAGACAAAATAAAATTCATAGGTAAAAAAAGCAGAAAATTTTATTTCATTTTATTAAACTACAAGAAATTGAAGCTTTCATATGCAGTCTACCTAAATAAAAAAATAGGATGCACTTCAAAAAAATTAGTGAAAACTTTGTGCTTGATGTCTGCTAAGATTTTATATTTGGTACAAATTTAGTTAGCTTCAGTCTTAAATCCCCTCGTTTGGTGATATCTAGTGAATTTCTTTTTCTTAGTAGCAAATCATTTACAGTACTAAAGCCACATTCTACTAAATATGACGATGGAAATGGTAATAATAATTTTCTTGCAAAGCCAGTTGAGTTTGGATATTTAACCTCCGTCTCATCACAAAGCCATGCTGTCACTCCTTTCATATTGAATAAAGCTTTGACAGACTCATCATTCTGTAATTCCACAAGTTCTTTTTAGTACTGCACTGAAACATCACAGAGATTCACTAGCACTGGCTGCGTCACCCATAGTGGAAAATTAATTTCTTTTAAATCAGAAAATCTTTCTTGAAAATCAGTAGCTAAGATTCTCAGATGATCCAAAATAACAAGTACAGCAGCATCAGTTGGCTCATATATCTTCAGCCAGTGAAATTGATCAAACTTTTTCAAAGAAAGTTGTTGTTGCCATAATTCAATGAGTGAAATAAAGCCAAATATCTTTGCTTTAACATCGATAAGTGATTTATTTCTTCCCTGAAGTCGTTTATTCAACATATTCAGTTTTTCAAAAATATCTGCTAGATAACATAGCTACGCTTTTCCATCAAAAGTGCATCATTTCGGGTTTATCACTTAAAAAGTCATTACGCTCTTCAAATAGTTCCATAAATCTTTTCAAACAATTTCCCTTAGAGAGCCACCTTACATCGGTGTGAAGAATAAGCTTCACATGATCGGCATTGTTATCTTCACAAAATTTTTTGAAAAGACGCTCACATTTGGCATTAGACTTGATAGCATTAATGCATTTTATAACTGCTTTCAGTACCTCATTAAGCACAGGAGAGATCTTTTTTGACACTAAAGCGAAATTTTAAGAATTCCTCCGAGTACTGGCAAACTTTTTTCTTGCTTGCACAACTCATTTTATGCATAAGGGTTACAACTGAATTAAAAATTAACTTATAAAACAATATTTACTTTCAGAATTGACAGACAATTTAAATACGTAAACTGTACTTTCTTTGTAAAATGATTTTTTTTAGCAAACTTGTATTGACAAATCCAGTCTATTTTTGGAATTTTATGTGACACAAAGTCTGATTTAAAAAAATGCAAAAAATAAACCTAAAATTGAAAAAAAGCGAGCTAATTTTTATTTTAAAGCGTTCTCACTTACTTTTCATTCGTTGCAAAGAAGGATTAATTAAAATATACAAAACTAATTGTAAAGGCCAGTTTACACAATATAATATAATTGCATTGAATACGAGCTTCAATACAAATAAATAAAATTGCTTGCTATTGAGGATACTTCACATGTAGTATTCGTTCCATAACCAATTACTAATTTTTAGAATTCACTTAGAGCAGGGGTGGGCACACTTTTTTTGTAAACGGGCCAAAATACGTTTTTTATCATGGTGCGCTTGCCGGATATCTTGAAAATATGTATTATACAACGACCATGAAAAAACAAACGTTTCTTTAAATAATTTCATTAATTTTAATTATACATTATAAAACTACTCAAGCAAGACTTTTAAGAGACGGCAGTCAGCAATTTCCATATTTTTACATAGAAATTCATTTAACGAAATAAAATTAAGTAAATATTTTACTATTTTAAACTTTATTTAAAGAAATTTGTGTCCAAATTGGTTCTCTCATTTATTTAAAATATTGCTATTTTTTATATAAAAATATTTGAATGTTTTTAAAGCATCGTTTTCATTAAAATGACGAAAAGTAAAAATTGTTTGAAAAAATTCATAAAATAAACAAAAATAAAATATAGAAAAAATACAATTAATTGAAATATTTTTGGTGTTTTAAGGCGCAAAAACATATTTAGAAAGTTTCCTTGTGTTTGAATGAAATAAGGTCATTTTAATAAATGAATAATATCTTTTGTTAAAAAAATTCATGTTCAAAAATTATTTTAAGTTATTTAAAAGGCGATCAATGTAAGTTTAAGTACATTTATGATTTTTTGTTTAATTAAAGAATGTTTTTGAGAATTTTTTTAGGTTTTTTCCAAATATAATTAATTCGGGAAATTTCCAACATTTTCTCTTTTAGAGAATGAAAATTTTTTGAGAAATATGGCATCCCTTTCGGGCAGGCCGGACAAAAACGAGTTGAGGGCCGGATCTGGTCTGCGGGCCATAGTGTGCCCACCCCTGACTTAGAGGAATCAAATCGGTCACCGAATTTCCAGGCCCCACATTAAAATTCCCACACCCCACCTGTGGGGCGTACGCCCCACGTTGAGAAGCACTGGTATAGATTTAGCTTTATGTTACTTCTGGCTTTTCAGAAAGATAAAATTGCCATTGAAATTTTGTGGACAAGATTAAGGAGAACATACAACTTATTTTGAAGACTGTTTTAAAATGTTGAAGGAATGCTGGGATGAGTGTGTGAAGTCCCAAGAAGAATACTTTGAAAGCAGACCAAGCAAAAATGGAGTATTGCTGCCATATTTGGGCTGGAGCTACCCAATCCTTACTTTCTAGTCTCAACAGAGTTCAAAATCATTTACACGGCCTTTTGGGGGATGATATTTTCCACCCTTCACCCCTTTATTATTGCTACTCTGTCACTACTTCCATGGCAAATGTTCAAATGATTTCCATTCTTTAGTGCCACAAGTTCAGACATTTACAGCCAGGGCCTACTTTGCTATTTTCACAGATTTTGTCACCCTTATTCCCTATATATTTCATTGGTAAGAAGGATGTTTTACTCAGACAACTTCTTCACAAGAACTGCTTCTTTGGAGAACAAACTTTTGTATGGATCCTTCCTTGAATATGACAATCTTAACCCCTTCAAGTTTAGGGTTAACCATTATCTATCCAATATATACTCATAATCTTCATTTCCTACTATCTCCTCTTACGTTCATATCACACACCTCATTCAGTAAGCCTCTACCGTGAGTAGCTCTTGAACATTTTATTGGGTGAACTTCAGTAAAAAACAAAAATAAAGAAAAACATATCAGCTATTTTTGCATTAACATTAAATGACCAAATATTTTTGTATGTTTCTCTTTATTTTTTGTTTTGCAATTGGACAAGTAACATTTGAATTAAATTTTATGTTCTGAATGGACAATCCTGACTGTTTTATATGAACCAATCTTCTTTCTTCCTCTGATGGACAACAATAATATACATTCTTCTAAACTCCTGAGAATTCTCTCTCACTAATCAGCATTGTGGGTTTATGTCAGTTAGTTTGTTTAATCTTATGTCAAAAATTCAACCTGTGTTCATGATGACCTTTACAAGAAACTGGATACTGTATCCTGTACTTGATCTCTTTTACAGTAAAGTATCAAATTTTCTTTTTTTTTGTTTTAATTAACTTGTGACCCATATTGTATTTTCTCCATGTTTAAAATGAAAATAAAAAAAAAAGAAAACATAATTTAATTTCCAAATAAAAATATTTCCTTGGCACAGCTAATCTGGGCAAGTTATAAAATATAAAATGCGTTATTTTGATTATTTGTTTGGAAAATTAATTTATTTGGTTTGTATGTTGATTAACTCTCCTTGTAACAATAGAATTAAATGTAAATATATATATATTGGCTAGTTTAAAATGTTCATTTGATTTGCTAAGTGAAAATAATTTTTATTTTTTGACATTAAGTTTATGGAATAAAATATATACAATTTTGTTTCACTATTATCTGCCATCTTATTACCAATATCAGAATTCCATGCTCCCATAAATTTTATCTTTCTCAGCAAAGAACTACTTTGGGCATTTTTGCAGTCTTCCAGAAAATTTAAATATTTTTCTTGAGGAGAATTCTCTAATGACTAGAATGAATCATAATCTGAAGGGGCAATATCTACTAAATTCTGCAGACATTTGAAAACTTCAAGGCATAGCTGTAACCACATTTGTCTATTCTTCCAAGAGACATGCAGTTTAACATTAACCTGATGGAATATTAACCCCATTTTTTAATTAATTCAATCTGATTTTTTGTTAATTGCTGTTTTTGTAATAATATTCAAAATATAATGCAGCCACTCCTCATTTTGTTGGGATACATCTACCCAGGTTTTTGTTGCTATCTGAGCATCAGGATTCCAAACATCGACAACAAAAACCACAATAATAATTACAACAACAATACATCTTTTAAATGAAACATAAAGATGGTTATTTTTTGGTGTGAAAGTAGAAACAGAATGTCATTTGAAATAACATTTATATATTCTTTTCAGAAATATTCAATAACAATAAAATATTCAATTTTCCTTGCAGTAAAGTTTGTTTTATCAAGTAATTAAATGTTCATAGTGCAATGTGAACTGTATAGGCAAACTAACTTTATGATGGTCAGCTTAATGTGTTTGTGAGTTCGTAGACAAAGGCTTAGTCAGTGGCTACTGGCTGTTATCTCTTCATTGTGTGTATGTGCATGTGCATGGGTGTGTGTGTACACATGTATTGATCAAACTGGCCTCTGAAATTGTTTTGAAACTAAAGAAGTATGCTTCTATTTTTATATCTATAAAGTGATTCAAAATCTAATTTTACATAGAGTTGTGAACTTTTAGAATACAAGGTTTTCATTAGAAAACTGGCACACTAGCTCATGAAAATTTTTTTTTTTGAATTTGTGGGATAGTGAAAAGAGTTATCATTGTTATTTTCTAAATGGTTTAAAAATAACATGTGGTAGGTCTACAACTACATCCGGCAGTATTTGCCATAATACAGATTGTTTATCCAACAAATATTCTGATGTGATTTTATTGGTTGAAAAATATACATGGGATTTAATTTCTATAACTTAACAACTTACCTGTATAATGACCCTCCACACTAGACTTACAACAAGGTGATCTCATAAAATAAATAAATAAAAATAAATCTAGTCAGTATTGTACATTATACAATATCTTTGAGTGTGATTATTGTTTTCTTTCTTCAAAATAAATAAGATGAATAAACAAAGTGGAAAATAAATAAAAATTCTTGTGCAGTACTCTTGTACTGTATTTACAGAATGCAAACTGATGTATGGTACAAAATAAGGGCTGATTCTTGAATTTACTTATTACACTTACTGTTCAGTACACTGTACTGTATGAACATTTAGAAATACATCAGAAAGTTAGGACCAAGGAAGAACAACACGAACACAAGAGTAGAAATAACGAAGATATATTACACAGAATAATAATACAAGATGTGGAAGGTGTTAGTATGACTGTCAGTCTGGTTTGGAGTGAACTACTATCGTCTCGGTTCGATTCGTCCCTCTCTCTTGAGAGGCGTAGTATACATAGTGTTAGGAAGAGTTCATTCTGTAGTTATAGGTAAGGACCCGTAACACCCCCCTCCCAAAACTTTTACCTCGCAGGGGTCTTTAATATTTTTTCCTCTTCGGATTAATCATCAAAGGCTCTGTAAATTTTCTTTTTCTGCTTGATTTCCGCGGTTCTGAAATTGCTTGAGGCCTTTGCATATTGAATGTGTCAAATATTGCGTCCATTACTTCCTCCTCTTCCTGAGGTAGACTGTTAGAATCCTCTAACAGCCTTTTCCTGATCTGATTTAAGTGCCTTTTATGCAAGAACTTCGGACCCTGAATTATGTAAATCACGTTCCCGATTCGTTTCTCTATTGTACCTGGCTCCCAATAGGATGTGTTGTTTTTGAACATTAAAAAAAAACTTTCTCCCCTGGATTAAATTTTCTTTTTGGTACAAACGACGTTGGTGATTGCTTTGTCTGTTTTGGTAGTAATTTGTCGAATACCGATCTAATTTTTCGGGCGAACATTACTTCTGCCGGCGATAATGCCGATGGCGTAGTACTGTTCGGTGTAATTCTATACATTTACAAGAATTGTTGTAAAGCCTTTTCTGTTGGTACGTCATAAGCTTTCCTTAGTGCTCTTTTTAATGTATCTACAAACCTCTCCGCTTGCCCGTTTGATCTTGGGTGATATGGCGGGGATTTGATGTGTTTCACCTGAAAAGTTTCACAAAATTCTTGAAAATTCGCAGATGTAAATTGTGTCCCATTATCGGTGACTAAACAATCAACCACTCCGAAACGAGCAAACAGCCCGTAAACGCAGTTTATTGTAGTCTCAGAAGTAGGTTTTCTACAACAAAATACTTCTGGCCATTTGCCGTAACTGTCTACTACAATCAAGTAGTAGAAACCCTCTAATGGATCTGCGAAATCTACATGGATTCTCGACGACGATCGATCTGTCTTAGGCCATGGCTTATGAGTGATCGGAGGTGCCTTGGCTGCTAAGGAACAGCCCTTGCATTTGTCCACCATATGTATAATATCTTGATCCATGTTTGGCCAGTACACGTAACTTCGCATTAAGGATTTCATCCTGTTCTTTCCTGGGTGGCCCATGTGAAAATCCTTGAGGTTTCGCCTTTGTAGCGTTTTCAGGGTTACTACTCTTTCATTATATAGCAGACCGTTATCACATAACGAAAAACTGTCTGATATATGCTTATCTTTTCCTACAATTTTTGTTTTCGTTTCCTTTATAAATTTGTCATTCACTGGTTCGTTTCTTATTTCCTGTAATGTGACGGGGAGGTCTCGAATTGTACTACATAATGATGTTCTAATATCTTCCTCATATCGTAGAGCTGCAATTACGGATTCTTCTAATGGCTCCGTTTTCTTTGGTATTAATCTGGAAAGACCATCTGCATGCCCGATTTTGTGGTCCGTCTGTAAGGTGAAAATTCTACCGTAAATATATCTGTGGAATCTCCTAACCGCAAAAATATTCCCCTGCCTTTCTTTTTCGATTTGCGAGTAATTTTGTTCGGCTAGTAGTAACATTCTTGACGCATGCGCGATGGGTTTTAGTGTCCCATCCGGCATTTTATGAAGTATACATGCCCCAACACCATAGACACTCGCGTCACTCGCGACTATTATTTCCAATTTTGGATCATAATGCGCCAAAAATAAATCTGCTGTTAGAATCTTAATGATTTTGTCGAAAGTTTTCTGACATTAATATGACCATTCCCAAACGTTTTCCTTCTTCAACAGTTCGTTTAGTAGTGCTCGTAATTTGTGCATGTTAGGAATAAATTCTTGATAATAATTTACTAAGCCCAAGAAGCTTTGTAACTCGGCTAAATTTTTTGGAGCCGGCATTTTTTTTATTGCCGTGGCTCTTTCTGGGTCTGGTCTTCTTCCTTCTTCGTCAATAATATGGCCCAGATATTTTATCTCCTTCATAAAGAAGTCACATTTATTTTCCTTTACCTTAAAACCGTAATTTTGTATCTCCCTGAAAACCTCTTGAACGTGTTCCCAGTGTTGTTCAATATTTTTGCTATTTATCAGGATGTCAACAAGGTATGCGATCGTGAAATCCAGTCCGCTTAGCATAGTGTCCATTATTTGCCGGCGCGACCTTGATCACGAATGGTAATCACTGGAACTTATATAACCCTTTATGTGTGTTTATGCACAACAACCTCGAGCTTTCCTCATCTACTGGTACTTGTAGGTATGCTTCGCTCAAGTCTATCTTTGAGAAAAATTTTCCTCCGTTCAACTTTGTGAAAACTTCCTCTGGACTAGGGAGAGGATAGTGATAATCCTTAATCGCTGCATTCAATCCCGTTGATAAATCAGGGCATACTCGTATCTCACCCGATTTCTTTTTCACGTAAACCGTAGGTGCGGCCCATTTGCTATATTCCACCTTTGTCAATATACCGGTTTTCACGAGTCTATCCAACTCTTCGTCTATTTTTTCTGATGATGCGAAAGGTACATTTCTTTTCTTCTTGAAAATGGGTTGTACATTTTCTTTTAGTTCGATTTTGGCCGCCATTTTTTTACACCTCCCGAGGCCGGCTGAAAATACGTCGAGGAAACTCTCCTTTAATTTCTCCTTCAATTTCTCTGCCTCGGTCGATAACCTTTCCACTTTTTGGCAGAACGTATTTATCGGTAAATCCCAGAGGTCAAATTTCTGTATCCAGTCAGTTCGAAATAAATTTTCCGTATTTTTTAGAACATACATCTTTAATTTCTTGGTCATCCCGTTCAACTTCACATTTGTGATAATCTCTCCCTTAATTTTGATTTTTCTTTCTATTACCGACCTGGCTATTTTATCTGTTCTCAACATGGTCGGTTTGTTTAATTTATTCCACGTCTGTAAGCTAATAATGGTTAAATCTGATCCGGAATCTAATTGTAATCTGATTTTTTTTGTTTAACATTTCTACTTGTACGTATTTTCGTATATTTATCATGTCCGCTTGGTCAGTTCTAGTGACTCTTACTCGGCTTTTGTTTTTCTTTCTTTGTTCTACAGTGCGAACTTTTATGTCCCACTTTATTGCACGACAGACAAGTCTTATAGCGGTATGGACAATCTTTGTACCAATGCAAAGTGCCACAGCGATAGCATGGACTGGGTGGTGGTTTCTTCTGAGGTTTCATTTGACTTTTTGTAGCAAAATAATTTGTTTGGTTTGTTTTTGAGGAGGGAGAAAAACGTCTTTTTCATTGTACTTTTCGTATGTGAGCGACGCCAGACTCTTCGATATCTTTCGAGTCCTTTTTTACGCTTATACACCTCTGACAGTCCTCAGCCAATTTTTGTAGCGTCAATTCTGGTTCACTCTCAAGTTTTGTTAGAATTCTCCGTCTGATCTCCGCATCTTTAGTCGAAATCAGGCCTTGGACGAATGTCAAACATTTAAAATTGTCAGGGCTGAGTTCAGATAACTTAAAGTCATCGCAGTGTTTGTTTACTACGGAAGTGAATGTTATATACTATTCGCTATCCTTTTTTGTTAAATTTAAACATTTCCACCTTTTGTGGAATAGTGAAGTGTTCGGACTAAATAATTCCGTTAAAAGTTTCACGGCTTCCTTGAAAGTCAACTCATTCGTTTTCCTCGGTAGGATGTAGTCTATGAATTTAGTGTATTCGCTGGACCCTAGTTTCCTTAGTAGTAGACGTACTTTTTTCGCGTCTGACCAATTCCCGCAATCAAACTCATATGAATCATCATATCTTCTAAAGTAAGCCGCGAAGGTTTTGTCTTCGTCCGGTGCATAAGTGAAGTCTTTGATAGAGATCCATATAGCATTTTGCAAGAATGCCACTTCTTTTCAAGTATTTTGTCCTTGATTTGTTATTGCCCGTAGTAGTAATTCTTATTGTTCGAGTTGCTTGTCTTCGTTTTTCTGTTGAATTTCTAATTGTTTTTCTTCGAGCGTAGTCTGTCTTTCCTCATTTTTTTTTTGTTGCTGCTCGAATTGCATTTTCATTAGTTCCAATATGGTTGCCTTAAGGTCTTCCATGTTTACACCGTAATTTTGTATAACGATTTTTCCTTTTTTCTCAGTGTAGATTCAGGTCTTTGTCGCCTGTTGTTCTGGAACCTTAGTACGAAAAACTTTTCCTGTGTAGAATTCGATTCTGTTCTGGCTGACAGGTAAAATTCATGTCTTTGTTACCACTGTTAAGGTTGGTGTCCAAAAAAATTTTTTTTTCTTCGCGTAGATCTTGTTTTTTTTTTCTCAATACCTCCGTCGCCTCTGTTATGGACAACCGATAGCAAAAAGTTTTGTTTTTTTTAGATTCTCCGCGTAGAATTTGTTTCTTCAATATCCTCGTCGCCACTGTTATGGTCCAAGTTAGGACCAAGGAAGAACAACACGAACACAAGAGTAGAAATAACGAAGATATATTACACAGAATAATAATACAAGATGTGGAAGGTGTTAGTATGACTGTCAGTCTGGTTTGGAGTGAACTACTATCGTCTCGGTTCGATTCGTCCCTCTCTCTTGAGAGGCGTAGTATACATAGTGTTAGGAAGAGTTCATTCTGTAGTTATAGGTAAGGACCCATAACAGTTACAAATAATGCAAAAGTGATATTAAAGTTATTTGAAACAGGTTGACATGAATGCAATACATGCAAGGTATGCCTGAAATAATGGTTAAATACAACTTATTGCTTAACATCCATGTTGCTAGAATGGAACCCAGTCATTAACTGATGAGAGGCTAGAATTAAAATAGCTAATATGTAAAGATCTCAGAGGCATGGCAAAAAGTTACTCAAAAAGAGCATCAATATATATATATATGTGTGTGTGTGTGTGAATATTATCTTAAAAAGATATAACAACTTCTTTAGAAATATATATATATATATATATATATATATATATATATATATAATTTTAAAAGTTATAACCACCTTAACTTGTTATATCGTTTTAAGATAATATTTACGAATATTACTCTACAGACTAGGTACTGAACACTTTCTAGAATTGGTCTATTTCATATTTTCATAATTGATATATACTAGAGGAAATTATATATATATATATATATATATATATAGCATAAAGAGAAGCCATGTATACTTTCTTGATATGTATATAAAATATGGATAAAACAACTGAAAAGTTGCAAATTAAATACTTTCACAAAAAACATTCAATTTTTTTTCTTTTAATTTGCAACTTTTCAGTTGTTTTATCCATATTTTATATATATATATATTTATATATATAGTCAAACCTAGAGAGCCAGACAAACCTACCAAGGTTTGTCTGGCTCTCTAGGTTTGACTAGGTCCGCTCTACTTTTGTATTGAGCACTTTTTTAGTTAGTTGATTACTCATATCGAGGTTTTTTCTTTGGGCTTTGGACCTGTATGTTGTACGATTATTTTCGACAGACATTCATGTTCATAGCTCTGTCTTTTTTTAAAACCTTTTTTTCCTTCGATATTGATTTGATCATTGGCAAATAAAGAAACCGAAGGTTTTCTGAAACGAGTGTAGTTACCTATATTTATATATATATATATATGTATTGCAAAATAACAGGATTGAAAAAAACTGCCAAAAATAAAATTAAGTTAGAAATTGGTGAACAGAGTAGAAAATATATAATGAGATAGAAAAAGAATATTCAACCAAACAATGTTGAATTGAGTAAATTCAAATATTTTCAAGTCTGTATCTTCATAAAAAATATGGGATGTTCCAACAGGTCATAGTCAGTCAACTCAAAAAAGCCAAATCATCTACACAAATCTATGCCAAGCAACTTCCTTTCCCAAAGAGATAAGCAAAGTAGCTAGAAACCAAAAGAGTTACCAACTGAAACTACATGCCAGCTTTTCAAAGTCAATATGCTTATACTTCCTTTTCTCATCAAACTGTGAATAATGACATTTATTAAAATGTTCTATATCAAACATGTCTCTTTCTATAAACATTTCTGCAGAAAATCAATTTACACACACTTTTAGGCACAAACCTTTTTTGCAAAAATGGAAATAAATTTCAATTTTAAATTTAACCACAATTATTTGAAGCTTAATTACATTTATTGTGACCATAACTAATTACCAAAATTACATATATTATATATTTAATTACAACCGGTGGGAGAAGTACTTGTTCAAGTTTATCTTGTGTAACTTACTCTTTTTGAGTAAGGTCACGTCTACTTATCATGTCTCAGTTGCGTCTCTGTCTTTGGGCAGAGTGCACTCAGGGGCTACTCTGTCAAAGGACAGAGGGGCAACTGAGAAAATAATACTGAGAGGTGCCCAGCCCTAGGGAAAAGCTGCCCGAGGCTGTGCCCTCCTATTGCACCAGAACGAGTGAACGGTGCTCGCACCGAGGCCAGCGCAACCAATGGTTGCGGAGACTGAGGAGAGTTTTTGTCCCTGTCCCAGGTGTACACGCTCAGGTCCCCACCTAAATATAGACTTTGTGTCACACCTCATCCTAGTGGGGGGGACAGAGTAAATACTTACTTGTTCAAGTTTATCAGTTGGTTCTCTGAAAGGAGCTCAGAGGAGAGAACTGCTTTTCAATTCATCCATATTCACAGCATCATCTTTGGATAAAGACTAGATTTCAGTACAGTAAGTGGTGGTTCTGAATTCAGAAATATAGAGAAGGCAATGAAAAATCACTCTACTATCTTTCCCAAGAATAGTCATAGCAATGTATAGTTTATTAATATTAAAGAAAAGGAAGTTGTAGAAAACCATGCTTGCCTACATCCTGAAGGGACATAATAATTAAGGAGGAATACTGGTTCATTTAATTTCCACTATGATCTCTTGCATTTCACAATATTGTAAGTATACATTTCTTGTTGTCAATTACAATTTTGCTTCAATGTTTAAGCATCACATTGCACACAGAATCCACATATCAAATTGATTAAACAAGCTGATGCAAATGATTGCACTTGAGTATGTCAGCTATCACCTATGTCATATAATGATGATCATTTTCAAGTAATGTCTTGATTTGACTGCTATTAAACTCACCTGGTCTACCTGACCATGAAACATGTTCAGCAAGAAATCTTTAGAGGCTGCACAAACCCCTTTTGATACATTGGATCATCCATAGTAACCTCTCTATAAACTGTACACACCTTTTTTTTGTATGTTTTGAATTACATTTTTTTACTTTCCTTCAAATATAAAAAAACAACATAATATACAAAAAATATTTTTTATTCATCTTGTCATCAATGTTGGAATCAATAAATAAAGATATATCAGTTTTGACAAAATTAAAAAAATAATTCTCATCATACCCTGTCAGAACACCAACTCTTCAACAAAAATAGAACTGCTCACCTCGATAGCCATCATTCAAACAACACAAACTGGCTCGATTTTAAGTTATCTATACGTATATATTTCCAAAACAAAAAAGAACAATTACAAGTCATAAAAATATTTTCTGACCAATCAGTAAAGATCTATGCAACTTCTTTCAATAGTTTGTTTTCAAACTATTCCAATGAAATATAAACTACCATCAATTTGACTTGAGCTGATGACCAAAGATAATCACAGAAGCCATGCTTAGTCAGAACCCAGATAGTGACTGCTTGGTGCTGTAATCTTGAATGTGCAGGTGGTGTAAATATGTGTGTCAAACTCAGACCTATGTGTTTCATGATGACAGCAAGTATTGGAGAACTGTTAAAATAATTCATACGTTCTTTCTGAATTTGAGCTATGTCTTTATATAGCCATGTTACTGAACAAGAAGATCCATCTTCTGATTGGTTCACCAAGCAGTAACATCATATCCTTGTTGGAATCAGATCTTATTTCTGATTGGCTCACAGAAATATAACTCCATGGCTGACAAATTTTAAATTTTATCTATTTTTAGCAAGTATGAAACTAGTTTGGATTTTCTTGTTTTAGTCATCACTACAACTTTTCATTGCTTTTCTGTTAACATGAGATATGATACACTAGACAATACACTTCACCAAGTCCCATTCATACATTTTGGTACTGTAGCTCTGCAACATGCTGAAATGACAACTGTTCCAATGCAATCAAAAACAATCTCTTTTTTGAGTAAAACTAGTGAAAACTAAATGCTCCTAATGCCATCTGATGATCAACAGAACAATCTTTTAACACTATAATATTAGATCCTTTTTTAATTTGACAGATTTTTTTCTTATCAGTTTTTTATTTCTCAGTGTCAGGATATTGAAATGAGACTTGCTTAATGTACACATGAGCACATAGACTTGTGGAAATGATGAGAGAAAGCGAAAAAGGTTTTAAGTAATGCGTTTTGTTGACATTTGGCTTCTTCATGTCAGAATGAAAGATAAAACTGTATGTAAGGAAAATGCATTGGGATTTTTGAGGATATGGGGGCAATGGATTAAATTACCTTATCAGATCCAACAATCAGAGACCAGAAATTATTTGCTAGGCTTGTTAGTTTTATACAAACACACACACACACACACACACATGCACACACACACACACACACACACACACACACACACACACACACACACACACACACACACAGCTGTTAGTGTCTGTTGAACTCTAAATCAACCTACTCTCAGTGTATTTCTGTTTTTCTCTATTAGCTTGTATACTGCATAGACTTCTACTAATGAAGGAGTCAGTCTAGTACAAGACATAGGCTATCATACTTTACAACACTCACATATAAAATCAGAGAAAGTATTGATCTTTCAATTCTGTACTGATCAATATCAAATAATAATAAAAAGACTGCAGGAGAAGATATTTAGACATTCTCTCAAAAAGATATAATGCGGCACTTGGATATTTTTTGTAATTTTCATAAATATGTGTGAATAAGTATCAAAATTGTCTTATCCCATTATTCGAATGACATAGGCATAAAGGTACACTTCTGATTTTATCTTTGTCTTTGAAACAAGACTTTTATTACATTTTAGATCTTCCTTTACAAATGAACAAATAATTTAGCAAAAATGCTGAAGAAGTAAGAATTTGGGGCAAGGCTGGATTATGACCTTTTGTGGCCCCTTGGCTAATGAAATTACAGGGATTCACTCAGACAGAGCCAACCTCTAACTTTCCTGCACCCATCTAGAACATTTTTAATCATGATGTAAGGATACAAAAGGCAATTATTTCCTTTTGGTGAGTCACGTGAGGACCACTTAGTTACATCACTTCATACAGTGGTGAAAGTGGTCAGTAATTTATTTGGTTTACAGTAATCAAACTGATCGGTTGCTGTTTTGGCTTGGCCTCTCAGCCCAGGCTGAGGCTAAATCTGACTCCCCCAGCAGCTTACAAGTCCATGGTGCTGTTTTCCTTTGGAAATATATCTTCTCCACATATAGAAAGAAACTTTGGCTCACAACCCTCAATTTGGAAAAACCTAAGACTCACCATTTCCTGTTTGGAGAATATATCCTCACCTGGGACATAATAGATGAATCTGGCCTGTTTGAATCTGGACACCTAAACATGGCTTCTCCAGAAACACGGAAGAATCTCCATATTATATGTAAAACCCTATCTTTTCATTCTCTTTTCACTCTGCTTGCTGTGTAGATATATGTTATATTTTCCCTGCATGGGACACATGTAAATATGTATGTATAGTTTTGTGTATGTCTTAGTGGTATAAAAGTCTCTCTGAAACAAAGTATATTTGTCATTCCTTTTCCTTTCAGTCATTCTGTTCCGTCTGTGAAGTTCGGTGTTATTATATCATGGATATAATAATGTCTATAATAGAGGAAACGTAAATGGGAGAATAAACCTTTCTTCCATAGCTCTTCCCATTATAGTGATATATTTTAATGTCATTTACATAGCTTAAAATAAATTAGAATAGCTATCTTTCATTTGTCAATAATAATATTCTTTGAGAAATATCACTATTTTACTATTTATTGCAAACCAAATTAGCACATATTTCAACACTACCATAGTAAAAACACAGATTTTTTATAACCAGCATTATAACAATAAAACAATCAAAATGAATATGAGTTTGTCATATTGATTGAAACTGTTTAGAAGTTATAACATCTACAAAATGAAAATCCTTGCTTCATAAAAATTTTTAAGATTTAAACATTCTGAACTAAAATCAAACATATTATCTACTTGAAACACAATGGCACAAACTAAAACATTCTTTTAATTGCTTTGCTTCCTGCAAAGTCAAATAAATACGAGGTTGTTATATTGACATTATTTCAGTTTATGAAACTATTTAGAACTTATAACATCTAAAAAATGAAAGCTTGAGGGGCCCTAGGCTGCAGCCTATACTAGACTAAAGTATAATCTGGTCCTGCTTCTGGGTCAAAGTACTTTCCTATTTTAAGTTATACTGAAGAAATTAAGCTTTAAAATTTCACTAATTTTCAATTTCACTTGATAAAGTATGTTTTTATATATTTTCACCAAATTAAAGATGATATTGATATTACTAAATAAATGTGAGGTACAGTAAAAAAAATTACTTTATTTTCCTTTTCTCCTTCTTGAATGTTAAAAACAGCATTAAGTATTTATAATGCCAGGTTACTGAGGGTGCATAAATCTGAATTTACCTCCCTTGTTCTATTTTTTTTCGTTTTTCATTTTAAAAATTTATTTTTCATTTGTCATTGCCCTCTGAATGTGTATTTTCCGATCCAATAATTTTGTTTTAAAATGTGCTCACAAAATGTAAAATTTGTTACGCAAATTTTCAATGATTCAACTAAATTGTAATTGTTAATTCCTCATGCATATCAGTCGTGTGTATTTGTAAAAATCGAAAATCATTGGTTGTACTAACTAGATTGATAACTAGGTCTCATTGTTTTACTGTTGAAATAACTAAATGCAACTGTAAGTTCTATTCTAATAGTTTCTTTTCTCTCCTGTCGAACTCTGCCCCGGTTTCTTGCTACCCTGCCATCTACAATCTTTAAAACTGTAAATGAAACCTTCTAAAAATTTAAATTACACAAAGACCAAATTCGTCTTTTTTGTGTGCAAAATATAAAAAATTTCACTCCCTACAAAAATCTAAATTCTTCTGCGAAACAAACAAAAAAAACTGAATAGTAGGAATAGTGCAATCAAGACTCAAACGGAACCACTTCGTAAAAATTTAAAGGGCAAAGATTTAATTACAGTACAGAAAGTTGTAGTGGACCGTGGGGTGAAGATGTGAAGAGATTGTCGCAGTTAGCTCCTCCTCAGTTCCTTAATCCTTCAACAGGGGTCTCTCTCCCCTGAGTATAAATACTGGCTGACCCTTCTCTCTCTCTCTCTTTTTCGACTCAGGCCTTGCGCCGCTACCTCGTGCGGAGGCGAGGTAAAAATCTCTCTTTTTCACTTACACCAATATGTGACCAATCACAGATACAGCGTTTCCCAAATTCCGGGAACGCGCTAAGAACAATACACGTACGTACGAACACTTACAATACACGCACATAATTTCTCCATACAAACACTATGTAACTTTTCATGTCTTTGTGTAACTCGTTATTAATATATATTTGTTTACCCATATATATCGGTCTTGTTTGTTTTCTTTGTCTTCTTTGGACTTAATTAAACCCCAACATTCTTATGTAGCTGGATCGGCCAGCAGGAAAGTTTAACCTTCTGATATCTCTTCACATCTTCACCCCGCACAGTCCGCTACATATGGTGACTTCCCGACGTGATAAAATTTTCAACTCCTGCTAACACACACAAGACGATATATATGTACAAGCAAATTCTTATACAGACCTTCCAAATGAGAGCCAATCAAAACAACATAATATTGGAAACTTTTCTATCATACGCACGCCGTACTATATTAACGAAATAACTTTTAATTCACTACAACATGTCTACAAAACAACTTTCTCTTGCACGGCAAAAGGAATTTCTCCTACAACACGTGGAAACTGCAATTACTACTATGAGCGAGCCTTACAACTCTTTCTCCGCACTGGTCTATATTTGCTTGACCTTTCCTTTCTCTCGGCGACGTTTGACCTTAACTTCACCCGGCTTATCAAACGGAGAACGCAACGCCATTTTTAACTAAATTCAACTCTCTTCTTCTGGACTGAAATAGATAAAGTGTGAACCACATCTCAAACAAAGGCGACTCACCGTCCTTTATCTTACCCTGCAATGATGCAACACGAATTATCTAAGAATTTGCGAGAACGATATTCTACCGTCAATAATAGCAAATTCTCCCAACTTTCATTCGACACTTGGTAGAAATTCTACATCAGCTCAACTTGGCCCCGAGGTAGAGCGACGCGCTCCCCCCTCTCACCTTCACTTGGCCGACCATCGTCGCTGACCACAAGAAGCCGCCAAGCCTAGCAGCAGCCACCAACTTCGCCACAACGCTGCTACCATTAATTATGGTACGCCAATTTTATCCACGCATCCCCCAAAAAACAACCTCATCTTTCAACCAAAACTACGACCAGACCAGCAAACAGGTTGACGGGGCGACAAACCCAACTCTACGTGGAGCATTGGAAAAAAGAGCAAAAGCTGAACACTACCGACGTTTCTTCCAGGACGTGCCCCAACTCTGACTCACTAGAGAAATGCACAGCACCCTGACGACAACAAGCACATTTCGTCGAATCACGCATCGCAACCACAGACACATTTTCTTTTCAGTACACAGGAATAATTTTCAAAACTTTTTACATAATAAAAGTTTGCTTTCTACAACTTTTATTCTGAGAGGAGGTATGTCGCAGTTAGCTCCTCCTCAGTCCCTTAATCCTTCAACAGGTGTCTCTCTCCCCTGAGTATAAATACTGGCTGACCCTTCTATCTCTCTCTCTTTTTCGACTCAGGCCTTGGGTCGCTACCTCGCGCGGAGGCGAGGTAAAATTCTCTCTTTTTCACTTACACCAATATGTGACCTCTCACAGATACAGCGTTTCCCAAATTCCGGGAACGCGCTAAGAACAATACACGTACGTACGAACACTTACAATACACGCACATAATTTCTCCATACAAACACTATGTAACTTTTCATGTCTTTGTGTAACTCGTTATTAATATATATTTGTTCACCCATCGATCTTGTTTGTTTTCTTTGTCTTCTTTGGACTTAATTAATGTCCGACATTCTGATGTAGCTGGACCGGCCAGCAGGAAAGTTTAACCTTCTGATATCTCATCACATCTTCACACCACGGTCCGCTACAAGATATCTGAAGGTTAAAATTTCCTGCTAGCCGGTCCAGCTACATGAAAATGTTGGACTTTTATTAAATTCAAAGACAAAGAAAACAAACAAGACCGATATACATATGTAAACAAATATATATTAATAACAAGTCAAACAAAGACATTGACAGTCACATAGAGTTTGTGTGGAGAAATTATGTGTGTGTGTTGTGGTGAGTGTTCGTACGTACGTGTATTGTTCTTAGCGTGTTCCCAGAATTTGGGAAACGCTGAATCTGTGAGAGGTCACAAATTGGTGTTAGTTGAAAAGAAAGATCTACCTCACCTCTACACGAGGGCGGCCTAAGTGGAAAAGAGAGATCGAGGCGGAGGGTCAGCCAGTATTTATAGCAAGGGGAGAGAGACCCCTGTTGAAGGATTAAGGAACTAAGGAGGAGCTAACTCTTAACCCTTAATGTAGTAATGTCTTTGGAAGATAAACCCTTTTTCCGTGGTACTTGATAACATCACGATGCCAAATTTTGTCCATTTTCAAGAGAAGTCGCTACTAGAGTTACTTTTGAAGTCTTTTTTTAACAGTCAGATGTCAGTTTACTTGCAAAGAAACAATGTAGTTATCAATAAGAAGAATTGAAATTAATGCATGCAAAGTTTCACAGCTCTCTAGCATCGTCCTTCATAGCCAGCTTACAAAGTTTTCCGTTCACAATCGTACTTTACTCAATATAATTATCCAGTTTAGTGAAACTGTTGTTCTTATCTTGATTATTGTAGATCTCTGGCCATCTTCAGGTGTCAATTAATTTGGCTGATGAAAGATGTGTGATTTTTATCTCTATAATATCGTTTCTTGTTCGTTTGTCGCGGCCGCCATTAGCCGCTTCCTAGAAAAACGACCTTGACCTTCACAACCCCTGATCTCGCAGATTTAAGTCTAGCAGCATGCGAGAAACTGGACGACTGGCCAATATTGTTAACTCCAAAACAGTACCTCGTGAGCATCGGATTAGGCAGCGCTTCTCAAACATCGAACAACATGGGGATTCATTTTATATCTACGGTTATCTACTCCCTTTAGCCAGGGAGTACTTGAACAAATCGTTTCACATATTCTTAGCCCCTTTTTTTCGTCCAAATCCGAGCCCCTCGGCCTGGATCAAAGTGTTTCATTAAAGTTTTAAGGCATGGGGCGCGTTTTGTCGGTTCCCCTTGAGAGGATGCGGTATTGTGGTGGATGGAGGATTGATTGGCGATCGACGAGTTCTTGTGGTGAATGTGAAAACTGTATTGTGTGAATAGGTCGTGAATCAGATTAGCTAGGTATAAGATAGTTAGTGACGACCAGCCTCAACCCCTCCCCATTTTGGCCTTGTGCCCTAATTGTATTTTATATACAATAAATATATCAAAGTGTAGTACGCTACCTTTGTGAGCTTCCGGTGCTTTGTCGAGAGAATACTCTTCGGTGTGATCCCGTTTCCGCGGTCGGATCGAAAAACGTATCTCCTCTCTGACTCCAGCTTCAAGTGTTACACTTCGGCGCGATCGCGTCTCCGCGGTTGATCCGCCTTGGAAGTCGTATCACTATTCTGACTCGGCCCTGTTTAGGGACTATCGCCTTCGTCAAATGCTACACTTCGGCGCGATCCCGCCTACGTGGTTGATCCGCCTGGGAAGTCGTATCAATATTCTGACTCGGCCCTGTTAGTTTTAATGGGGTTTACCATCTACGTACATCGTATTAGCGAAACCATCAAACTGAACATGGATAGAATACAAAATAAAGAGAGCTGAGCCCAAATACATTTAACACATTTATTTTTATGTTGACCAACATTTAAGAAGACATACAAACAACAAAGTTCATGGACTCACCGACTGGTGGAAATGTCATTATCTCCTCTAAGTTAGAGGGTCAAGAAAAAGGGTCTGCCACTGGCTAGTTGTGTACGGGAAAAAGCCCAGGAGCAAGTTACTCCTTTTCGGTGTCCCTGGTTTTTTAGTCCCCACAACAACAACACCCCCCCCCCAAATACAGAGTATCTGAAATTGAATGTCATGAGGGAAACCACCGAAAAGGAAAGCAAAATATACATTTTTAAATTTTTTTATTTTTATATCTATTTTTATTTATTTATTTATTTTTTATCTGGAGACAAAGTCCCTTAAATGAGCAGGCCCTCTTACCTGTCTGCCCGAACGTGTTTTTTTTTCTTGAGGGCGTTTTTCCAGTGTCATTTCCACTGGCATCAAGTGTGAGGGTGCTACCTCTAAGTAAGCGTCCTCCAGCGTTGCAGGTTTTAGCCTGTCGATGGAGATGTTTTGTTCTTCGTCCTTTATAAGAACGCTGAAGAACTTGTTGCACTTCTTTGTAACTTTAAAGGGGCCGCGATACGGTGGTTGCAGGGAATGCGACCTAGCTGTATCCCGGACAAATACATGACTGCATGTCTCTAGGGCCTTCAGGCAACGGGAATTGGAGCTGTCCTGCAGCAGAAATGCAACAACGACTGGCGACCCATTTCTTTCTTCTCCAGAAAATTGACAGACGCAGAAACACGCTATAGCACATTCGCAAGGGAATTGTTAGCCTCATTCTCTGCAGTGCGACATTTTCGTCAATTCCTGGAAGGGCTGCAGTTTTATATTCTAACGGATCACAAGCCTCTATTAGGCGCCTTGCAGTCTTCCTCGGACAAATACTCTCCCCGAGAGATTCGACAGATGGACTACATACTCCAGTTCACTTCGGATGTCAGGCATGTCAAAGGAACGGACAACATCCCAGCAGATACCTTGTCACGTGGAATAAATTCTTTCACGTTGGGACCTTCCATCGATGCCAACACATTAGCAGGAGAACAAGAAAAAGGGTCTGCCATTGGCTAGTTGTGTACGGGAAAAAGCCCAGGGGCAAGTTACTCCTTTTCGGTGTCCCTGTTTTTTTAGTCCCCACAGCCCTGTTTAGGGACTCGTCCTAACCGACCCAACGAACCTTCGTACGTCTTCGACCAACCAGCTACTGCCAACTCTTCCATCCGGCAGTCGACCAGCTACTGCCGCCGACCAACTCTACACTCGTTTCGCCGATACAACCGAACCAACTTCCCTTGAAGGAAACCAGTCATACCGGACCCGACACCGATACAAACACACTTCTCCAGAGTACACTCTTGTACACTTTGGATAAATAAATTCGACGTTTATTGTTTCATAAACCTCTGCCTTTGTCCTCTCATTGTCTTGGCTGTTTCTCACCTTTCTTCGATAAGCTTGCGAGGGCGACATCCTTATCGGCCCCGCAACACGTTTCTACTGAATCGGAATATGTTATTACATTATTACTTGATTATACATATGAAAACTCATTTTAATATTACACTCTTTAATAATACTAACACTATTAGTATTTATTAAGAATGTATATTGAAAGGTTTGAAAAATTAAAATTAAAATATTTTATTTGAAAGATCTTTTTTTTTTAAATCGGACATTTAAAAGCTCCCTTTGTTCTATATTCTGATAAAAGTGGATCACCAGAAACTTGGAAATAAATGCATGCAAATATTTGGGCCAACGATCTAACTACAATAACCGTGTGTATTCACAGTTTCCTTTTTGAGCAAAACTGTGCAAAATGGGCATTTAAACAAAGTCGAAATCAAACAATCTTTTAAAAAAAACTTTTTGTAAATCTAGTTGGTTGATAGATACTTAGGGAGAAATTCACACATAAGCCTTTGGAGTATAGCTTTTTTAGTTTTCCACTTTAATACAAAGATCTGACGGTTTCTCAGCAGCTGTGTGAAGATGTCGGTAAAACGCATCAGATTTGACAAGAGGTCAACCATCTTAGGAGTGGATTTGTTAAGATGGGCCGACACTATTATAACTTACATTCACTTCTCAAAGTTGACTACTCAGAACAAACTATGAAAATTACTACGGTTTTCGCCTCCCTATCTCCACTATTCAATATTAATGATAACAATTCCTTCAGAGACAAACGCAGCAGAGTTTCAATAAAAGCAACAGAACTTTCTATCTTTTTTACCAGAATATATTTCTGAAAAACAAAGATGCGAATGATTCTACAAATCCTAGTTAATGACCAACACACGCACAACCTTTTATGTAATTTAAAAATATCTCTGTAACCTTTCTATACAATTTTAAAATAAAAATATATCTTCAACCACTGAAACAAGCGGTGAGTGTCTTTTAAACTTTGAGCACCTTTTCTTTTTTTCTTTAATACGTAATTTGTGAGTAGTAAATAACTTTTTCAGTCTTATACATTGAGCACGTTCTCTCTCGTGTCGCCATTTCTTTTTTCTTTTTCATCCTTATCCTTATATTTTGCAAAAGTTTTCATATTGTGCAACTTTTTGTAATATCATACCAAAATCATTCGTATTTTCTAAAATTATTACCTATAACAGATTTGATTTAAGAAACCACAAACCATATGGTAACTTTATGTATAAGAAACAATATGTGTACATAAAACTTGGTGTAAAACTTAGAAAAAACATTTTCAAACATAACTTCATCTAATAAACAAACAATGAATTTCAGGAATCTTTTTTAGTGCTGATATTTTTAAGCAAGGCTGAAGTTGAAGACAACGTAATCAAATCAGGTTTAGTTGACAAACTTCTTTAAAATATTTGTGTCATTTCAATACAGTTGTTTTGAATAGAGCTTCATTAGCAGTTATCATTGCATGTTTGACTTTCTAGCACTTGATTGGACAAGCTCAATATCTTGTGACTCTTCTTGAAAGGAATGCAATATTAAGATAAAGTGTTATTCAAACAATCTAAAAATCAAAGCTACATTTAACTTCTCTTTTACATTTAGACACACTAAATCCAACCAGTTTAACAGGTTGATAAATTGATTTATGAGAGAGAGAGTGAGTGTGTGTGTGTGTGTGTGTGTGTGTGTGTGTGTGTGTGTGTGTTTGTTTTATTTCAAACGTTATATCATATATATTAACTTTATTATATTACTAGCTTAAAAGACGCCCTATCTGGAGACATTTAAGCTAGCTCCTGTAGAGGGCATTTAATAGAGCCTTCATCACAGTAGGTAGAGAAGAGTAGATGCGATAGACAACAATAAACTACAGAAGCACTCAAAATTGATCGCTGCATTTAAGTATTGCATTAATATTTAAGTTTACCTTTTAAAAGTTCAACGATATTTTTTCTGTCGCCACTTAATTTAAAGACAATTTGATATAGTTTCCGTACAATCAATTATTTTTATTTGATGGGTGACTTTCGTTGGATTTCGCAATTAATTTCGATTATTTCCAAATTTATTTCCAAGTTATAAAAATTGTTATTGTACAAAAAATTCGTCGCAAAAAAATCACGTCAAAAAATCGCCGAAAATAATCGTAGGCCTCTAGGAGTAAAGTTGAAAGGTGTGACACAGTGACACACTGGCATTCACATTTATTATTGTTATGGTCCAGGTTCCTTGTACCACGGTTATGGTCCAAGGTAGAACCAATGAAGAATAACTCGAACACAGGCATGGAATAACACAGATATATTACAAACAGAATATGTACAAAGAAGTAGAAAGTGTTAGTAATAACAATCAGGGTAGGTTAGAGAGAACTATGTTGTCTCGACCAATATCACTATTCCAATGTCTTACAGTAATCGTCTGACGCGACTGTCTCTGACTGACTGACTGACACTGTGACTGTCTGACTCACTGCCTCTCACTGACTGACTCACACGATGTTCATTAACATGCCCACGTGTGTCAAATGTGGCACAAGGCCGGTTTAATGTGGGCTTCCGAGCCCGTAGGCTCGGGCAAAAATTGCCCGTAGAACCCGTATAAACGGGATCGGGTTGGTCAACCTCCCCTAACGAGGCTCTACCCTTCGGCGGAGCCTCGTCCGAGTTCCTCTCTGCCCAAAGGCAGAGATTTCCCCTCTGCCTCAGAGGCAGAGAGTTCGACCTGCTAAGTGAGTCGTCCAAAAAACTGGATCTCACACGATGTTTAACAACACGCCCACGTGTGTCGAATGTGGCACAAGGCCGGTTTAATGTGGGCTTTCCGAGCCCGTAGGCTCGGGCAAAAATTGCCCGTAGAACCCGTATAAACGGGATCGGGGTGGTCAACCACCTCGAACGAGGTTCTGCCCTTCGGCGGAGCCTCGTCCGAGTTCCTCTCCGCCCAAAGGCAGAGAGTTCCCCTCTGCCTCAGAGGCAGAGAGTTCGACCGAATAGCTGAGACGTCCAAAAAGGACTGGGTCTCACACTATGTTAAACAACACGCCCACGTGTGTCGAATGTGGCACAAGGCCGGTTTAATGTGGGCTTTCCGAGCCCGTAGGCTCGGGCAAAAATTGCCCGTAGAACCCGTATAAACGGGATCGGGTTGGTCTACCACCCCGAACGAGGCTCTGCCCTTCGGCGGAACCTCGTCCGGCTTCCTCTCTGCCCAAAGGCAGAGAGTTCCCCTCTGCCTCAGAGGCAGAGAGTTCGACCAAATAGCTGAGACGTCCAAAAAGGACTGGATCTCACGATGTTTAACAACACGCCCACGTGTGTCGAATGTGGCACAAGGCCGGTTTAATGTGGGCTTTCCGAGCCCGTAGGCTCGGGCAAAAATTGCCCGTAGAACCCGTATAAACGGGATCGGGTTGGTCTACCACCCCGAACGAGGCTCTGCCCTTCGGCGGAACCTCGTCCGGCTTCCTCTCTGCCCAAAGGCAGAGAGTTCCCCTCTGCCTCAGAGGCAGAGAGTTCGACCAAATAGCTGAGACGTCCAAAAAGGACTGGATCTCACGATGTTTAACAACACGCCCACGTGTGTCGAATGTGGCACAAGGCCGGTTTAATGTGGGCTTTCCGAGCCCGTAGGCTCGGGCAAAAATTGCCCGTAGAACCCGTATAAACGGGATCGGGGTGGTCAACCACCTCG
The DNA here is from genome assembly GCA_964036315.1 of Acanthosepion esculentum. Classification (NCBI taxonomy): domain Eukaryota; kingdom Metazoa; phylum Mollusca; class Cephalopoda; order Sepiida; family Sepiidae; genus Acanthosepion; species Acanthosepion esculentum. Next base: position 62,899,992 of record OZ038497.1, read on the forward strand.
AACGAGGTTCTGCCCTTCGGCGGAGCCTCGTCCGAGTTCCTCTCCGCCCAAAGGCAGAGAGTTCCCCTCTGCCTCAGAGGCAGAGAGTTCGACCAAATAGCTGAGACGTCCAAAAAGGACTGGATCTCACGATGTTTAACAACACGCCCACGTGTGTCGAATGTGGCACAAGGCCGGTTTAATGTGGGCTTTCCGAGCCCGTAGGCTCGGGCAAAAATTGCCCGTAGAACCCGTATAAACGGGATCGGGTTGGTCTACCACCCCGAACGAGGCTCTGCCCTTCGGCGGAACCTCGTCCGGCTTCCTCTCTGCCCAAAGGCAGAGAGTTCCCCTCTGCCTCAGAGGCAGAGAGTTCGACCAAATAGCTGAGACGTCCAAAAAGGACTGGATCTCACGATGTTTAACAACACGCCCACGTGTGTCGAATGTGGCACAAGGCCGGTTTAATGTGGGCTTTCCGAGCCCGTAGGCTCGGGCAAAAATTGCCCGTAGAACCCGTATAAACGGGATCGGGGTGGTCAACCACCTCGAACGAGGCTCTGCCCTTCGGCGGAGCCTCGTCCGAGTTCCTCTCTGCCCAAAGGCAGAGAGTTCCCCTCTGCCTCAGAGGCAGAGAGTTCGACCGAATAGCTGAGACGTCCAAAAAGGACTGGGTCTCACACTATGTTTAACAACACGCCCACGTGTGTCGAATGTGGCACAAGGCCGGTTTAATGTGGGCTTTCCGAGCCCGTAGGCTCGGGCAAAAATTGCCCGTAGAACCCGTATAAACGGGATCGGGGTGGTCAACCACCTCGAACGAGGCTCTGCCCTTCGGCGGAGCCTCGTCCGAGTTCCTCCCCGCCCAAAGGCAGAGAGTTCCCCTCTGCCTCAGAGGCAGAGAGTTCGACCGAATAGCTGAGACGTCCAAAAAGGACTGGGGTATTTAGTGTCCTCCCCACGAGGGACAGATGTGGCACAAGGCCGGGTTTAAAGTGGGGTACCCGAGCCCGTAGGCTCGGCCAAAAAATAGCCCATAGATCCCGTATAAACGGGATCGGGCCGGTCAACCTCCCCGAACGAGGCTCTGCCCTTCGGCGGAGCCTCGTCCGAGTTCCTCTCTGCCCAAAGGCAGAGAGTTCCCCTCTGCCTCAGAGGCAGAGAGTTCGACCGAATAGCTGAGACGTCCAAAAAGGACTGGAGTATTTAGTGTCCTCCCCACGAGGGACAGATGTGGCACAAGGCCGGGTTTAAAGTGGGGTACCCGAGCCCGTAGGCTCGGCCAAAAATAGCCCGTAGATCCCGTATAAACGGGATCGGGTTGGTCAACCACCTCGAACGAGGCTCTGCCCTTCGGCGGAGCCTCGTCCGAGTTCCTCTCTGCCCAAAGGCAGAGAGTTCCCCTCTGCCTCAGAGGCAGAGAGTTCAACCGAATAGCTGAGACGTCCAAAAAGGACTGGAGTATTTAGTGTCCTCCCCACGAGGGACAGATGTGGCACAAGGCCGGGTTTAAAGTGGGGTACCCGAGCCCGTAGGCTCGGCCAAAAAATAGCCCATAGATCCCGTATAAACGGGATCGGGCCGGTCAACCTCCCCGAACGAGGCTCTGCCCTTCGGCGGAGCCTCGTCCGAGTTCCTCTCTGCCCAAAGGCAGAGAGTTCCCCTCTGCCTCAGAGGCAGAGAGTTCGACCGAATAGCTGAGACGTCCAAAAAGGACTGGGTCTCACACTACTGCTTCCTCTTGAGGCGCAGTATTTATGGTGTACGGGATAGTCCATTACTATTATTGGTAAGTTCCCATAACAATTATATAGATATATATTAAGTTGCGTGTGTGCGTGCTCAAACAGGTTTGGTAAAGAAAACAAAGAATTTATGTTACATATATTTTAAATAAATTTTTCTTTCCGTACTTTTGTGTTGAAGGTGTAAATGAATTGTCCACAGTTCATGTTGCTTTTAGTCTTCTTAAATCTTAATTAAGGTTCCCAACTTTCGATTGGCTTCAGTCATTATCAAGAAAGAAAAAAATGAAATTCAAAGCCCATGTGTTTGCGTCTTTGGTATGATTTTGTCTTGAGTTTTGAAGATTTGTGCTGTCACATGAGCATGATGTCAACGTATTGGATATATATCGTTGGTTTAGTTATTTCATCAAACACAAAATTCAAAATCATTCCAAAAATTCAAGGCATCCATTTGTAACGTTCACTAGGTTTTATTTTTCTGAGAAAGCATGTAACATATTTATATCACTTTTTAGCATCTTCAATTTCTAGAAAATAAAAAAATTAATATACGTTCTCGCTAGCCGTCTTCTTCCTCTTCTTCTTCTTCTTCTTATTATTATTATTATTATTATTAGTAGTAGTAGTAGTAGTAGTAGTAGTAGTAGTAGTAGTAGTAGTAGTGATATATGTTATATTTCCTGCTTTGTATCCTGTAGAGCCAGACCCAAAATATGGTCCTTAGGCCCTATAGTATAATTGTCATTTAGTTGATATCACTTTTCTTAGTATATGGGATATTCTTAGTAAGGCAATCTTTTGCGCATGCACTTCCTGAATTTCTTGTTTTTTATAATAATATCAGGTCTGTTGGCGTTTATTTCCCTGTCAATTTGACTTGGCATGTCTCAAAGGATAGTTACATCGTTATTTTGGATAACTGTGTCTGGTTGGTGCTTATACCATCTCTTAGTGGTTTCGATTTTGTGCTTCTGGCATATCTTCCAGTGTACATATGCCATTACCTTGTATTATTATTATTATTATTATTATTATTATTATCTATATAATAATTGTGCTTGTCCCTCTCTTCTTTATTTCGTAAGACCATTACGCCTTGCCAATATCTCATAAATAATGTACTATCCCGTTTTGATCACGTGAAAAGAGTGGAAAAGGTACTACTTGGTTTCAGTGAGAAAGTGAAAGAAAGAAAGAAGAGAAGGTAGCAGTGTTTAACGACTGTTTCAGTGAAATTGAAAACGTTATCAATTTCAAATCTTTTCATTCGTACCCACTTCTTAAAGTAACGACCAGTATTCATATTTATGATTGTTATTGCAATATTTTGTTAAAGTTGTTAAGCTCAAATATGTAACGATGCCATAGGGAAATTTCTACAGATATTTCATTGTCGTAGAACTCATCATGAACTTATTCAATCATTAACTGAAGGATTAAGATTCATCAGAAAATTAAAATAGGAAAACCGTGAAATTTTCACAGGTCTTTCTAATTAATATTAATGTTTTGATGATTATCTGCTTTCTACGGCCAGTTACTACCAAGGTCACCCAACATATATTTGGCAACCCTTTATTTAGAATCCTTTAGAGAGGCTATTATAAATTGAAAACGAATTAAAATAAATGGATGAAAAAAAGAACAAAAGGGACAAAATGAAAAGAACCAAACCCAGGAACATGAAGGGAGACAAAAATCGACAAATGGTCACTACCCTCAAAATATTTGAAATACCCCACCCCTTACTTAATCTATGTCACAGAATTAGTGCAGCTGGACAAACAGTCCACTTATCTTGTAAAAGTTGCTGGTTAATTTACCCAAATTAAAAGCTACCCAGAAAAGAATTGTGCTTCTCTTTGTGCTTAACCGGAAGTCCAACAAGACTATGTCAGTAAACTACTGTCAACTTTAGTACTAAGGATAAAAAGATATGAAAGTCACGAACTTTGAGAGCTTTATCAGAACCAGCAGAAAACCAGGTTAACGGTATATGTGTACATATTTGATTGCGTGTTTACTCCAATTCAGAAAAATCGTGTCCACGAAATGTTATTGTATGTGGAAGAAACGGAGTATTGATCTCATAGTAAACAGGGAAGTCTTAAATTCCTAGCGGATGTCGAAAAGGGTCGATAGCTGCACCTTACCAGCTATGGAAGAAGACTGGCATGGTGCTACGGAAAACGATCTACAGCTTTCTCGATGAAGAAGGTTCAGAGAAACCGGTCGTTGAATGGTGAGATTCTCGTCCATCCGCTTCTGTTATGATAAAAGGAAACCTTACAGTTGAGTATATCGCACCCGGCCGGAAGTTACTGCCGGCTACTCAAACGTCTGAAAGCGTCACCACGGAAAACGGAACAAAATCCATTAAGTTCCAGTGACTCAGCGTTTTCAGACATCAAAACACAAAAATACAAAAACAAAACGAAACATAACATACACAACTAAAAATAATGACCAGAAACTAATTCATATACACATGGGGCCTAAATGAAACCCATGTGTACATTCAAAAGTAGAAGGTCATTTTTAGTGAATAACTAAAAGACACTGTTAGCCAAGCTACGATGCTGACCCCGGCCTACATAAATACGGCCAAATTTCTTCCACCAAATTATTCTTGGATCCGGGTTTAAGAGCGGCACGCTCCCCTCACCGCTGACCTCAAGCAGCAGCAGCAGCAGCAGCAGCAGCAGCAAGCAAGCCAGCCAGCCAGCCAGCCAGACCGAGCCCAGCAGCCGCCACTAGCCAGCCCTGGTCAGGCAGCAGCAGCAGCAGCCACTATTTAGACCGAGTCCAACGGCGGCACCGGCAGCAGCACCCCGCGTACATTCTTATGCGATAGTCCTTTTCAGGGCTAACGATTACATATTTATGCGATAGTCCTTTTCAGGGCTAACGATTACATATTTATGCCATAGTCCTTTTCAGGGCTAACGATTACATATTTATGCCATAGTCCTTTTCAGGGCTAACGACTACATAGTTTATGCCATAGTCCTTTTCAGGACTTCCTGACCACATAGTTTATGCAATAGTCCTTTTCAGGACTTCCTGACCACATAGTTTATGCAATAGTCCTTTTCAGGACTTCCTGACCACATAGTTTATGCAATAGTCCTTTTCAGGACTACCTGACCACATAGTTTATGCAATAGTCCTTTTCAGGACTACCTGACCACATAGCTTATGCGATAGTCCTTCCGGTTACTACCAAGCTGCATCCCTGGTGACCGTCAACCTAAGGACGAGCAGATTCCCTCAGCACTGACTGGTCCGCTGCCCTAAAACAAGACGATCTCTCGGGTGGCGCTCCCCGATTTCATTGCGACACAATACCTGTACATACTTTTGCCAAATTGTTAAATAAAATTTGGCTTTGATTTTAAACCCTCGCTTTTGTTATCCTTGCTTCGATCGTATTTTCCAACATAAATTTTACTGCTTGCGGGGTTGATAGCACACGCTTGACGGCCCCGCAACAAGTAGTTTAATTCATCACATCTAGAATGGGCGTGTGGCCCAGGTGGTTAGAACGTTCGATTTCGGACCATAAGACCTTGGTTTGAATCTCAACATGTTTGATTTGTTAGGGAAAATTTATATGTTATCGGCCTGTGGAGACATTCCCAACATATCACACAGTTGGAAAGTATATGAAAACCATACCACGGGTTGATCCAAGACTTGTGAGTGTAATTGGGTAGACGAAACTGTTCAGAACCCGTCGTTGGTTGTACTCGGATAGCATGAAATTACAAATCATTGTGACCAAAGGTTTGAGCGTATTCGTCAAATTTATTTTGATGAATACAAAAATTTGACGCAAGCTACACTTGGTCTCATAGACCACATGCGCACCGTAGTGTGTATTTGTAGGTGCCTATACTAGATTAACATATGCAAAGTAGGGTTTTTTATTTTTACTTTCGTTTTACAAGACTGACAATGAAATTGGCAAGGACACGAAGGACTTGGCTCGTATCCATGAGAAAGAAGATTTACAAGGAAGAAAAGAAAAGAACATGAGGAAGAGAAAAAGAATAGAAACAGGAAAAGAATAACGACCAAATGATACCAACGGAACGACGTGTAGATCGCTTCAATTCAAAGTGGGTCAGTGAACCTCGCCATGTTTAATCGATGTCGCAGAGCTAAGGCAACGAGCCAGGCAGTGCACACACCTAATAAAATAAGATGGTTTACTGGCTGAAGATAGAATATATGGTTGACAGCGAGAGAAAAAGCCCAAGATGCGAACTATGAATTGGAGATGTCAAAATCCAGTAAGTAGAGATGTTTTAACAGAGGACAGAAAACATGACACCGGAATCTGAATGGAGATTGGGATAGCAAAAGATGCATTCTAAAATATAAACAAAGCATAAAGAAAAGGGAAAATTTCGTTAGAAAAAAAAGGAAAGAGTGCTGGACTGCTATGTAATATCAATCTTCCTATATATAGCAGTGAATGCTGGACAATTTCTTCGCAGATAAAGAGAAGACCGGAGGTAACAGAAACGTCGTTCTACAGAAGAATGCCGAGAATATCATGGACGGAGCATGTAATCAACGAAAAAGTCTTAAGAAAAACAGAACTAAAAAGCACACTTAGACTCAGGATCAGAAAGAGCTGAAATGTCTTGGACGCATACAGTGACGTGCAGTGGTTTGGTGATGATTGGTGATGCCCGAGGCGAACTCCTTGACTGTATGCCCCTAATACTCAAGTAGTGAGGCTATAGAGGCCTAGTACTGAGAAAAGAAGACATTTTAAATATGTAAAAACAGATGAAACATGAAATAAGCACTTTATTCAAATTAAATATGAACTAAATGTTTATTTCACTCTTTTATTAGGTGCCCTCCCGATATGGATGCCCGGGGCCGCCGCACCCTTTGCCACCCCTTTTCTGCATGCTACTGGACACATAATATACAAGAAGGGCTTTATATAAAATTTAATTAATTACCTTTGAATGCATTTTAAAATTTGGTGTATATTTGTATATTTTTTTAAATGTCAAAAATTGGTGTATGAGGACGCTATCCGAAGATATCACCTGTAAACCCATAACTATTTTGGTAACTGTTATGGTCCAGGTTAGGACTAAGGAAGAACAACACGAACACAAGAGTAGAAATAACGAAGATATATTACATGGAATAATAATACAAGATATGGAAGGTGTTAGTATGACTGTCAGTCTAGTTTGGAGTGAACTACTATCGGCACGACTCGATTCGTCCCTCTCTCTTGAGAGGCGTAGTATACATAGTGTTAGGAAGAGTTCATTCTGTAGTTATAGGTAAGGACCCATAACAGTAACCATCACAAAGGACCAGGATAACTGCATATAAGATTTCTAGATGCGTTTTAGGATCTCATTTAGCCGCGTATTTCCTCTAATACAAAGAAATCATGGCAATGAGTTGACTGTAAAGACGCTGAATTGAGGTTCATGATAGATCGGTAGTTCTTCAGCACTCTGTTTTGACCATCAATGGTTGGAAACTGCTTGTCATCATCTCTGGGAGAGTATGGGCACACAGGTACTGGAAGAATTTAATCACTTCTTTACAGCTTCACCGGAAAAGGAAGCCGCCATATGCTACAAAGGTAACAACCTGGGGAAAAAAGCTGGCTTTCCTAATCCTACAAATGGTTCGATACGGCAAATGATCCACAAAAAGAGGTAACTGCCTGGTCCAATATCTCGTATTTCTCTAAAACAAAGTACTAAATAAAACACATAATTCAGACTGAACCCATACACCTATCATTACCGACTTCTGTCTTTACAATCACCACCCCCTCCTACACAATTCCCTCTCCTTTTTACTCTTCTATCGCCTCCTCCCCTCTTATAAGAATAAGAACCAGAAACGGACAATGAAGCTCATTGGTGGAAATATACCACTTTTCGTTGCCGCCTACACCGGGTGAGGTAGCCACGTTTTAGTGATCCGGTCCTCGGGGTCTTAGTACGACGTTTTAATCATAGGGTTAACTCTGCGGTGGTCAGTGCTGAGGCTTGTCCAGTATAGTTGTTGGTTACTGGCCACTGGCCATTTCAATCCACACCAACTATGCTCACACTGTGTTCTGGGTCTTAGAGCAGTAGAAAATCGAAGGTCGTAGTCTCGCAGCGCTGGTTTAAACTGTGGCGGGTGTTATATTAAGGAAAAATATCTTCACGGCGAAAAAATAAAATAAGAGGTTCGTGGAGTTAATCTTCAATTGATTTATATAGATCTTGGTACAATAAAAATTAATCCTTCCCACATCAATCTCTATAGAGACAGTGAACCTTGTCTAACCTTCTGCAGGGCTGGGTTCAAAATTTCGGAATCAGGAAATCTGATTGCTAATTGAGGCGGGTTTCAGAAGCACTCAATGAGGGACCTCAGCCCAAAGTCTCCGAGCTCCCCAAAATCAGCTGCTTATATGCACTTCGGCCTAAAACTGGCGTGGGACCGAAGGGTTCTGGTGATTCCCCTCTTTTCATTAATTCCAATTAATGATTTCTTTGTTCCTTAGTTCTGCTTTCTTAATCAACTTTTCAAATTTGGAGAATTATCTACCTTCCTTGGGAGTAATCACAGAGATTGCTCTTCCTTTAACTCCAACCTGATTCACTTCGCATCTCGCACCGCTACTCCGCATAGGCGGGGCTAAATTCTGCTCCTTCCTTCTTGATATTCTAAGTCTGCTCACTTCTCAGGGCTGACATAGTTATGCTTGTGACAAATCTAATTTTTAAAATGTGTCGGAGAAAGGGTGTGCTTCATTCTCCTAATTAATTTAAATTCTTTGACTCCTTTCCTGGACCTACCTGTCCATTGAAAACATAAACCAGATCACCTTCTCATTTTCACCTTCCGAGCGATAGATAAAAATTATTTCCCAATTTGTTTTCGTCAATAAAAATATATTTATTTACCTAAATAAACAAAGGGACATGCTGTTTTCCAGCGAAAACATAAACCAGATCACCTACCTGTTATGATGGATCGGTTTTCATAATCCTAACCTCTGCAGCGGAGTCATTCTCTGTTTTCATTTCTCAATTCGTTTTCGCTAACGAAAATATAATTCCCCGACTGCTTCTCTTTTCGACAATGAAATGTGTTTTTCTAATTTCCCAAGAAAGTGGTAAAACTATTCCCAATTTGCTTTACCCGCATGCCAAATTTTCGAAAACAAAGTAAATTCTTGGTGCATCGTTCCAATTCGTAGGGGTGAGGCAACCCTGATAGCCCTTTCTTCACTTCACTGAGAAATTATCATCAATTCTCCATTTATATCTCTCTATCTTCCAGTTTATATTTCATTTTGGGCTTAACTCTTTTTCTTCTTAGAATTAATGTTTAACCACCCCCCATCCTCAGTGTCACAGAAAGTGCTGAGAACGATCAGCTTCAATATAAATTGTGAGGAAAATATTTGATATGTCGATCTGAACATGCGAGAAATAAAAACTTCTGCAATGTTCAACTTTCATGACCGCAAAATGTTTATTTACACGATAATAAAATTTGTGAACCTAGTACAATGCAATATTCATTATTTACCTTTTATAAAGATTTATTATTTACTATTTTATAAAGAAATAAATTTGAAAATAAATCCTTTTATTTAAAAATTTATTAAAAAAATTCCAAAATTATCAAATATATAAACCAACTACAATGCAATATTTATTACATACTATTTTATAAATAACTATGAAAACAAGTTTTTAATTCATAATTTTGTAAAAATATCAATGAACTATTGTTGTCAGTTCTCATGACTAAAGGAAATGTATAAATCCATATGTTTTGGTTTTATTAAAATGCTAATCATCTGAGTCACAGTACACAATAATAGCGGTATCAAGGAAATAACCGTCCTTTTGACACACCATGTATTTTGTTGTTTTTTTTTGCGGGTACGAAGGTCAAACATTACCAAAACTTCAACCTATAGTGGATCTGAAGGTCCTCCATAACTTCAGAAACTGTAGAAGAAAGAAAGAAAATATGGACGACCCTATCAATTTTACAGTTACTTACCGTTTGTTCACTTTTGTTAGGATTGGTTCAGGTGTACGGCAAATTTGATGTATGTCGAAAGAAACCAATAATGCTTTTAAAATGTCTCTGCTAGCAAACTGTAACAATTAGAAAGCTCAACAAGTCACTGTGTTAATGTATCCCTCTTAACATCCAAGGCTTCATGAGACAAGCAGTGTCCTCCCTCGCTACATTTTTTTCTTTTGCCTGTACAATATGAATAAACCAAATGGATTGGGATTTCAAAGGATTTTTTTAAGAGTTGGACAGATGTGTGCGTCCTTTACCACTCCTCTGTATCAATCTAGCTGAGTTTGGAGATAAATATATTAAAACCTTTTTGTGTTATAGCGCTCTTGTGGACATCCTTCTTGATCTTGACATGCCAAATACTAAAATCCGTTAGCATATCCTATGGTTGGATTTCCTATACTGGATATGTGCACAAAATTACCAAGACGGAAGATAAAAAAAAGATGTCAAGGAAGCCTTACTGGTGTGGGAAGTGCGAATTCGAATAAGAGAGAAAATTGTGGAGCGAAGACAGGAATAAACACCAATACAATCAAACACTAAATGACAAAATAGATTTCTAAGCCAGAGGATTCGTGCATCTTTCTGGTTAATAAATTAATCCTCTGAAAATAAATATTTAACATTTTTCAACCAATGGGTCGCGTTACCACCGACAATAAAAATAACATTATTCATGATCCCTTTCAAGAGTATATAAGCCAAGTCTCTAGATCAGACAAGGAGTAAGAGGCGGCAACAGACAGCAACAGCAGACGACGGTAGCTTAAAAGAGATCCCCTTACTCACTGATCCATCTTCCTCACCAAGTTATGTGACACTTATACTTTCCTCCTCACTTTCTCACTTGCCTCTTTTTTCTCACACATACACGCGAAGAAATCACATTTCTTTTCATCTTAACGAACAACGACAAACAAGGAACTTTAACATAAGAACTTTGACACTCATAGATGCTACGAAAAAAATAGTTGTAAAAACACGAAAATAAAAATATTTTATATTTTTATATCTAAACCTTTCTCGTCTTCAAATCTCGTCTTCTTGATTCAAATCCGCAACAAAAGTATGCGGTTCGTACCGAAAGGAATGGCATTATATTAAGTACTAATAACTGGGGAGCTATGCGAGGAGCTCGACCTATCGAAGTGGGAGTATCGCTAATTTTGAACTTAGAGTTGTTATACTCCGTCCAATTAGATCTCATTCCGATTTATTCTGCACACTGGCCGAATGTGACCGCCACGAATGCAGAAGACGAAATAACAAAAGTCGTTTTCTGCGTATTGGGTTTCACGCACGACGTACGGTCTACAAAGTGAACTCTGGCGGTGACCAATGTCGAACGTACCCGGTAGTAAGAGACGTTCTTTGGGATTACCAGACCTGCTTGAAAGCAGCCTATGAGGATGACCAGACAATTGCAGCCGGTGCAGCTGCCGGCCGTCACGCTGGGTGCTGCTGCTGCTAGCGCCGCTATGACCCTGTCACCTTAACAACATAGTGGTGAACCGGCCATTACGCAAAGTACTACAACTGCCACAGTCGCCCCCTTTACTGCCACCATTCAACATGACCACACATTTCAACGACCGTTACCACATCCTGGCTTGACCTACAACCTAGGCTATCTAGTTTTCGACTCAACATCCCTACCTCGATTCCTCCCAGCTACAGGCCTCCATCGATACCAACACCCGCCGTCACCTCGGCTTACTTCGACTCGATTACAAAGTATTTTCTTTACGGTTGACCCCAGCGACATATGTTCCACAGAAAGCTCTACCTCGACTCGCTTACAAAGCACTCCTTTCAAAGTCGACGCAGCTGCCTCCGTTCCACAGAACAGCTCTACCTCGTCTCGCAACAAGGCACTCTCATCTCAGTCGACGCAGCTACCTCCGTTCCACAAAACAGCTATACCATGATTCGTTTACAAGGCACTCCCTTCGAAGTTGACACAGCTACCGCCGTTCCACAGAACAGCTCTATCTCGACTCGCTTACAAGGCACTCCCTTTGCAATCAACGCAGTGACCGCCGTTCCACAGAACTGGGCTCCCGAAACCCGCCGTCACCTCGGCCTACCTCGACCTACCTCGACTCGTTTACAAGGCACTCCCTTCGCAGTCGACCCCAGTGACATCCTTTCCATACAATAGATTTACCAACAATAACATAAGACATACAACCTTGACATCCATCAACCAAACGTGCACTAACTGTATCTGGTGACCTCGGCCATGTCGGCGTAAGAAATGGTTCAACTCACGACATTACGCGTACACCCGGCCACATTCCTATACTATCTACCAACAATAAATGTTGTTTCAATCTAATCCTCGTTGTTCCTTTCTCTCGTTACCATACGCTTAATATAAAAGAGGCTTGGGTTGAAGTGGCGTGCTTTGAGTTAGCTAAAAGTATTTCATGGTGGGGCTGGTTGATTATTAGGAATTAAATCCAATATATATTTTTCAACCAATAAAATCCCATCAGATTTGTTAGATAAAGAATAATTACAAGGGCAAATACTGCCAAAATTCTTGGCGGACGTAGTTGTAGATCTACCACGTGTTATTTTTTGGACCATTTAGAAAATAACAATAATAACTCCCTTCACCACTCCTGCAAATCCGATTAAAAGATTTTCGTGAGCCAGTGTGAAATTATATAAAAATATTGTATTCTACAAGTTCACACCTCTATGTGAAATTAGATTTCGGATCTCCCTTACGGATATAAAAATAGAAGCCTACTTCTTCTTGAGGTTCAAAACAATTTCGGGGGCCTGTTTGATCTATACATGCGTACATACACATGCACACAATGAAAGAGATGAGCTAGCAGCTGCCAACTAAGATTTTGTCTACGAATTCACAAACACATTAGGCTGACCATCATAAAATAAGTTTGTCCACACATCTCACATTAAACTAAGAACACTTAATTACTTGATAAAACAAACTTAACAGCAAGGAAAATTGAACATTTTATTGTTATTGTATATTTCTGAAAAGAATATATAAGTGTTATTTCAACTGACGTCCTGTTTCTACTCTTCCTTCAGAAAATAAGTTTTTTATGTTTCATTTAAAATATGTATTGTTGTTGTTAAATGTTTGGGATCCCAACACTCAGATAGCAACAAAAACATGGGTAGACGGATCTCAGCAGATTCCTTAGAATACATCTGTTGAATAATATGGAGGAACACGCGTTTTTATTGTACGGTTATATGACCACTGTGTATGTTTTTTGAATACTATGTTGCCCGTATGCAAGGTCAGTTTTTTTCTTTTCTGCTTTGGTAGCCAGTAATGTTTGGACCATTGAGGCTCCTTGAAAGACTTCTTATTTCTTTGTTTCTGTGTTTACTCGGTGTACTCTAGTGCGAATGGTAGTATGGACAATACAACAGAATAAGTTCTGCAGGAATTGGCCTTTTTCTTCCATCCATCTGGTTGCTTTGTGTATGTGTCAGCTTAAGGTAACAAAGTTGAGAGAGAAAGTCTGTCCTCAGCGAAATTTAGTGAAAAGTTGGTGAATATTTTGTAACTGTGTCGTTTGAGAGTGGTTAATGTTTGGTTAGGGAAAAGGCCATATCATTCCAAGAAAGACTTGTCAGCCATTCCAAGTTAAAATAGATTTTTAGTTATTTTCTTTTGTTCAGCCAGTTTTATATAGCAAGGAAATGTATGCTCAATAATGCGTTTTAGTTTCCCTTATTTCTGTTTCTCTTTCTCCTCCTGATAACAGAAAATATTCTTCAGCGATATGAGAATATTTTATTTCCTTTTATTTTTCTCATCTGCATTTTCCCACATCTCTTTTCAACTGATTAACTTACTATTCTGCCATGTTTCATTGTAAATATATTTTAATTTGTAGTATGAATCATCTGTAAATGGGTTGGACGATACAGACAGCAGGACAGTGACCAGACAAATTGCTATATGCTTAGAAGCCTTTATTTTACTTGCCGAACCGTTTGACCAAAAACATTTTACTCCCACCATCCACACATTCACACACAGAGAATGAAATTGTAAATGTGGGTTTAACTAGAATTTTCGGCAAACTTGGGCCTTCCCGGTTTGGTTTTTTTTTTGGGGGGGGGGGGGGGTGCACCCCCCCCCCCCACAAAAAAAATCAAACAAACAAAAAAAACAGTGTCAAAAAGTTCGTTTTTCCATTGATACTGCTATTTTTTAACTAATTTCACTTCTCGGTGATGTTTATTGTTTTAAAAAGTGATGATTAGAATTGGAATAAAACTTAAAAAATAAACATATGATGAAAGTGAATTTATACATTTTTGTTTTTGAGAATTTACAACAAAAATATTAAACATTATTTATTAGATTGTTTATTTACAAGAATAATTTTATATTTAATTTACAACATTCTAAAAACTAATACTAATTAGTTTTAATTTAAAACTTATCATTTAACAATTTTTAAAGTAATAAATATGGAAACAATTTTTTATTCATAAATTTACAAACATTTTATTAAAATATGCGAACCAACTATAAGTAGGTATCACAGATGAAAATTTCAAACAGGTACTATGTGTTATCTGATTGCATCTTCTTAATCTACATGATTAAAGAAACTTAGCAGTTTTTATTTCATCAAAATATCTCAAACCGTTTAATTTTGGAAGATTTATTTTTATTTTTACACATGTGCTCGACTTAGCCAATTTTTTGTCTATTATGAATTAGGACAAAATACCATATTTGGACTCCCATATTTTAAAAAAGCAATTAAGAACAACAGTTAAAATTATACTAGCTTATTAGTTATGTAGTGGAAAGGTCGGTGAATATTCAGAAGGCCATGGTAAATTGCTTGTTATTTTTCCACAAACAAATTTAGGAGAAATTGTTCAAACATTTATCATGCAATACAAAACAAAGAACAAATAATGACGAACACAATATTTGAACGAGAAACAAATTCAAATTATTATTATACACATCTATATTATGATTTGTAAATATGTTGAATGCATGAACGGGAAGTTTATAGTTCATGTGTTCGTTTCAGGTCGATTGAAACTGTTCTTCGGTCGAGATTTATTCTTCGTTCAGAAAATTAAATTGTTGCCAAACGACAATTTAACGATTGCTTCAAGGTGTAATAAGTGTCTGCAGGAAAGGAAAAAATAAGTCGTACAAAGTAGCGTGCCTTTATGTTGAGTGAGATAATATTTTTTTCTCGTAGTTGAATGGGAAAATCAACTCTTGTATTATATTAATCTCAGACGTCCATTTCGATGTTTGCTTCTATACAAAAAGGAGTTTTCCTTGTTCTATAATTCAGATTCTCTGAGTTTCAAAAGGTAGCTGTGGCGAGCTGACTTGAAGACATATTTTCGCTGATCAACGAAACGTGCTTTGTGTCGATTCAAAGATTCGCGCAACCTACTGAATTTCTAAAGAGAACCGCATTCCTTCCTGTTGCAAAGTTCGCGCCTTGGCGGGAATATGCACCGACCGACCTGATTAGAAGTAGAATTAGCCTCGACGGACCCGATTCGCCAACACATGATACGGAATGGTTCATTTAAAATTTTGGGGTGTCAATAGTGTATGGACTATCCCAACAGGTACATAACAAAGAAATTAATAATAAAATTACAGATAGTATCACTGCATATTTCTTAAATAAATTCAGTCTGAATATGCAAATTTTATAAATCAAAACTTCTGCAACGACGTGCAAACAACTCATAACCTGAGGTTTGACATTTCATAAAACTGAAAATAAGACCTACATTCATCCCAAATTTCAAATATCACATTATGACTATACCAGTAACATACCTAATTATTTTGGGGAGTGATAGAATGGATATATTCTGGATTATTCCACTTCAAAATTGAAAAAATGGCTTTTTAACCTTTGTATTTGAAAGGCCGATTTTAGACTTGCTTGAATTGTGTCATAAAATGAATACTTCTTACACTAGAAACACCAAATTTCATATCTAGCCGTTTCTGGGAGTGCTCTTTCCATTTATCATGGCTAAAATGACCTAAAAATCAACAGATTAGAATGTACATGGAGCAGATCCTGAACAAGTACAGTCCTGACTCAACATGTACAATTTCTGGACTGTAGAGAGATAAACCCACTAATGATTACTAATAATCCGTATGAAATAAATATTACTAAGAAATAATAGTAAATTAGGAAAATGAATATTAAACCATAAATTTGTATCTAGATAGCAATAAATCGTATCTAAAATCCATTCATTATATAATTTAAAAAGTAAGAAAATTGTTTGAAGGGGTAACTTTAAACAAAACGTTACTTGGTAACTGAAATGCTGATAATTATTATGAGAATACTGCAAAAACATAAAAGGCATTCTAGAATTTTTTGTAGAATGTTTTTTATCTCATTCTTTGAATATGAACATTTTTCGATCAATAAGTCCTAAACGGTTTTTAAATTCAATTTACATTTTACATATCATAGAAAATTAATATTTAAAACAAATTCTTACCAATTTCCTTGGAAATTTCGTCCATAGAAAACATGCTGGTCGATTCTTTTGCGTCCGTGTTGACGCTGTGTATTGAGTCTCGCGTGGAGTTGAAATGATGGCCGAGCGAGTCGCACATGGTTACACATAATCGCACACGCGCAAAATGGAGCTATCGTTTCATATTTGATTTTGATTTAGTTTCATAGATTATTAAATGAGCGTTTTAATGATATATTTTATGTGTTTTTATTTTAAAAGAAGCATTTGAATTTTACGATCAAACTTTTTATTTGAATTGTTTACAAACTTCTTATTAAAATTAAAAAATATAAAATATATGAAAATAAAGCTTAGAATGTTAACTTTCAAACTGACGTGTTACCAAAATTGTAATAAACCCTGTGGAGTGCACATATTACAAAATTTGAGGTAGTCTAAACTGCCGTCAGTGAAAAAAATGGCCAGAATTTTGCGAAATCACCAAAATGTCTCTATTTTCAAACTGTAATGTTCATCGCACACTGTAGTACATATAAAAATAAATAAGATAGAAACAAAGTTCATGATGATGGAATAAATCCATACTAACCTTTCACCCCTCCAGCATAATCCACTTCACACCAAAAGCATTGACAAGGGAGTGAAGGTGTAGAGGACCGGGTGGTTTGCGATTTGTTGAATTGGGAAACACGTGCGTTTATTTCCTGCTAAAAGAAGGTCCAGCTACAAGAAAATGGCGGACTCGAATTTAGTCCAACCGAAGCTGAAGAAAACAAACAAAACCGATATATATATATATATATATATATATATATATATATATATATATATATATATGTGTGTGTGTGTGTGTGTGTGTGTGTGTGTGTGTGTGTGTGTGTGTGTGTGTGTGTGAACAAATAAATGTATTAAACTGTTGCAGATTGGCGAATGTATTTTGCGTATCAGAAGGTTAGGTTATCAGAAGGTTTAGAAATTTAGGTGTTCACAAGACATTCATCCACAACGAATATAAAAATAAGAACTTTGAAGGTAAAATAGTTTAGAAGAAATCAAAAATGAGGACAATGTGATTAAAGGTTTAACATATAAAATTCATTTATATCAATTGAACATACACAATCAAGATAGATCTTGCTGATTAAGTACGACCAGTTGTAATGAAATATGTAGAAGGATTATGCTGAGTTTCAATGTGTGTAGACTTGTGGTTAAGATTTGTGTATGAAATTAAACAAAATGTTTTATCGAATTACAAAACGTCTTTTATGGGAGTATATCACCTGATATATTGTATATTTCATTTATTATGTCTGTAATCATGTCAATGCCAAAATCATCTAAAGCTGCCAGTATCTCTATTACAATTCTGTCTGGTCCTATTGCTTTGATTGTCTCACAATTTGGCTAGTACTGATTTAACTTCAGATTTTAATATTTCTGGTTATTTGATATTTCTGTGTCCTCTTTCATCATGGAAGAGTTCTCCAATTTATTCATTCCATCTCGGAAGTATTTTTCTTTCTCTAATATCAGTGTTCACATCTTGGATTTTATGTTTTTTTTATAAAAGTTGTAGGGATACAGAAGGCCCTTATCTCCCTTTCCCTTTGTAACATCACTCTATACAGTAACCAACTGAGGATAAATCTACCTCCCCTGGCAGCTTACAAACACATGGTGTCATTTCCCTTTGAGACATTGATGAATCCGGATTCCTAAAAATGGTTTCTCCAGGTCAAGAGTATCTCCAAATTATATGTAAGACCTTTCATTTTTGTTTCTCCTTATACCTTGTTTTGCGGTATAGCTGTATGTGATATATAGTGGGACATGAGTATATATGTATATATATGGTTTTGTGTATATTTTAGTATTATAAAAGTCTCTCTGATAACAAAGCATGTTTGTAATTCTTTTTTCTTTCAGCCATTCTGTTTCAGCCATGAAAAATTGCTGTTGTTATATTACAGATATAACAATGACCATAACAGGAGAAACAGAAATGTGAGAAGAATTCTTTTTTCCCCAGCTCCCCTCTCATTACTAAGTTATGCTATGTCCTTTCCTTGTATTCCTCCCTGTTTCCAAACCACATTAAAATCACAACATAAAAAAAATTCCACCATAGGAAATATAATACAAATATCACAGAAAACATCATAAATCTGAAGATAGATGCCACAAGATAAATATTGAATAGATTTGCAATGGTGCTGATACCAAGACAAATTGTACAGACAGATAATGCAAGTACAGTAGATGAAGAGATTGATAATATAATGTCTGATAAACGAGTAATTGAAGTATTAACTATTGAATTGCTAAAATTGACGATAATCTTATATTTGATGCCATGGGTTACAAGCTATCTAGGCTGTGATGTCAATAAAGATATAACAGTGAATAGATAGAGATACATTTGACCATGACAATGCAATTTGGGTCACAGACAGTGTTAAGTATCTGATTTCATAACATATACCATTATTTATTTTATGATCAGTCATGAGGATATGTTATTTATTACAACTATTATCAGTACACATTTGCAAACATTGTTTCTGAACAGGTTTGATTTACTGACTTCAACCAATTCATAAACATTTTGATCCTGTTGTGTTGGGCAGAAAGTTCTGTTTCTGTCATTTGAGAGCATTAGAAGCATTTAGTTTTGATCAATTTAATTCAGGAAGATCACTTTTAATTGTATTGAGACATGTCAGCAGAAGTTTTTTAATATTCCAAGACTGATTTGTTTTTGATTATTGACTCTAACATTGAAGACGTATTTTCAAAATATTAGGCTTTTTATTTTTAAAGTATTAGACATTTTATTTTTAAAATTAAAAGTCATTAGACTTTTTATTTAAAGAAGGATAAACATCAGACTCAAACATGCACAAAAATATGATTTATGGAAAAATTACTGTGAGATTACCCTACCTTGTTTGTAATGGACTTCACTTAACACCACTATGTACAGTGGCAACCAACATTACAGGACTCACTCTCTTTTTGTTATATGATTAGTAGTGACAACATGGGTCTTGTCTCTGCTAGGGGAGACTTCTTAGTTCTCAGGCAAACCAACTATTTAATTTCAAACAAACAATGTAGTATGACACACATGCTTTATTCATGTTATGTCCAAGTTAACTGTCACCTACTGTATATTAACACACACACACACACACACTAATCTCTTAAAGGTTTCCTTTCCTGTTTTCTGAGCCTGGCTTGTGTACATGAATTAATATATTCTCACTGCTCTTTTAAGCCACTTTGTTCTTTATATAAAAATATATGCACAAAATCTGCCACACTTTGAATCCATTTATTTTGAAAGTTCTCACATCTGTACCAAGTATCAACCACATCCATTAGAATCTTTAACAACATCCATTACAGTATTATGAATGATCAGACTTATCAAAAATAATTTGTGAAATTTCATGATAGAGATTTCTTGTTGAACACTACTCCACAATTGATTAAATCAACTGAGGCTGTTAACAAATTTAGATATTACTTGAGAATAATCAACATTATACAATAGTCAACTTTATTAAATTATCAAAATATAGCATTGAAAATCATTTGTAACATGGATTACTTTACTTACTTTAATGTTACTTTAATGGATGTCTTCCACATATGTGAAAATCTTTCCATGTGTGATTCATTACTTAAACATAACAAAAACGTCTTTTTAAAAAATCGTGACAGGTGATAAAAAGTTATACAAATTATATCAAAGAGCAATCTTCATTCAAAAGAAAGTAATGTTATATATATGGTCGTATTTGAAATGAATCTCAACTATGAGCTTCTTCAGATCAATCTGTGGAGTTTTGGGGTTATTTTGTTGAAGAGAAATTCAGTTTATCAAACATGAAACAACTTTGGGTTCCTTTTTTGTCCAAATTATGAGCTGAAGGTATGCCAGTATAGTTAGCTTCATTCTTCATTGTTTCCTCATCACCTCTCTGCATTTGGTGGGGAGGAGATGTGTATTTGCTGTCGGGTTTTCTTGAGCAATCTAATTCCATGTCTCAACTCTAGGAAGGCTGTTTATTTTTTGTTATTGTTGTTTTTGTCATTTTGTCAATTAATTAATTTTATTTTGATTATGTCATAGATCAAACAATTCACTCACACAAATATTGCTCAAATTTGACTAACCAAAGGCAGCAATCAAGAAAAATTGCACAATTGTTACGATTTGGATGAAATGTTTCCAATTATTCACCACATATAGTACTTTCAGATTACCATTTATTCTGGTTAATACAGAATTATCTTCATGAGATGCATTCTATTCTCTAGAAGACTATAAAAAGTACTGAAAGCTGTTCTTGGCTGAGAAAGTTACAAACTTTTGGTAGTATGGTATTCTGAAGTTGCTTATAAAAATTTTATTTTTTATAAGTTAGTCTTTAGTGTAGTAAATAAATGTTTAATTATCTAGGTTTTTTTTGCACATACCTTTGAGAAAAGTGTATTTTTAAGCAAGACAGGTTACAAAAAGAATTGTTACAGCTGTGTGAAAATCTATTTTAGAATTAGCAGTTAAAAAACTGCCAAAATTATTTCTTTGTGAATTGTTGCAGATTCATTTTTTGAATTTATAGAAAAATAAGTTTTCATATTTACTGGCCAATGAGGGACATGATCTCAAGCCCTTATAGAAACCTGGGTGGAGCCCAAAGTGATCCTCTTTTCTTGAATAAATCATTACGGAGAAGGCATTGAAGTGTCCACACTTCAAGGGCATAGGATTAGTCAAGGGTCATAAATCATCACAGGGTTTGCGCTGACCACTAAATCTCAAGCTGGAGGCAGATTCAAGTTCCAGGGCAGAAAATTATTTTCATGATCGTTCAGAGGAGAATTTGAACAAAAACAAATATTCAAGTTGAACTTTTCAATAAAGGGCTATATAAAGTCTTCACGACAACTTGTTGAAAACGCAAAACCTCTTTGTGCTTAGACATTCCTATTCAATATTCAGTTGAAAAAATTAGGTAGGTGCATGTTTGTATTTTTTGCCTTGTGCAATTTTTGCTTCCTCAAAGTTTTTAACTTTTTTTTCATTTTTAAAAGGTGTAATATTTTTGCCATAATTATTTATAAGGTGCACAAAAGGAAATTTTTGTGCAAGAATCTTATATGTAAATTTTTGTATTTTCTCCTTTTTCTGTATAGTGTAATTAAATGTTTGTCCTTTAAAATTTGATGCAGTGGTTTGGGTCTTGATTACACCTTATACAATTTTCTATTCCTACTAACCATGTTTTTGCATTTGGCAGAAGAATTTAGACTTGGTAGGGAGTTGAAATTTTTATATTTTGCACGAAAATTATTTTGGTTTTTGTGTAATTAAAATTTTTTTTTTTTGTATAATGGAACAAAATGGCAAATTGTTGTTTAAGTTAATGTAATTTTATATACTTTATTATTCAGACCAACATGCTTGTCTTGGCTGTTATATTCACAACGTTTGAGCTACTCACCAGGCTTCTTCAGGTATTTACCATCAGACTTGGTAGCCTTCTTGGAATGTGGAATTGAGTCAGTACATTCATACTCATACAATTCTACCACTTGATTCAGGAAACTCATAAAATTTCACCACCAGGGCACAAACATTAGGTTTATGGCTTCAAAATTTCACCACTGGACTTTACTCACAAAGAAAGATTTTTTGACCATTCAAATATTTTTTCAAATGAATATTGAAGATTCAAGCAAAATTTGATGAATATTTGCTGTAAATGCAATGGTCACACGATATGCAAGCTCACTCAATGTTAATTCATTTTGGACTGAGTAATCTATGGGAGAGTATTAGCTCAGGCATGCACAGTAAAGTGCCTTCTGATTGTTTATGTCTGAATTTCTGGGATGAGGAGTTATCATTATTTACATTATTAACACACAGACTATTGTCCTCATTTTTGTTGTTGTTATCACAATATTTCAGATGTTATCCCTTCTGGGCTTC
Source organism: Acanthosepion esculentum (assembly GCA_964036315.1). Classification (NCBI taxonomy): domain Eukaryota; kingdom Metazoa; phylum Mollusca; class Cephalopoda; order Sepiida; family Sepiidae; genus Acanthosepion; species Acanthosepion esculentum. The sequence continues at coordinate 62,922,330 of OZ038497.1, forward strand.
ACCAGATGCTCGTCAATCCAGGTCAGCTTCAGGGAATATCAGACTGAAATCTTAATATAATTTATGGGGATTGATTGTTCTCATTCAGCTGACACTATCGAGGAATATTTCATCTGGTTCTTATTTAGTAGTGATCAGTTATTGTTCCCACAAAAACACTAGACAATTGTCCTGTGGAACAATAGCCTAGTGGATTAAATTTATTATGTAATTCAAATGTGAATTTGGTGACATAGAAATTGTGATTTCTATCCCTGGGCTGGGTAATGTTTACTTGAACCCAGTGGAAATGGGGTGAGCAATAACTGAGCAGTAGGAAAATAAAAACTAGATGAGATATCCCTAGATATGGTCAGTGGAATGAGAACAATCTACACCTGTAGATTAAATAAATGTTTGTTTGAAATTCCCTGAAGGTTACCTGCAATCATGTGCTTACCTGGATAAACAAGCATCTGATGAATGTCAAAGGGTAAAACGACCCTTCTGGTTGGTTGCTAAATAATATTAAAACCATGCAAGTGCTTTTTCAGATATTCAAAATGTCTGGATACTTTCTGGAGAGATTGTGTATATTACTATTAACAATGTTTAACCTTTGTGGCTGCAATTAAAAAATGGTGTGTCAAAAGGACGATTTTTCCTTTGACACCATTGTTACTGTATACACTGCTGACTCCCTTAGCAATGTTTATTGTTTTAAAAAGTGATTTTAATAAAACCCAAATGTATGAAAGTGGATTTATACATTTTCTTTATTCTTGAGAATTGACATACCATTTCCGCTAGGCCTGTATGTTGCTCTATAATATTGCCTAGTGTTCCACTTGTCCAACATCTCCTGAAACACTTCTGAATGGAACGCTGTACCATTTTCCATGAGTACCTCTTCAACTGGTCCAATGCTCAAAAAAAATCCCCTCCAGCTCTTTCGCAATGATGTCTGCCATTTCTGCTTGAATCTCCCTCCAAATGGCGAACCAGCCAGGGCCACAATCAACTATAGTCAAGTATGTTTCACCTCTATAATGTGTCACATCGATAGATAACCTGGTCCAATTGGTGTCTACTTGAACCTCTCCTAATTTGTGAATATTTGGCGACAGGTCAATTGATTGACAACGATCACAGCTTCTAACCACCTTCTGTTCAGTATCTCTTGATACATCCGGGTAGACTTTCCATCCTAGATATAGTGTTCTGTCCACTCCTACATGATGCAGTCCATGCAACTCCTTGACCTCATCTCAGCCAGCACAGCACGTCACCATAATAGCTTTCTCTACTTTCAGCCAACTCTTTTTCACTCTGGTTAGAGCATTGGCCTTATTTCTGTCGCCATTAAGAGTAGCACTCCCGTCTGAACATCCTGGTCCCACGGGGTTAAGATTCCTTCCTCAATCCACCATTTAACTTCCCTGTCGAACTCGACCTTCTTCTCCTTACTCAGTTTAGCATGATAGTGATTAACATTGTTTTTTAATATTGGGGGTTCTGAAATCCATTTCCATTCCACAGTCCACTTCTTTCCATCAAATCTTGCACCAAAGTCCTTATCTACCACTTCACATTGATTTTTTTTGCTATTCTTGCCATTTGGTTGTATATTCATAGCACAATCTCCTCCTCTGAACTCCACGTTACCATTTTCATAGACGGTAACCCCTCCAAGCTGGCGGATAACATCCATGCCCACAATGACGTCAACACCGTCGATTATCTTTTCCATCACAATTGCCTCAATTCTCAGTAACCATCCACATACCTCCAATATCACTGTACTGATCCCTCCGCACACAACCTCCCATCCATCCACTGCTCTTACAGTACTTGTACTCCTACAATCAGCTGAAAGACCTGATCGGATTAATGTTGCAGTGCAGCCAGTATCAATCAGGGCCCTTGCTCTCCTGCCTTCTATTATTGGTAGTGTTCTGGTTTGCACCATTGCTGATTTGAAGGGGTAACCGCTGGCACACCGGTTGCCCCCATTCTTGAGCGATCGATTAGCGAGCGCTACAAGGGTCAGGTAGTTAGGCATATGTTAAACAAGATGTCTAATGAAGTTGTGACCATAGGCGCAGAATTGCGCAAGGAAGAGATCTGTCAAGGTTCCGATCGTTACATTCATGAGGTCAAAACCCCAGAGGGGTGTACTCTGAGGTTGACTGATGATATGCGTGAGGCGTTTCGGTGGCATTTCGAGAGCCAATTTACCAAGGAGCCTGGTCTCAGTGGTGATGAGTTTTGCAGCTATTTGGCTGACTTTCCTCGGCTTGAGCCAACTGAAGCGGCTAGCTGCGAGGGAGAGATTACGGAGGGGTGAAGTCCACTTGACATTGAAGAGGGTTGGCAGTGGCAAGTCTCTGGGACTTGATGGTTTACCCTATGAATTGTACTTTAGGTTGTCGCACATCTTTGTGCTGATTTTGACTGCAATGTTCAACAACTGGTTTTGGCAGGGGTCCATCCCCAGTCGGATCACCAGGGGTGTGGTCATGCTGTTGAAAAAGGACAAGGATGGAGGGCTGGAATTAGATGATTACAAGCCCATAACTCTGCTAGACACAGAATTAAAGAGTTTGACCAAGATCCTGACGGAGCGTTTGCAGTCAGTTGCCAAGAGTCTGTTGGGACCCGATCAGACTTGTACTGTGAGGGACCAAACAATTCAGAGCAACCTGCATCTGATCCGCACGATCCTAGAGGGAGTAAAAGATGATGATGAGGCCGCACTGATCAATTTGGATCAGTCCAAGGCATTTGATAGGGTCAATCATCAGTACCTGGCTGCTGTCCTGCAGGCTGCCGGATTCCAACCCAACTTCTGTAAGTGGATTAGCCTCCTGTATCACTCCCTCAGTGCTGTGGTACAGGTGAACAAGAAGCGGTCTCACGCTTTTGTGCAGTCTCAGTCGTTTCGTCAGGGTTTCCCACTGTCACCCCTACTTTACATTTTGGTGTTGGAACCTCTCCTTCGCTGGCTGAGGGACAGGGCGAGCAATCTGGCCCTATGTGGAAAAGCTGTACCTGGTGGAATTCAAGCCAAGGTTTCCACGTACGACAATGATGTATCCATTTTCGTGTTGTGTCGCAGTGACATTGAGGTGGTACAGAAGGTGCTTGAATGGTATGAAAAGGTCACGGGGGCCAAGATTAACCGGTTTGCGGTTAGGTTCCTGGAAGGGGATCTCTCATCCGGGGCCCTTCATTTGGACGGACAATCATGTCTGCATTCTCGGAGTGTGGTTTGAACCCAACCTCCAGCTTGGTCAGAATTGGTCAGAAGTACAGGCAAAGATCGGAGCGTCGGTCACAACTTGGCTTTGAAGGAGGTTGTCCTTGAAGGGTAGAGCTGAGGTGTGTGCCACTTACATTTTTCCTCTTATTCTTTACCACTTGGCTGTACTTCCTCTTTGCAAGGACCATCAGAAAGCAATCGAGCGCTTGTTATTCACCCTCTTGTGGAGTGGGCGCAAGGCAAAGTTCCACAAAGATTGCTGTGTTCAGCGTCTGTGTCATGGGAGGCTGAGAATGCCACACTTGGTGAGTCATCGACATGCCTCGAGGTTGTCTTTCCTACGCCGCGTTTTAACTGAGGATTCGATTTTAGTGGGGAGTGTTAGGGACGCCTTCTCTAACCTTACTATCACTCCTCCCATTTCCTGAGCTAAGTGCCGTCATAAGCCTGGGAAACTGTCAACTTTCCTTAGCAAGTGTTGAGCAGCCTTGAGGGTCTTTCCTTGGTCCACTGACCTTTCACAGCCTCGAAAGGTCTTGTATCGTGAATTAGTGGAGGGGGTTGCGAAGGATCTTTTCTGTGAGTGGCTCGGCTTCTTGTTGGATGGGTTGTGCTCTTTCTGGTCTTGGGCACCAGTGGTGAGTTAACTCAGTAACCCTGAGTTTTTGCTTACCTACTGATTGATTTGGAATGTGCTATCTCTCAATGACAGGTTATTCAGATGGAGCTGGGTGGATTTGCCCGACTGTCATCGGTGTGAGCTTGGCTTAGAAGAAACGGTTTCACATGCCTACTACCATTGTCGTCAGGTATGCCCTTTTTGGGACTATGTTGGCGAGTTGACGGCTTGTATCGCTCCTGATGTTTTCGTGCTCATCGATCTCGTATACGTGTGCAATAATGTGTTGCCTAGGTTTCTGATGTTTCTGACACTGCTAGCCGTGGTGCAAATGGTGATTTGGACGTCGTGGATGGAGGGAATCTTGTGATACGAACTCTATTCTCATCAGGCTCTGGTTGGATTCTTTCAGCATCAGCTGAAAGTGAAGATCAGAATTGATAGAAAGCATTTGATATTGTCAGATTTCAGTGAAAGGTGGGTAAAAGTAGCGAGTTTGGTTTGTGTGAAAGGGGCTAACATTGAGTTTCTTTTTTAAGTCCACCTGGTCACAACAGGGCGATTTCCTGTGATCCCAACCCCTGGTTAAGCTAGACACTATTGATTTGCCTAGTTAATGTGAATAAGTGTTGCTCCTGGCCTGTTCCCGGCACTCTCTTTTGTTATGATCCATGTTGAGATTCCCAACCTCCCCAGTTTTTTCTGGTCCCCGTTTTCATCTCAGCTGGATCAGACTTTATTTTTCCCATTCCATTATTTATTTTTACCCTCCCCATTCCTTTAGTGAGTGTACCACTTGATTCTGTCTATCGGCAGAATACAGCAGCTACTCTGTTTATTTTGAGGGGTGGATGGGTCTTACTAACATCTGTTTTATTTTAGTTTCTTTTTGTTCCAATTTTAGTTTGTTTCCGGGGTTCATTCCCTCCCCGTTCATTTCATGTTTCACAAAATTTTTATATATTTTGTATCTAGGTATTTAAAATTTTTATATCATGGGGTGTTTTTTGTAGGTTCCATTGGTATTGTGGTATATGGAGGATTGAATAGTGATGAATGAGTTCTTGTGGTAAATGGAGCAATTGTATTGGATGAATGGGTCATGATCGTAATTAACTAAGAATAGGATAGCGAAGACCAGCCTCTCCCCTCTTCCCCCTTTGGTCATGTGCAAAATTATTGTATGTTATATACAGTAATAAATATATTTTACGGACGGACGTCCACGAGGTAAGTTTTTCTTTTTTTTTATTAACAATCTACAATATTTTTATTTTTTTATTAACAATATATTTTTTTTTTTATATTTTTATTAACAATCTACAATATTAACAGTCTCAAGCAAATATCCATTATCTCTCAATGTACTATCACAGAGAGAGTCTGAATTTCAGAATTTTCATTTAGATTGATATCAATTGACACTTCTGCTGTTCAGGCTTGTCCCATATAGAATCTTGCTCAAAACAATATACTATATCAAAAATACTTCTAAATGTATCAGAACTATAGTCAGATTCACAAATAATTTCATTTTCAATATCTTTCATGACAAAATCTAAATCAATATAAATATCAATTATTTGATCCATGAAAGATTGTACAGTAGCTTACCACTATATATATATATATATATATATATATATATACATATATACATATATATACATATATACATATATATACATATATACATATATATATATATATATATATATATATATATATATATATTTTTTTTTTTTTTTTCTTGTAGAGTGAAGAATTTTGGTACATTAAATGTACCAAAATACTTCTTCACTCTACCAAAGCAAATGTACTACATTTGTTTTGGACTTAACCATGTTTATAGACTTCTCAATCCGTTCTTTGATTTTACATCTCCTTTTCATTAGTGTAGAAACTTCCTTCATTTTTGAATAATAATCCAGTAAAGATACCTTAAATGAAAGTTTAAATACAAGTATACCAAAGAAAATTTTGGACCCAAAATATGCTTAGAGATTATAATGTCGAAGCAGAATTTTTGTTAGTTCAGTAAATACTGAATTTTCATTCAAAATAATTTTTAAAAAATAAATGGCAGAATTTTATGCATAAAATTTTCTAATTCAGTTCCTAAAGTTAACACAGTAACTCCACTCTGAATAGATTTTAATATTTTTTTAAGGAAAATATGCAGGAATTTTTCCTTTAAAATTCTCTGATAAGTTTTACAAGTTAATACACAGTTAACATAATTTAACTCCAGTCTGAAGTTAAATTGTGCTAACAAAACATGAATTTTTTTACAAAAATAGAATTTTTGTTGCTCCAGTTAATTTAAACTGAATTTTCATTTGAAATAATTTTTTTTTTGAAAGAATAGCAAAATTTTACACATACAATTCTCCAGTTTTAGGTTTCAAAGTTAACACTCAGTTAGCACAGTAACTCCAGTCTGGAATACTGGATAGATATTTTTTTTTTTTGAAAACAGAATTTTCATTTTAAAATAACTTTTTAACAAAATAAAAAACAGAATTTATGCATAAGTTCTCCACTTTAGTTTTAAAGTTAACACTTGATTAACAAACACATTTAGTTTAGTTCAGTCACAATACTGAATGAATAGATATCAATATTTTTGAAGAAACAATGGCAGAATTTTACCTTTAAAATTCACTTTAAAACAGAATTTTTGTTACTTCAATCACTACTGAATCTACATTGAAATAATTTTTAAGGCAGAATTTTACACACAAATTCCTCTTAGCCTTTTCAGTTAAGACCTCGCTTAACTGTTTTAGTTCACACTAAAAACATTTTAGAAATAATTTTTTCAATTCAAATTAACTGAAAGTTTATCCTTTTGTTTTGTTTGACAATCTATTTCCATTTCAATCACACATGAGAAAGGTTATCCAACCAGACAGTACAAAAAATTTCCTTAAAATTTCATGCAGCAGAGTCCTATAAAAACAAGCACAAATTTTGTTCTTTGGATTCAGGAATTAACAAACACATTTTTGCACAAAATATTTTTAAAAATTACACAAAAACCACATTCATCTTTTGTGCAAAATATAAAACTTTTAACACCCCACCAAATCTAAGTTCTTGCACTAAACACGCAACCTAGTTAATAGGAATAGAAAGAGAACGTGTGCTTCTCTTCTACTTGAGGTCAAAATAGGCACAATTAACAAATAAGACTCAACTGCATAAAATTTTAAAGAAAAATATTTAACACACAAGTAATGGGAAAAAAGGTACAATACAAAATTTCCTTTATTATGGCAGGATAACAAATTTCAGATGGTTCAAAAAAGGATTACCATTGAAAAAAAGAAAAAAAGAGATACAGATTTTAGGAAAATACATGGATTCAATGACAAAAAAGACTACACCCTTTAAAAAAGTGTAAAACTTTGAGGTAATAAAAAATTGCACAAGGTAGAAAATACAAAGTGCACCCACCTAATTTTTTCAACTGAATACTTAATAGGAATGTCTCAGTATGAAAGGGGTTTTGTGTGTTCCACAAGTTGTTGTCTCGAGAGCTTAATGTAATCCTTTACTGGAAAGTTAAACTTGAATGTTTTGTTTAAATTCTTCTTAGGAAGATGCATAAAGGAATCTTCTGTACTTGGGGTTGAATCTGCCTATAGCTGATGGCTTTTCTTTCACCGTGTTAATTTATGACCACTTCAGCTGGACTAATCCTCCATCCTTGAAGTGAAGGTGCTAATGCTTCCTCCTCAATGATTAATTGCTTTCTGTCCTCATCTGTATTCCATTTTATTGATCAATGGAGGGTCACACCGGCTCCATCCAGAATTTCACGAGGGCTTGAAGAGCACGTTTCTCATTGACCAGTAAATACGAAACCTTTTCTCCATGAATTCAAAAAATGAATCCACAACAATTTATAAATAATTTTGGCAGTTCTTTAACTACTAATTTTAAAAAGGATTTTCACACAACTGCAACAATTTATTTTTACAATCCATCTGGCTTTAAAAATACACCTTTCTTAAGTTTTGTGTTAAAAAGGAAACAACCTAGACAATTAAACATTTATTTACTACACTAAAAAATAAGTAATAAAAAATAAAATTTGTATAACATTTGACTCTTTACCATCATTCCTAGCTTTACCCTGCTCTGTCATCCATTCACACAAATTCATTAGGTAGGTTATTGGTTCCCTCTGCCTTTCCTACCTCTCTTGCCTTTGAGTGTTAAATTCTCTAAGTCCTCTTTCCTCATTATATGTATAAGAAATTTAAACTATCCATTTTTGATTTTAAGTATAAGTGCCCTGCCCACCCCTTCAGCCTTCTACACTATATCTCTGACAGAAAACTAGCAAATAAACAAGCAAGTAAAAAGTGATAGCAACCTTTATATAATAAGATTTTTTCAATGCATAAACACAAAATCTGATAAATATTAATATATTTATATAATATTTCATCATTATTTAATCTTGTGGGGATATCTTTATCTGTGAAACTTGGATGTTTTACTTATATAATTTGATATTTACTTCTTCATTATCAACTTACCCTGTTTCCCACTGATTCATTACAATAAGATGATTTATTATTGCTTTAAAAAAGTGAAAATTTGTTTAAAAAGAAAATGAATTCCTGTTATGAAAGCCAAGGAATATTTTTATATCAAATATATTCAAACAACAATGAAAATTTCACACTTTATGGATTATACACCTGAAGAAGATGAATATTCCACAAAAGAATTCCATTTGAATGTTAGTTCAACCAATCATCTCTAGTTCTGTGTTAGTTATTAGAATTATTAAGGGCAATATTCTTTTTCCCTCAATAATCTTAACACTACTATACATAATTTATACTGTAAAGGAGTTATAACCCTGAGTAAATAATTATAAACTCCCTAAAATTTATATATACAAAAATATTCACAAAAATGAGAAACAGCAAGATGTGGAAACAACAAAACAAGTATTATTTATTATCTGGTTGTTATGTGGTGTTGAAGACATGAGGAGACAGTAATACTGAGAAAAAGTATGAGTTTGCGGTCAAAGGTAGCTTAAATATGGATTGGAATCCAACAGAATAATAAAATAAAGAATAAGTGTAAAGTGTATACAATCTTTCTCATAAGTTTTTTTTATAGATGTGTGTAATGAGTATCCAGATAATTTAGTTTAATACAAGAAATGTCTGGGGTTTTCGTGCCTGAAAAAGGAAAAAGAGACAAAATTTTCATTGATGCATCTTTTGATGACCTGTCCATGTGAACTGCTTGTCTGATAGTGAGAATGTCACATGTTTGTTTGTGTGTAGAGGAGAAATATGGAGTCAATTCACATTTTAGAATGAGTGAATTAATGATAATCATAATTGTTATAATTATTTTATTATAATTATTTTTGATACTATAATTAATTTTTTTATGGACACAACAATACTAAGCTGAAAATGTCTTTATTTTTCATTTCACCCTAAGCAAAGCAATAATGCCACTAAGAGGCAAGGCACGGTGTTACTGAGTGTGAAAGAAAATGTTAGTGGGGGCAAAAAGAAAAGAACAGATTTCAGGAAGATAGAAAATGGCAATTAATGTTGCATTTAAAATTTTTAAAGATAGTAACTGATAGGAAAGCAAGAAGCCAGAAGAGAATTCCACATGTGTGAAGTGCAAGAGACGAAAATATTGGAATAAAATTTATGGTTACATCTGGCTATTTCAACAGTAAAATGATGAGACCTAATTTCCAATATCATAAATTCATGTGGTTGAGGTACCAAAGAGGAAAACTCATTAGAACAATTGCCATGAATATATTCATAGAAAAGACACAGTAAACATATGCTACGACAGTGGGAAAGTGACTGAAGCCAAGATGCCAGGTCAGCTTGTGAAGCCGACCGGGCATGTCAGACCCTAAATCTGTTGCGAGATTGCTATTCTTTTATTGTTCTTTTTGCCCCACTAACATTTTCTCATTTTTCTCATTTGCTTTAATTTTATAAAATCTCCAATTTACTTTAACAATTAACTGTACTTACATGTACTTTATTAATTAAAAGGAACCACTTATTTAATAGATGAACTGTTATCTAAATGTTTAATTGTTTTCACGGTGATACAAATTCTTCTTTTTTTCATGTGTCATGTATTTTCAGGAAGTGGGTAATCATGGCATAACACAACTTCCTGTTTTTGTTGCCGTAAGTAATCTTTGACCTTCTATTATCCTTAGTTTCCCTACATATACTCATTAAGTGGGTTAATTGTTGTTTCCTTTAATTCCTTTTGCCTTCAATATATCATGTGAGTATTAAATTTTCCTGACTGTCTTTCCCCATTTTGTATCCCTGAAGTGAAGTTTCAGCTGTAATTATCGATTTCTTTTCTTTGTAATACAATTTTTATTTGCTTTACTTTATTTTTAATTTAAAAAAAATGTTGACTGAAAGTGAATTGGTAATAAAATTAATTGAATTGTTTCATAAAATTAATTAAAATAATTAATTGTATGATGGCTCAGAAATATTTATGTACTTTCAATGGAAACGATTTAAAAAAAAACTACATTTTTCTTTGTGTTTTAAGTTTTTCTTGTTTAAAAAATCGCTAGCAGTAGGACGACCGGAATTATCTCCCTTGCGCTGTTAATAGCATTCGCGCATAATTTATTTACAAAAATGTGGGTTTTTAGAAAAAGTTCGAGTTAAAAATATGTTATCGGAAATTATTCTTAATGGATATATAAGCGTTGTTTATGATTTTTCTGGTATTGTAATATCGAACTAGGTTGTCAGACGCAAACAGGAAGAAAATTTGTGGAAATGCTACTTAAGTTATGTGTTTCCAAATTTTGATGCAACACTGAATGGGAAGACGTATTGGGATAGCGAAAGTTGAATTCCAAAAGCTAAACAATGTATTATACTAAGAAACATAAAATTTTTCCATAGAAACAAAGAAAAGTATACTGAATTACAACAGTTCTCTTATGTAGCAGTGAAGTGAATGCTACACAATGTCCTCATCACAGTTGAAGGAGACTGTGTGTGACTACTCCGATTTACCACGCCCACAAAATACTTAGTTATAATTGGTTAGAAAATAAGTACTGTTTACAACAGGACAATTTACCTATCGCAGTATCCACACAAAATTTTCTGCCATGACTTTGCCTAACTTGGTTTTGTAAAAAAATCAGTGATTGGTCAATTTTTATCCAATCGTGTATTTTAGATATCCCTTTTGATATTTTTTCCTACTTCTCTCTGGAGCCTACCCAAAAAGTATTTAAACAGTTCGTACTCCAAAAATAAAGCAGCAGAACAATAAATCAGCAGAACTCAGCAACGCACGCGTATCTACATTCTTCTACTCACGCACACACAGACACAGAACTACCATTACACTACACTGTTAACTGTCTGTCACAAGCCAAGTCATAAACCAAATTCTATTATCCTTTTGTACAAACTTTTCATTCTTGAATTCAAATCTTATTTGTCCACTGAACTCTGAACATTTCAACAAGAAGATTCTTAAGTACATCAGATATCAGTACAAAGGAAGCTACTTTTCTTTCCCTAAATATTAATACATAAGCACAATTGTTGTACTCATTGATTTTCAATATATATTTTATTGTTGATTGCAATTTGATCTCTTGTTCTTCTTTCCTTATGTTCTTGCAAATTTAAATGTATGTGCTCTCACTAAAAACTTCATTAACAATTTTAAAACAAATCTGAGCAGCACACCACAAGACTAAGAGACTTGAAGCAACAGAATTCTGGTTCTATAGAAGGATGCTGAGAATTCCATGGGCTGAACATGCAAACAATGACAAACTTTTAGAAAAAATGGAAACAAAATAGACATTTATACTTAACATCAGAAAGAGATAGTTGAATGAGGAAAGAGTGTTTGGAAAATTTGATACTCACAGGACAGATTGAAACCAAGAAGGACAGTGAAAATTAATGCATACCCTACCTAGTGAGCTTATGTAAATGGATGGCATAGCAGGATTTAGGAGTGATAACACAAAGACAAAAATTTTTAAGAGCTACAAAGGACAGGAAATTGTAGAGAGCCATGATATCCAATGTCCTGAAGGGACACAGTATATAGAAGAATCTGACCAGGATTAAGAAATAACTTTCTGTAGTATAAATATGCAAATGAGATAGACAAATGTAAATAGAGAACGACTGGTGAACATGAGGGTATTGCTTAGCAAACCTGTCTGCTAAATGTAACATGGAGAACTGTGCTACAACTGCTACTACACAGAGAGATATACCAAATATAACAATGGCATTGCTGAAAGGATCCTTAAATTCATTGGATGACTCAGAACACATAGAAACATTTTGCTGCATTTGCAAGAGTTAAAAAATTAAGAGACACAAAGACTGACAGAGGAGAGAACAAGATAACAGATTTATTTCTTGCTACCGCTGTGTGCGAGGCTGTGAAGAAAATTTCAACAATGTGTTACCTGAATGAATTAGAAATGACATTTGAAGAAATTGCAAAAAAGAAGTAAAATCAAAGAAAAGATTGGTCATTGCTGAAAGAATCAAGTTTTTGGAGAGAAGACAAGCACCCAATGAGTCCATTATACAATACTTACATAGATTGAAAGAATGAGCCAAGTATTGTGAATTTGAAAAGTTGGGAGCTAAGGAAATGACTGTAGAATACGAATTAATCCTTCTCAAAATAATTGAAAGATACTGGAATGTCTACAGAGTAGTAGCATGAGTTTGGAAACTAGTGTCAAGTTTTTACAACAATTAAAGTTGATTAGAGAATTTAATCAACCAAAAGAAGAATTCAAGACATCAAGGACAAGCACAACCAAATCTATAATTAAATGTAGATATTGTGGAAAAACTCACAAGAGAGACAGGTACAAATGTCTAGCTCTAGGAAAAATATGCTCAAATTGCAAAAAAAAACCAGATCATTTTCAGAATGTATGCAAATACAAAAAGAAAATAGAAAGAATACAAAAGGTACAAACTCCCTCCATAGAAGAAGCAGAAATATTTACAATGAATATGCAAAAAAGAAGTAGAGAAAAAATAAGGATAAATGACCAAATATTTAACATGCAAGTTGATACAGGCAGTGAAATCATGTTGATACCTAAAAATTTCTGGGTAAAATTAGGATGACCTAAATTAAAAAAAGCAACTTCCAATTAAAGCAATTTAATGGAACAACTATAAAAAAATAATAGGAAAATCAAGGCAATTTTGAAACGAACAAGCATTTTGGAGTAATTCCTATTACAGTTGTAGAATGAGAAAAAGATCACGGATTACTAAGAATTGATGTATTAAAAGTGGATACAGCAAGACTGATCAATTCCATTGAAGCAGAAGAAAATGAAATAGGATTATTGAAAGGCTATAAAGCAAGCATTCAACTAAAAAAAAATTATCACCCAAAATACATAGAATCAAGAAAATTTCCAATTCATATGCTATTTTGGTGGTATTAAACAAAACGATACAAGGCATACTAGAAAGAGTGGTAGCAATAAATTATATTAATAATTAGCAATAATGAAACCTGATGGAGATTTAAGGATTTGTGGTGATTACAAGATAGGGGTAAATCTACAGATATGTTCAGACCCTTTTCCTTTGCCAAATATCAAAACTGCAATCCACGAGTTAGCAAAAATGGATCTCAAGGTAGCATACAACCAAATAGAAATTGACGAGGAATTCAAGGAAATCACCACAATAAACACCCCTATTGGTTTACTAAGATGGACTTGTCTACCATTTGGGGTAAAAACTTCAAGCCATATTTTTCAAAAAGCAATTGAAAATGTATTATTAGGAAAAGTAATAAATATAATAATATACCAGGATGATATATGTGTAGGGACAAGAACTGAAGAAGAATTAAAATATAAAACAGAGCAAATTTTAGTGAAATTAAAAAAGGCTGGCATGACTATAAACAAAGACAAATGTAATTTTGACTGTAAGAAGACATCATATTTAGGATATCAAATATCAAAAGAAGGCATATCACCCAACGATAGATTAACAAAGAAAATAACAGAAATAGCTGCTCCAACAAATAAAAAAGAATTAGAATCCTTTTTGGGGCTAATAAATTTTTATAGTAAATACATACCAAGATACAGCAACATAATAGAGCCATTTGCAAAATTACACAAAAAAACAATAAATTTAACTAGACACAAAAGTAAGATATCACTTTAGAAACACAAAAGAAAATGCTGAGGAACAAACCAATAATAAAAGTTTTTGATCCACAAAAAGAAGTAATGTTAACCACAGATGCAAGTGAAAAGGTGATTGCTTCTGTTCTATCACAAGAAGAACACCCAATCATGTACATATCAAGAAGGTTAACATCAGCAGAAATTAACTTATCGAATATTGAAAAAGAAGCACTAGTGATTGTATGGAACATGGAAAGGGCACAAAACTTTTTGATAGGAAAAAAATTCTTATTAAAATTGGACCACAAACCATTGGAATTCATATTTAACCTGAGAAAAGAATTGCTAAAAGTCATATTATCAAGAGTTTTAAGATGGGCAATAAAAATCATAGCATTTGATTTTGACATAGTAATTGTAAAAGGGAGCACTATCCCTTACATAGATGCTTTATCAAGATTACAGTTCAAGAATTGTAGTGAAAAAGATAATCAGCTACCTCAAAAAAGAGTTCATGTTTTGTGTGCGATCTGCCGAAGAAAAATTACCAAAAAGTAGTTAGCAAAAAATTTACTTTACAGACTAGAATCTATGCTAATGTTCTTCCCTCCCCTGAATGGCGTGACCAATCAGAAAACTCTCTCAGTGAACAAAAGTTGTTGTTTTTTGCTTATGTGGGGATTAGATTTTCTGAGCTTGGTGGATGAACACGTGTTTTTGCTAGTGAGAAGTGAAGGTTGGATCTGTGACTCCATTTTGTTGTCTCTACGTTGGCTGTCACGACGAACTATTGTTTGAACTGTGATTTTGCTACAAGTGTTGTGGTCGAGAGACAGAAGAAATCTATTGCAGACGTTTGTTGCTACTATAAGCTGACAATTTTTTTTTCTTCTTTTTCTTTTCTTTACAACTACAAGAATGAAACAAAAGAAAAATAGGAAAATGCTGAAGATAAAATAATACACTGGGTAGAAATGGACGTTCTTCCTCTAAAGAGACTCAAAATAGAAACAAAGCCAGACCCAATATTAAGCAAAATAATAGAGAGAATGAAAAATAATGTATGGAGCAAAAGTTTGATGGCAGAGCGATCCTTTAAAGAAACAAAGCACAAACTAACCATAGAAAATGTCATAATATGCAACGGGGATATAATTGTAGCTCCACAAATACTGAGAAGGAACATATTAAAAGGAGTGCATGATGACGTGCATTGTGGCATAATAGCAACACAAAGAAGACTAAAGTTACAAGTCTAGTGGCCAGGATATTCAAAAATATAGAGGAATACATTAAGAGATGCGCAAAATGTTCGGAAATAAAAAACTTCAAGCAAGCAAAAATTCACTCATGGCCCAAGGAAGCAGAGCTATGAGTTAGGATCCACATAGATCACGCACATATCAGAGATAGGGGATTGTTCTTAGTATTAGTGAACTCATATTCAGGATGGCCAGAGGCTGTCAGAGTAAAGGACAGAAAAGCCACCACAATAAAGCAAGTACTAAGAACTATATTGTCAAGGAATGGAGTACCCCAGACAATAGTCACCAACAATACACCCAAATTTTGCGATGAGAACTTATGTGTGTGGTTGAAACAGATTGGATGCATCCTATACAAGACTCCACCATATCATCCAAAATCTAATGGCATTGCAGAAAGAATGGTGAAAATAGTGAAAATGGGATTAAAAGCATTCTCAATGAAAGCATAGAAGTGTATCTATCAAAAATGCTCCTCAATTACATGCGGGAAGAAAACTGAGCCCTTCGGCATTAATGGGAAGACAAATCAGAGCCCCCATAACTATGTCCTTTTCAACAAATGCAACTATTTGGATAGTTAAAAACTTTCTATATTAATATACTTGTTTGTATTTAATTTCTTATATACTTATGGTGTTCATAATTATTCTTACATTCTTCCTGAATACATTGACTTTGCTGTTTTGTTTTGATTCATTCATTCATTCATTTTCTACACATTATAAACAAAGCCAGAAAATATTTTTAGATTGTAAGAACTTTTTTTGAGATAATAATGATTTAGTGATGCAAGCCTTACTAATTAACTCATAACTGGGGGGAGTAGAGGTAGAGTCATAATTTTCCCAAGTGTATTTGCATGCAAGTGAATGACTGGAATTGGAACTCAGCTCACCAATTTCCAATTCCAAACTATTATTCATTACACCCCACTGCACATCCAAGCTTACAGCACCTTAGCAGTCACCCATTTAGGTACTGACCAGGCTCTACATTGCTTAAATTTGATGATCATATAGGAACCCATGGAAACTGCTGTTTTGTATTACCTGACTGCCCACTCACCCATTGAAACCGAATAATGATCTATGCTGCTCAAAGTTGAATTAAACATTTAGCAAGATTAAATTTACAAGTATATGTTGGCCTTTGTCAACATTGACAATAGGTATAGCAGCTTTTTACAATTATTACTGCTTGGTCAGTTTTTATGCTCACTTCTCTACACTCTTCTCTGTCAATCATTGCAGCATGACAGAAACAAAATAGTTTTGTTAAAACAGCTAACAGGTGAGAGAGAATGGATATGTAGATTCATGCCTTTTTCAAAAGCATTAGTCAAAAGTAAACTTAAGTAACCTTAGCCAAAATTCATACTCAGTTTACCAATTCTATTGTCCATAAGCCATTACACTAGCATACACATCCATGAAGATATCTCATGATGGGTATCTGTCTATATTTCTGAGATGAGGTATTATGTACATTATTTACATTATTCGGACTATTGTCCTCATCTTTATCACCATATTTATTACAACGTTTCGGCCGTTGTACGCTCCGGCCTTTTCAGGTGGTTGGAATGTCGAACTGAACCTCAAGGACACATAGCACAGTGGATAAAGGCGTTAGTTAGATCCAGTGATAGGACCCAAAGAGTGTTAGTTCAATACCCTGTTAAGGTAGTGCAGAACTTTCAGAGGGAAATTAACAGGAGTTAACTGATAACTGACATCCATTAAATATGGCACGTGGAACTAGAACAGTCTACCCCAGTGAGAGAAATAAAGGGTTCAGTTCGACATTCCAACCACCTGAAGAAGGCCGGAGCGTACAATGGCCGAAACGCTGTAATAAATATGGCGACAAAGATGAGGACAATAGTCCGAATAATGTAAATAATCTCATGATGAGTTGGCAAACAGGGAGATGTGGATTCATGCCTTTCTCAAGGCCTTTAGTATGGAAAAGATATAAGCAACTTCAGTCAAACCTAAAATTTTTGCTTACCAATTTCATTTTCAGTGTCAAAATTACAGACTTTTGCAGTTTATTAAGATATCTGATGATGAGAAAGAGCACAGGGATATGTGACATTGCACAGGGAGAAGTAGATTCATGCCTTTCCAAAGAACATTAGTTTAGAAGAAACATGTGCAACCTCAGCCAAACTATAAATTTTTCTTGCCAATTTCATTTTTAGTGTTGAAATTACATACATTTGCAGTCTATTATGTGATGATGAGAGCAAGTACAAAGATATGATGTGTTGGTGAATAGGGAGAGGGGATTTCATGCCTTTCCCAAGGCATTACTGTAGAGTTAACAAGCAACCTCAGTGAAAATTCAAATTTTGCCTGCCAATTTTATTTCTAATGCTGAAATTACACTCTCTTGCAGTCTATCAAGATATCTGATGATAAGAGAAAGCACAGGGAGATATGGAATCATACCTTAGGAAATGCATGATGGTGAAATAAATTAAATATTAGTAATATCCACAAGTATTTTTAGCCATAGTTCCTATAATATCATTGTTTGTAGTATTTTGATAGAGATCAGTACACAAAAGAAAATTGTGTACAGTATGATTTTGGCCCATCTCTTTAGAAAAGAAATAGTTTTCATAGAGGGCAGCACCATATACTTAATTTGCATAAATAGTAATACGCATATGGACAAGATTCACAAGAATATTTATTGAAAATAAGCAGAAATATTTAGTCCTATGCCCAGAGTTTAAAAATAGATACTTAATTTTCTACAGTATGTCACATAATTTACTCTCAGTTGTTCACAGATTTATGGCTGTCTAACTACAATGATATTGAATATTCAAACCAGTCAATGGCAAAAGAGATTTAAGACTGAAAAAAGAAGAGACATTTAAAATTGAAAAAGAAAAAAAGGAGAGAAATTTAAAATTAGAGTGAGAGAGAGAGAGAGAAAGAGATGTGTAAGATTAAAAAAGAAAAATATCTTGACACAGTTTCTAAATAAAAATAGGGAGCCTAGAAGCAAAAATTGGGCTACTGTCACACATTCTGGGTCATAGTCTGTCTATATTTCTGAGACACATGGCACAGTGGATAAAGGCGTTGGTTAGATCCAGTGACAGACCCAAAGAGTGTGAGTTCAATACCCGGTTCAGGCAGTGGAGAACTTTCAGAGGGAAAATTAGCAGGAGATAACTGATAACTGACATCCATCAAACATGGCTCGTGGAACTAGAACAGTCTACCCCAGTGATCGAAATAAAAGGTTCGGTTCGAAATTCCAACCACCTGAAGAAGGCCGGAGCGTACAACGGCCGAAACGTTGTGACAAATATGGCGACAAAGATGAGGACGATAGTCCGACTAATGTAAATACTGTGCATTCTGGGTCATGGCCAAATTTAGAAACCAATACACAGGAAAAGCTTAAAACAAAGCCTGAGACACTATATAAATAAAGATCAGTTAAAAGTAGTATTTTTACAATTTAAAAATGTAGATGATCTCTTGGAAATGTAAGGAAAGTTATCTTGTTACTTATCTTGTGTTCTACAACATTTTCATCATCACTACAAACTCTTGAAAACCTAATTAATACATCCCTCATACAAACAGTAGAAAACAATTGTGAGTGTAATACTAGTAAATATACAACCTTTTAGTTTATTCTTTAAAAAATGAAATTATTTTTTAACTGAAATTTTCTCCAAGCAAGGCAGTAAAGTCACTAAGACACAAAGGGTTACTGGGTGTAAAAGAATTAGAAAACAGAAAAATTACTAAGGAGTGAGAACATTAGTAGAGTAATCAGAAAGATAGTAGATAACAATTGACATTGCATTAAAATTTTTGAAGATCAAAGTATCTGGAAAGCATGGAACTGGAAGAGAGTTCCACAAGTGAGAAGTGTGGACTGTTAACATAGAACTTAGAGTTACATATAGCCAATTCAATGGTAAATTGATGATACCTTGTTGCCAATCTAGTACTGTGCTTAAATTCATAAAGTCTAGGTACCATAGCAAAGAGCTCATTCAAACAATTACCATGAAAGTAACAGAAAAGGCACAAGGAAACAACTTTACAGCAGTGGAAAATTGACTGAAGCCAAGATGCCAGATCAGGACAAGTAATATTGCAGATTCTTCTTTGGATTTTATTTAAAAAATCTCTAAATATATAGCAGGAGCACCGAACCATATGTGGCAGCACTATTCCTAACATGGACAAATGGTAGACTTATTGATATGTAAGATATATATAAGATAGATTCTGGAGAGTAAAATTGTCTAGCATGACACAGTGAACCAACTTTCTTAGTAACAAACCTAGCAACAGATTCAATTAGTCTTCACAACTGACAAGGTTTTTCATTTCACTGAAGCCTGAAAGTATTACTGCTTTCTTCATCTTACTTTTCTTTCTTTCTTCTTATCCATGTTTCCTTTTTCTCACAAAAACTGAACAGTGTCTTTGATATATCTTTCTTTGCAATCAAAATTGAATGGTTAATTATTTATTTGAGGTAATGGCAGGGTGTAACGCACATGGTATTGTTGTATCCTATCAGCACTCCCACATTTTTTAAAAACAACTTGGAGAAGCTTAACCAGTGATCACTGTAAAACTGATTCAGGATATAAAAAGGCCTCAAAATGACTAGGATCAAAGTGTAGCATTTGTTTCAGCAGTCAACATCTGGCCCACGTATCCATCCATTAACAGCAGTTTCAGCTAGCCATCATTATCTGCAGTTCCAGCTCACCATCAGTCATGGTTCCAGCCATTCTTGCCAGCACTCCTCAGCAACTACAAAACCTTCTTTTCAGAACAACACTTTTCAATGACTACCAAAACTGTTCTTCCCAGGACAACACTCTTCTCACCCTCTACATGAACTTGCAAAAATATTTTGTTGCCTAGTTCACTTATTTTTGTTGGTGTATTTTCTTTAATGAACATAAACTTGGCAATATATCTTTTTACTCAAGACTTTGTTTTGTTTGTTGTTATCTTCTGTCATTCAATATCTGTTTGTGGGGCCAATATAGCACCCATAACACTATCTTACTAACTAACAGAAGAACCATCAGAATTATATGATTAGTAGGCTTTGCCCACTTGCTTCACAAAGTAAGATATATTCATTACTTGAAATCTTTGAAACAAAAATTTTAAATGAACATTTCATTCATAAATTGGCTTATAAATTGGTTATAGTTAAGGAAGGTTTTACGAAGATGTCAACTTGTTGAAGGCCAAGTGAAATGTAAATTTCAAACACTTTTCTGCACTATATAAGACCATATTCCTAAACATAACAATTTTTGATATCAAAATCAAAACAATTCTTGAATAAAAGAATATTAATGAAGGACAATTAATTAATGAAATAAACTTTTTTTTAAATCAATATGCAAATTAGTTAATCTTGAACAGTGATATTTCCTAGAAGTAGATAATATATAATTGACATATTGAGCTTTTATTAGCTTTTTACTATAAAGTGGTTTGTAATGCAATTATTTATCATCTCTTGGTTGCATCTCTGTTTTTGGGCAGAGTGCACACAGGGGTACTCCATCAAAGGACAGAGTTGCAACTGTGGAAAATTATAATGAGAGATGCTCAGCCCTGGGAAACAGCTGCCTGAAGCTGTGGCCTCTCATTGTACTAGAGTGAGGGATCGGTGCTTACACCAAGGCCAGCACAACTATTGAGTTGTTCCTAGTCCAGGTGTACATGCTTCATTTAGGGTCGAGTAAATACCAAATTACTATAAAGTAGTTTGTAACACATTTACTTATCATCTTTCAGTTGTGTCTTTGGGCAGAATGAGTGCACTAAGGGTCTGTTCTGTCGAAGGACAGAGTCGCAACTGAGGAAAATTACTATAGAGCTGGGGTTTTTAATCCCAGAATTCATGGGAGAAATGAGCTCGAATTTCACATTTATTGATATAGATTCCATAATAGAGTTTTTACTTAATTAGCTATTATGTTTCTCTAACTCTTCAAATGTTGAATGTATAACTAATTCTAATTTCTATTTTCCCATCTTTACACCTTATTAATTTCATCTTATAAATTATCCCCTGTTCTGCCACCCATGAAATAAAAATAGTTGTCTTTAAATTAAGTGACAGCAGAAGAATTATTGTTGAACTTTTAATAGGTAAGCTTAAACATTAATTCAATACTTAAATGCAATGATCCATTTTGAGTTCTTCTGTAGTTTTTGATGCCTATCGCATCTACTCCTCCCTAGCTATTGTGATGATGGTGGCCAAACCAAGAGTCCTCCACAGGAGTTAACTTAAATGCTGCCTGATAGGGTGGCTTTTAAGATGGCTTAAAATTTTAGCTAGCAATTTTGGATACAAAAGGAAAATAAGTGTTACTCCTCTTGAACCATGAAAGCAACAGTAATGGCTAGTATAATATATTATATATATTTTTAACCATGCGTAATCAGGCAATCCTGAATCTGAGATCAATGAAAACTGTTCATTGCACTTAACTTTTCTAGGTTTTTTGAATGAGCTATGAATCATTGAAATCAGACCAGTGGGAGTGGAAGAGTTGCTTGGACACACACTCTCACAAACACACATACACCATACTTTATATATAAGATTATATACATGTGGACTAATGTCTTTGCCTTTATCACATTGTTATGCTGTCAAGTCTTCAATTATTAGTTGATTTGGGTAAACTTCAGGGATATCTTGTCTTGAACAAGGTATCTTCAACAAGATGAGATATTTCTAAACATGGACAGTGGGATGAGAACTATCTACCTTTGTAGATTAAATAAAGAGTTCAATTTGAAATTTCCTGAAGGTTCTGCAGATCAATATACACCCAAAGAAGGTTAGAGGTCACAATGGTCAAAATGTAAAAGAATTTTTTTTTCTGGGAGGGAACAGAAGAGAGAATATCCATTCTCTTATCCTGAATATTAAAAAAAGCGCATACAGTAACAAACAAGACTCAAAACTACTATGTGAAATTTGAAAGGTACAGACATAAAACAATATAACAAAATACAAATTTTACAAAAAAAGACTTGCATAAAAATTTCCTTTCATATGCCTTATTAGGAACAGGGCAAGTTAACAACAAAATTATAGAAATAATTGGCTTTAAAAAAGATTTACAATACAACTTTTTTCAAATCATAAAAGTTTTTGAGCATTGAGTAGGTGATATGAAAACTATTGCAAAAAGAAGAAATTACTCTTAGAAAAAAAGGTGCACCCAACTAATAGATAAACGAAAAACTTACATGTATTTCCCACATGTCTGGGAGGCTTAACAATATTTTTGCAGTGTTGTTCTGTTTTCTTTCCACTTGACTTCTATGTGGTTCCCTGGGGCCTTTAATGATCTTTTTTCAATGTCATTAAGTTTTTGCTTTTTCTGCAAGTCTCTAGTCAGTTTTCAGTTTTATATTAATAGTGAAATGTCTTCCATCAACATAGTTTTTAAGAATGCCAAAATCATTCTGTCCTTTGCTCTGCTGGTGGCTTTTACACAAGGAAGCAAAAAATCTTTTCTGCAGCCTGCTTCATATGTAACATCTAAGTTCTTTCTGTGTGATGCATCTCCTTTCTGCTGCAGTCAGCCAGTTTCATTCCTTCCATGTGATGTATCACTCTCTTCTGCTGCAACCAGCAGGCTCCATCTCTTCTCACATCTAACTACCTTCCATGTGATGCATTACTCCCTTCTGCTACAACCAGCTGGCCTTCTCTCTTCTCATGTTTAACTACCTTCTGTCACTATCTGCTGACCCCTGTTTTTAAATACTATCAGGAGTAGCTTAAATGGACAATGACTTTAAATTTACAATAGTGAAAGCCACCCTTTTCATTGGACAATAAATATGAGAGTAATATATTTTTTCTGCATTTGAAAAATGAATCCCCAACAGTTCACTATGACAGATATTTCTGGTGCTTCATTTTAGAGCCAATTCTAAATTTTAAATATTTTACATGCAAATGAAATAATTTTTAGTAAACGGTCTGGCTTTCTTTTAATACACTTCTCTTAAAACTCAGAGTATTTAACGTTTATTTACTCACACTTTTCAACTAATTATTATTTTTAATTATTTCATACTACTAATAAAAATTTTTATAAATTTCTTAATAACAATAAAGATAAGAATATTAGTACAATTGTAAATATTGATAACTCCACATACCAGAATATAGTTATTTATTTTCTATAATTGTTATAAGCAATTAAAAGCTAATACTAATTCTAAAAGCTAATTCTTGTAAAAATATGTTACAATTGACAAGGTAGAAGATATTGTTAAAACTTGCAGTATCCTGATTTATTTTTCATATAGTTTGACTTAAAAATGAAGATTACTGTGCTCGAAAAATAGACACAAACAACAGAAAACTCACATCTAGCTAAAGAAAAAATGATTCAGCTAAACTGGCTTTTGTGTTCACACTTTTAAATTCTACCCCTCTGTTGTAACAAGCAACAATTGATTGATTGATTGGTTGATTGATTGATTGATTTGTTTCTTTTATGGCTTTTTCAACTGTTTGTGGGACACTTTTTTTTAAATCACTCCAGCAAGGCAATAATCCCACTGTGGATATTGTGTGGTAGGATAATTATTTTATTTGAACTTCAGGAATAAAATGAACTGACTCAAGGGTTTAAAATAAATAATGTACTTTTATTTATTTTCTTTAACATGAGCAGTGAGTCCTTTACTATTCAACATAGCAAAAAGTTTGTTAATAAGGTGGATATTGATAGCAGTCTGGAGAAATTTCCATTAGTGATAGTTTGAAGTCAGACCATGGTTTGGATAGTAGTAATGTCAGAAATAGGTCAGTGTCAATTCACTTTTTTTCTCAGCCTTAAGTAGTGCAGAAATATAATTAGCAGATAACTTCACAAAAGGAAGCAGGAAATATTTGTAGATTGTAGAGGAATGTAAAATATGTGGTTGGCGAGCCCAGTGTGAACCAATTGAAATCAGTTGCAGAGGATTTGCAGGACAATCACTATGTAAGATGTTGCCAAAATTAGGTGTAACAGGTCTAGAAATAAACAAGGCTATCTGCTCAGTAACGTTGGCAGCAGAAGAAGCCAACAGATGGTTATGGTTGAAAAGAGGAGACGAAAGGAAGTAATGACTGATATTTTTTATTTTTTTTTATTGTCAAGTCTTTTTTTTTTTTATTGGGTGGGGGATGGTCTTGGGTATGACCTAAAACTACTCCTGACAATGGAGTCTTGACTAGGGGACAGAATTAGGGAACCCCAAACCAATGTTACCTACGGGTAATCACTGGTTAAGATCTAGCACCTGTTTGCTCCCTACCAGGATTACAGCATTTTTTTTATATATATATACATATATATATATATATATATATATATATATATATATATATATATATATATATATTCATTTTATTTATTTATGTTTTGTATGTTGGTGTGTAAGTGTTGATGTGTGACTCATACAGGGGGAGGGTCAGGAAAAAAGGGAGGAGGAATTTTTTTTTTTTCCTTCAGGTGAATGATTAACATGAACGGAAATTGAACGTGATTCTTGAGCATATTTTCGTATGTGTACATGTTTCTGACAAGCTAGAAATTGTGTGTGCATTTGCTTTCTTTTTTATGTAAGATTGCACACTGCTGGTTAACCAGAAGTTTTCTGGGAGTGGGCTATAAATTGCCAAGGGGAGTCGTAGTGTGCAGACAGAAAAAAACTGTAGCTAACGGAAGGTACACAAGTCGATACTCGATCAGTATCGGCTGGGTCACAGTGGAGAGAGGGTATGAGGTTGAAAGACCCGAAACCCCTAATGAACCTCAGCTAGAAACATCACTGATGATGTGTACCAAAGTATCTAATAAATGTATTTTATGAAATGAAAGGAAAATTGCTTCTTCATGCATCACGCATGGTTGGTTTGTATGAGATAGTGTCTCCATTTGTCTCTCTTGCTGTCTCTTCTTCTTCTAGCCCAGAGGTATCAGGTTATATACTTTTGACAATACTCAGAGTTTCTGATATGAATATTGGTTTTGGCTAACATCAAAAGTCTGTTTGTGTTAATTTTTTTGATTGGCCAAAATTATTTTATTTTCCAATGTGCCTTTCTTTTTTATATTTTTTATTAGGGAAGTTATGCATATCCCTGAGTTTTGGTATTTTTCAGTCACAATTAGGCTCTTCCAGTGTTCTTTGGCTGGGTTAAGACTTTTCTTCTTTTTATTTGAAGGTTGCCATCGTGTTAGTTGAGAGAAGTATAGAAAAAGAAGTTTAGAGAGAGAGAGAGAAAGAAAGAAAGAGATAAGGGGTTTAAAGGAAAGTCCAGATGCATTATTTTAATTTTAATTGTTTTTATTTGTGATTATATATTTTATTTTATTTCTTTTTTTTATTGGGACTCACTACATCACTAAAACACAAGGTGTTACTGGAAGTGAAAGAGAATGAGAAGACTTTAGTGAGAAGAAAAAACAATAAAAGTGAAGAAAGGAAAAAGATAGCACTTGGTGTTGCATTTAAATTTTTAAAGATTATAAATGGCAGGGAGCAAGATTTTGGATTGTAAGACTAATTTTTTGTTTGCGAGAATTTTTTTTTTTTTGAGAATAACTGTTTTTTTTCAGGTACAAGTCCTAATATTTAACCCATAGCAAAAAGGAGGAGATGAATTCATAACTATCCCAAGGTTATTTGCACATAAGTGAATGTAACAAACCCAACTGGAATTCAAACTCAGTTCTCCAATTTCTCATTCTGAGCTGCTATTCATTACACAACTAACGCATCCTAACAAGCAATAAAAGCTCTTGCTAATTTTTTCCTTTCATTCACTATCTCTCAAGAGCCATATTAAAACTCCTGACCTGAGTGCAGCCTCATTGCAGACTGACATTTTTTTTAAGTAGTCCATATCTTAGCAAATCACTTTCTCTATTTTAGCTGCTGCTACAATCAAAAACCATATGTTGATTCAGAACACTCTTTTTTAAACTGATTTATTTTGAGCCAGACAGTCTATTATTTGGTCAATGGCTGTCTGTACTTTACTAAGAAAATGAAATAAAACAATGTCTATTCACACTCTTTTACCTTCAACCACACTCAAACTATTATTATAAGAAACTACAGCCAACACTATTATTACTACTCACCTCTAACTTGCATACTAATATGTTAAATTGGCACGTATTTCTTGTTTTATGGAAATTTAATTATAGGAATATAATTTTAATTATATATTTAATTATAAGGAATAAAATAATAGATTAAAGATTAATCTAGTATTTCAAACTTTTATATTTAAGTTTTAATATTTATAAATATAAATTTAATATACAATTTAATTTTAATAATTTATAAAATTTATTTATTTTGATAATTTATAATTTTACAATAAATAATTTGTACATTTTTTAGATTTTGACATAAATACTTTATAAATTTAGTTTAAAAATAATTAGACATGAAAAATCTTTGGAATATTGATTATAAAAACGTTTGTTTTCGAAGTAGACACTTTTTTGTTCATTTGCTTAATACAAGTGAGTGCTGAAAGTCAACCTGACCTGTTTCCCAAAATCTGACAAAATGACTAAACATCAGAATTTTACTTAGAATCTGATCTTGATCAGATCAACAACATTTCAGTTTCCTATGCTACATAGTAATTCTCAGGAGATCAGTTTATCACATGACCAAATAATAGAATTTTATTTGGAATCCGTTCTTGATCAGATCAACATTTCAAAATCCCTTGCTACTCTCTGGTTGTGTTAATATAAAATTGCTACACCTTGGTTATATTAATATAAAGTTCTACTGTACATCATGTACTGAAGATTGTTTTAATAGTGTTATTAAGTAATAAACTGATCTCCCCAGAATTACAGCATAGCTTGGGGCATAAAAAGGTTGTTGATTTAATCAAGAAGAGATTCCAAATAAAATTTTGATATTATTATTAGTGATAAAACTTTCAGCATCCCTTGGTATGTAGTAATTATGGGGAGGTGTCACTTTATCACTTAATAAAAATATTAAAATGATCCCTCACTTTATGTACAATAGAATTTTTCATTGATAGAACCTGGGAGTGCTGAAAAGCTCTTGGTCAGATCCCCTTTACAAAATTTAAAAAATTTAATGTTTGCTCATTTAGTCAAAATGAGCAAACATTAAATTTTTTTACAGGAAAGTCTTTTTGATCAGGCTCTGAATGTTTCAGCATCCTCTCATAATAGCTTAATTGGTGTGTGTGTATGTGCGCGCATGTGTGCGTGCACTAAGATGACTACCATAATGAACATTAAAATGTGAAAAACTGACATCCAAATTACTATCCAGTCATGCCTGACTACAACCAACCAAGGTGAAAGACATACCAGCTATCAAGAGGTCAATAAATATGTATGGAAACTCCTACTTGTCATGATTATAAATGTCAAACACTCAATATTTATAAAAAGAATATGAGTTATTGTACAGTTTTTGAAACATGTAAATCCATTGCAGCTAATGTATGACTTATAGTGTATTCCTCAAGTTAAAGAAAGATTTATGAAAAAAGATTTTTGTACATGTGATAATAATAAACAAATGTTAATGTTCAGCTGGTTTTACAAAAATTTGGAATGGAAATAATTTTTGTTGCTTCAAATATTACTATGACTAACAAAATGAAAATAAATTACAAAATGTGAATCCATTTCAAATAAGTTATTTCTTGAAACTTTGAGGTGAAAAATACTGTTTGTCAGATTTTATTATGCAAATTAGTGTCTTCATAATAAAATTGGTATTAACAAACAAATGCTACTCAAATTTTCAGGATATGCTGATTAAATATATCATCTGATTCTAAGTTTATAATATCTATCCTGATTTAGAATACTGATAATGTCTATTTTAGGGTCTTGTTTTACAGTGTTTTGGGGGATGTTTTATTTTGTAAAAATGTGACTTAAAATTTTATTTATAAATACATCTCAAAGATGTTGGCCAAAGAAACGTAACACATTATCCATATACCTGAACAAATTATTTTATTTTTTTATGTCAATATGAGCTCCTTGAGATTCTATAACCTTCAAAATTTCAAATTTATTTGCAGTAGTTTTTATTACTTCCCAGATATTTTCTTTCATTTAATATCAGTTTCCATCCTTGTATACATTTTTAATGATGGATCACAAGTTTTCTTGTGGATTAATATCTGAAGAGGCTAAGGGCCATTCAATTAATTTAATGTCTTTGAAAACTTTTTGAAGTTCTACTTTTGTGCTGCTTTCTACAAGAAAAAAATGTTGTAACTATGACAACCATGATGGCATCAGCATGGTTAACATAGTTACCAAGATCAGAACTAACAGCATTGGTTAACATAACTGCCAAGATCACAACTATCAACATGTTGCATACCCCCCTCTCTTCCGGGGAGGTCTTTTGGTAGATGGGGTTAATTCCATAACAAAGCTGCATTCTTCTCTCTCTGCCATCTTCTCCGGTTGTGTGATCGCTAGTTTTTGGTTAGGAGGTAAAATGAGAATTTCATCAAAAGGGATTTTTAAACTTATCTATTTTATTAAACATGTCAACAGCAATCAAAATCGATATCCCTATTTTGTCTACCAGCTGACCTCAAGGTCAGCCTCAGAAGGTCTGAGCCAAAGACACTACCACTAAAAAATAATGGTCTGAAACTATTATTTAACATTCTAACCATCAAAAAAAAATTCATTATTTATGAATTTTATTTCAACTAGTTATTCTAAAATACCCTCTATAATCTTGTGTATGCAGGGTATTCTCCTTACAGTTTTTTTTATTGGACCTCAGTCATATGACCACTCCAGCACTCTGAAAAAGAATGAATATAAACAATGAAATTCTGACCAGTTTTTCATGCTTCACAAACATTCTAGATAAAAAACAAAAAGCATCAGATTAGATGTGACAGCAATATTCGATACACAGATGAATGTTAAGCTTATAAACGTGCAAGATAGATTCTGGCAAGAAAAATTGTCTCGCACAACATAGTGAACAGACTTTCCTACAAGCAGACTTAGCAGTTGATTCAATATAATTGTTCTATTTTATGTCAATGGAAAATGTGGGACCAAGAAGATTCAGGGAGTTGCTGCCCTGGAGGTTAGCATCAGTCATGCTGAGGGAAGGCAAAAAAACTTAATGATTAATAGAGAGTAGTTTCATTTTGGGGGCATTAAAATTAACAAACCCTTTCTTGCTCCAGTTAACAATAGATCAAAGGTCATTTATTGAGATCACTTGCTAATTTGATTTTGTCAAGCAACTCGGACTTACAATTAAGACTATAGTAAATAGTTGTTTCATCAGCATATATACTAATGACAGTGAGAAAGTCATTGATGAAAATAAAGAACAGAGTGAGCTCTCCTTATTGCAAAAAGATCTAGAGGAAGAGCCATTCATGACAACTTTGATTGCACAGTTTGATAAGAAAAATTGGCATTCTAGGATGTCTGTGCACACAAAGAATTGTAGTGTCAAAAGGATGGTTTTTCCATTGACGTCATTATAACTACCTTCACTCTTCAGCAACAAGGTGGTGTTCTATTTAGGACTATAAAAGGGATTGGCATAAACCATCCCTTTTTCTTTTCTCGCTCTGTGATTTAGTAGTGACAACATTAAACTTGTTTCTGCCAGCAAACTAGCTACTTAATTTCAAATAAACCACGTAGACATCACAACACCCACACACACACTATGTCTAGTACATGTTTTGAAGCTATCTTTATAAACAGTCTTTATAGATGTAAATATAATTTTCTTATTCTCTTCTTTTGCGAGCCAGTTGTAACAAGTGGTGATTCCTCCCATTACAAACAAGTGACCAACAACAACCTTGTTCATTACAAACCTGAAACATATCTTCACTAGAAGTTTTCATGAATGTAGCAGGTTCATGATCAAATTATTTACAAAAATGTACCAAAATTGTGACCCCCAAATACTTGTCACAACAAGACTATTAGCATGAACACCTCATGATAGTGTAATGATTGACAAGCTTGTCTGATTACTATTAAGTTGGATCTTCACTTTGTACCATACAAAGTGAAGTTTTGGCCTTTAGTCAAAACTAAGCAAGGCCAGTGCTAGGGTCTTGGCCTCACCCCTGAAACTTTGATATGGGGCCCCACTCTACCACATCTTGATTTCAAAATTTCCCAACCTGGGGGACACAAACCATGGAAGGAAATTTTGTGGGGAGTTCATATGGTCCAGTAGAAGCTGGACGTCTTCTGGGTGTGGCCAGAGTATGAAGTTGTCATCTACGTATCTCAGCCTTAGGGTTGGCCTTAGTGGTAATTATAATACTTCATCTCAGAGATATAGACAGCCTCTATTCCTGTTCAAAAGACTGAGAAGGAGTGTGAACTGAATGATAGGTGAACCTATCTACTCCTACTGAGGGAAAAAAGTAAATAAATAGTAAATAAAACATTAGAATTATAGAATGGCAGCAGACAATAAGATTCACAAGGTATTGTTAATATTTTGACCTATTTCGAGGTTGATAGATGAACATAAATAAGTATCTGTGATTGAAGGAGTTGCTGAGTGAATGTCATTTGTCGTAAACTTGCAGTACCTGGTTGACCCTTGAAGAATTATAATAGAAATGAGTGAATTGTCTTGTACCCTAAAGATATACTTCATGGGTTTGTTTCACATGTCCAGAATTGTCTGTATTAAGTTTTATATTTTGTCCGGAGTTGTTTTTGGCCAAGTGATATCTCAGAAATGTCCTCTTCTCCTCAGTGCTGAAAATGTTAATTAATTTACTGATCCAGCTATTCTAACACTTCACTCAGTGGAATGAATAGTAATTAAATCAGATAGCCACTTCCCTTATATTTGTGTCAGCAGGCTCACAATGCAACTTTTCAAATTCTGTTCTGCAATTGGTTGAAAATAATCTCAAGAAGATGCTCTCTCCTCAATATTTTTTCCCAAATATTCCTATTTATTATCCTGAAGTAGATATAGTATCACTGTAATCAAGCTCAGAAAAAAGGCTCATTTTTTTTTTTAAATCCTATCTAAATACCTCATTGGTTGGACATATCTTTGCTCTACGTAGTGGCAAGTGGCAGATCATTTTTTTATAACATATATTTTTACATTTCTTCTTATTCTCCCCATCTGTATTATGGTTGAAGAAACTGACAATAGTTTGATTGGTATTTTTCTTCTCTGCTTGTAGTTTAATGGTAGGTTAAATATGAAATTTGAATATCATTGATATTTTATTATCTGATATTTGGAACTTCATGGATATTTTATTAACATTTTATTTCTTTTGATACCAAGCTTAAATATAAAAATGTATATAATAAAAAAGAAATGTAAGATTATATAAAAATAATTAACGGGTAAATAAATAAGAGACTAGGTTTGTTTATTATACTTTCATTTGAGGGAAGTGTTTTGAAAAAAACTATTGAAAGAGAATTACTAACAAATATTCTTTAAATAAAAAACTGTTATAATGAAGTCAAACAGTTATTAATAAATGGCTTGAATAAAATTTGATGTGTATGTTGGGATTGCTATGTGTTTGAATTTGTTATCAGAAGGTTTTAATATTAAGATGGTTAGTTTACAGGCATGTTCACCATATTAATCCACAACAATATAGAATATAGGCATTCAAAACGAATCAATCACAAGGCAATTGAATAAGAAACAACGGTAATTTAGGTTTCAATAAAAACAACAGACATTTATGTACAATATTAATATACAATTAGAAAACTTGTGGTTTGATAATGCAAGAATTGACCATGTATAAATTGGATGTCTTATTGATTTACAGTTCAAAATTGTTCATGTGTTAAAGAACTGGTCAAATAGAGTAAAATGGAAAATATTACTTATACAGAAATTTGTGTAGTGTGTGTGCGTGATTAAAGTAGAGTCTTAATTTTCTAGAGTTGTTTACCTTGGATTGTTCTGTGTTTATCTTTTGTTAAATACAATTTCTATTTTAGTAGTGTGTAAGAACACTTTTCTTAGAAAGTTGTAAGTGGATTTTGAGAGAATAATGTTGGTGTTTGAGTCAGCAGTTGATGCGAGAAAAGTTTCTTAAGTCAAAATAGTGACACGCATGGATTCATGTGACATCTCTCTGAAGCAAAATGACTGACTGGTGAATTGGGTCAAAATGGTCCTTTTTATTTGTTTTGGGAATCCAAAGTAGGCTCCAGTGAACTTGGCGCGAAAATAGGTTTTCGACAATTGTTACACATTTTGGTGTCGTCTCAACCAATAAAAAGTTGAGATTTGCAATGTGAGGTGTTGATTGCTTAAAACAGATTTTGATGGAAGAGTGTATTTTATCACGGGGGTGAATAGAAAATATGGACGATTCTATCATGTAAAACTTTGTATATATGAGGATCAAAACTGCCAAAATGATAAATAACAAAAAAGATATGATACATGTATAAAATTTGTTTTTCAAAACTTGTAAAAAGAAAAAGATGTTCAAGATGTCAAAACCTGCCTAAATAAAGTTTATGAATGTGTTTTGGTTTAAAAAACTACATTTTGTGATTTTTTTAACCAATGGGGAAAATAAGTTATAACCCTGATGTATTAAATTTCTGATTCAAATGGAGCCATTATGTGGATATTTAAGAAGTCTGGTCTATCTAACAGACAGAAGGGATTTAGATTTCATGAGGTAAATATTGACTGGTTGATGGAAGCTGAACATATTAACCCTGATTTTGAACTTTTATGAAAGTACAAGATTTATTACATTTTTTTAATCTCAGTTTAAAAAACTGAATTATTGTCTAAAAGAAACCCAGCAACACCTGTGAATTGTCAACCTTCTCAACTCATTGAAGAAAATGAACATTTTGTTGATCTAATTATAACTGTTTTTATAGAATTGTAATTAGAACTTGTTATCTTGCTTAAGTGTTAAGTACACAAAGGAAAATTTTGTGCAAACTTGTTTTGTAAATTTTGTATTCTGTCTTATTATTTTTCGTGTCATTTAATAAATGTAGATTTTTTCAAATTTCACATTGGGGTAAGAGTTTTGTGTTTTTTTATTTGCACCAACATAATACTCAGGTTAAGAGATTTAATGTTCTCTCTTCTCCTCCAATACCCCTCCCAAAAAATCCTGTTATAAAAAATAAAATATGAAACAAATATTTGTTGATACTTCTGAATTGTATACATGGCATTTCACAATTTAGGCACCTAGACATGGTGTAATTGTTAGCAAGCTTGTCTCGCTAGATCAATTACAACCATATAGTGAGTTCAATCCTCACTGCCCTATATGCAAGCCACCAATCTGCCACTGGGTAGTATGCCACTAGTGTTTACAGCTGGCAAACCACTGTCAGACCATTGGTGTGTTCATCTTGTTAATGTTACCACTGGCGGACTGCTAGTGGCCAGTGGCTGCCCACCAGCAGGCCACTAGCAGATTGCATGTAGGGTGGGTGCCCCATATTTGTGCCACATCTAAACTACACTTAGAAAATCACCATGGCATTTCACAATTCATTTTTTAAAATGTTATTTTAATCTTATTTCTAACCGTCTCTAGCATAAAATGCCTCTGTTGTCTCATTTGGTGTTGTGAGTTCGATCCTCACTGGATGCTCTCCTGTTGCAGTTTTGTGTCAGATTTCACTTCGCTTAGTAAATATTTACTAATAGTATTTAAAAAAGACATTTTTATTTTTTCCCATCCCCGACAGGTAAATATATATTCTTCTTCCTACAAGACAAAAGAAATTGCATAAATAATTACCTATGTGATCATCCGTAGTAGGAATTGGTGAACACAGTTCAGCATTATACTGTCAGCAAATCTCCGGTGAAGACTTGTTGCCCCGTTCCGATTGGTCCGATAAATCACGTGCACAACCATGGCAGCGTGCAGAGCTTTCGGTAGATTATTGGGTAAGCTCGTATAACATTTTCTTGTTATTTAATTGAATTAGCACTGGGTTAATTTACTTTTAATAACATGCAGAGGTACTGCCTAACGTATCTGAAAATTTTTGATTCTCAAAATGTTATTTGTTCATAGTAAAGTTGATTGTTGTTTCCCTGTGTGTTAGTCCCAGTTTAAACAGAAAATGGGATGATGAAAAAGATGCATATTTCCACCCATTCAATTGTTTGTTGTGTATGTACCCTTCTAAACTACCTTGACAAACATTTTCACCTTGACCTAGGCGTTTTCATTATAATTTATTAAGAATTTCTTTTGACGATTCTCATTGATTTTTTTTTTTTTCTTTTTATTGTTGTTGGTAGTTCAAACCCACCAAGAAGTTATTTTATTAATTTTAATATATATCTTTAGAAATGACACTGAGATCCATGCCTTGTTTGTCTGTGACCTTCCTCGTGTTTTTTCCCACTTTACCCTGAGACTGCCCACGTTTATTTCAGTTGCTATCGCTTGTGATAGACATCTTATATATTATTCCCTATTTATAATTATTAGAATTTGCGGTAAATTGCAAGCCGATAATTCGTTATTAACAAACAACCCTGAATCAAAATCTCTTCCGAAGCCGGTAGTTTCTCTCTGAGAGAAAAACAGAAATGTTTTTCCAGTATGTACATACCTTGTTGAAACTAGTAAAGTAGACGAACTATTCTTGTGACCCCTCATATTTTTTATTTTACATCATTATTTAATTTGCGCTTTCTTGAAGATTAATTTTCTTTTTGTTCTAAATGTGAATGAATAAACTACATTTATATTTATTTTTTTATAGTTTTTTACTTAATTCATTTTTTTATCTTTACCATCGAACATTTGCGTGTTTTTAATCGATATCCAATGAATTTGGTGTACGAAAAATGCATCATTAGACAAAAAAAAGCCCATGATATCCACCCTAGAAAATATGGTATTTAAAATTTTTTCAATCGTAATTTTTATTTCTTATTTTTAGTCTTTCGTTTCGGTTTAGATGTAATATTTTTTACCATGGCATAAACCATAACATTCGATATTTGCACAATGCTTAATCAGTTAAAAAAAAAAAGATCTTCATTTTCTTTAGTTTATCCAATAAGTTTTTAAAGTTTTTTAAGAGTGGAACAAAAGAATGTATAAATGAAGAAGACTAGAAGTGGAATTTAAAACAGTTTGTGTTGGTTTTGGAGAGGAAAAAAAAGGACAAAAATCGTATTATTTTTATTGAAATGATTAAGAAGACTAAGAGTTGCAATAAAGAAGCTACTGTGTTTGTATTTGCATTAATTAATGTTTTTATTGAAGGTGCTAAAATATATTGTCTTGGCATCTTCGTGGATTTTTAGATTTTGGGTATTGAAAGATGCTAAGAAACTTGCAAATCACGTTAAAATTAATCACGAAGATGTTTGATTTCAACATTTTTTTTATCTCCATGCACCTATGACGAGAACGCGATATGCGCCGGAAAAAAAACTAAAAACTAATATAAAAAAAAATTATTTTATCCTTATAAATATTTATTTGTAAGAAATTAAATCGGAGAAAAGTTTGCCGAAATTGTTTGCTTCTTAATATCTAAGACTGGAGATATTTTTGGGTTTAAGAAGTTGTTTTAGTGTGGTGTGACGTAATAATTTTCACAAAGTTTTTAGGCGATTTAAATTTTAACATTCAGATTTTTAAAAAATTACCCAAGATTAGCTAAAAAATGATTTTTCCAAATATTTTTTTTATTTAACCTAAAAGAAATTTTTTTTTGGTCCAATATTGAAATTTAGAAGAAAAAAAAAAAACTCATTTCGGCAGTCACTAAAGATAATTTAATAAATTTAGAAATTTATTTTAAACAAACTTTAAAAGTTTATTATTTAATGAAAATAAAATAATTTTTCATTTTCTAAGTCGTCACTTTTTTTCTCGTAGCGATCGATTTTTCCCTTCTCCCAAATAAGTGTTTGGATGATATACTAGCTAATTAACTATTTAATTAACAATTACTTTAAGTTTATTAAGTGGAGAGATTCACTCCTCTTACCCGCCCAAAAACTGTAGCCTTTTTTTTTTTTTAAATCTTAAGTATTTTGTTCCGCCGGGCCACAGTTTTTAAAATGGTAATTATCATGAATAAACGGAATTTTTTTTTTTCATGACCTTCATTTAAAACAGTTTTTTTTATTTTTTTTTTGGTGGAAAGAACGTTGCAACTAAAATTTTGTGGTTTGAGGCATTTAAAAAAAATATTTAAAATAATTTTAGAGATAAAATAATAGGCTTTCCAAATAAAGATCTACAGTCACACATCGGATTTATTTATCAAATGAAAAGTTCATAGAACAGAATCACAGAAATTAAATTAAAATTTTCATTAATCTAATATTTCTTTGAACAAAATAACATTAAAATTTACTTTTTTTTTTTTTTGTTTTTGTTAATAAATTTTCATTATCTCCCTTTAAAGTTTAATAGTTAAAATATTTTCCCTAACATTTTATAAGTAAATAAATTAATAAACATGCAATTTAGTGTCGGTAGTAAAGAATATGTGGAAATTTAAAGTTTTTTTTTACATTAAAAAATGACATGATCACGTCATTTCTTTTTTTTAATGTAAAAAACTTTAAATTTCCACATTCTTTAAGTAATGTAAAATTAAGAAACTAAAAAAATGTGGAAAAAATGGGAAAATACTGAGAACAGTTTAAAAATTCATCAGTTAAAAATAAAATTAAAACCCTTCTGATTGACCCAATGAAATTGTGTGGCTTTTCTAGAATGGAAGCTTTTTTTTTTGTTTTGTTTTCAGTTTAATTCTTAGTCTTATTAGTTATGACTTTTTAAAGCTTCCAGTTTATGCCCGGTTTGGTTAAAAACTAATTTACTAAATTCCTATAACCATTTAAAAATTAATTTCTTCTGTACTATTATTTTTTTTCTATTTTGTGTTTTTGTCATTAAAAATCAACATAGTTTTTTGATTAGTAGGAAACTAATTTTCAAAAATTTATCTACTACTGTTATTTGATAAGTAAATCTAATTGTTAAAACAAAATAAATCTTAGGTTTAATTGTGCTTGTGTAGATGTGCAAAAGCCAAAATGATTGGCAGGTCTTTTTTTTTTAAGTGAAAATATCTGAAAATCAGTTGACATTTTTGCAAATGCTTCTCAATGTTGAATTATTATTTGTAATTTATGGAAACATTTTTCTTTAATAATTGAATGTCTAGAAAATATGAGTTCAGGCAAACAACTTAAATAAAAATAAAGAAGGTAAAAGGGTTTTTTGTCCTTTGCATTTTGATGGAAGTACAGGGTGTTCCAAAAGTCCTGCGACAATTGGCAGAGAACATACACTTGTGAAATAGCAACCAAGGAAAATTTGCATCACATCATTTTCCATAATTCGACCAATAAAATTTATTAATAATATATCGTCACATACAGAAACATGATTCCATTTGGTAAATAAGTATAAAAGTTACAAGGTTATCGATGGTGATGCACTTTGGAACACCCTGTAGTTTTGTTGCATAGGGGTTGTGATTGGGCCCTTTTAAACATAGATTATTTTCTCTTTTATTTAACATTAATGTTTTACAAAGTCACAAGGACTTACTGCTTTTTAGTGTGTGTGTTTTTACTTTCTAATTTTTTTTTTTAATTTTCATTTAATTTCTTAGAAAGATGTATGTTAATCACCAGCATCATATTTTTAATTTATAAATTAGTTCCTTATTTGCATGTGGTATGTGTCCCTGATTAATTCTGCTTATCTTCCAACATTTGTTCTAAATAATCTTTAAAAATATCTTAATTTTGTTATTCTTGCCTACCTTTATATAGAACTTGTTTTTTTTTCCTCTCTGTAATTTGAAACCCATTGACTTAATAATTCATTAATTAGCTGTTATATAAAAGGTAGTTACAATTTGAAATTAGATTAGCCCCCATCCAATAAGATTTCAGCTCAAGTTTGTCAGATGGGACAACTTGTAGTGAATTGTGCTACATTTAAAAGTGCAGTGCAACTAAATTTTGAATTGACTTTCTTCTCATGAGTAGATTTACACTGTATATATTTAAACCAAAAAACTGCTTTTCATAGTATTCATAATATGCTGCTACTATGTTTTGACTACTCAACACCCACACACATTGGATGCTGATATTTTGTCATGCATAAACACTCATTTACTACATTTGACTCTGTTTACTTTGTGCACATATCATTTGCAGCTTTCCTGATTATTTGCATAATACAAACAGTAGAATGTTTTTCTGGCCTTTTGAACATTGCTTAATTGTGAATTAAATGAAATTCATGCTTATTATTTCTACAGTTTTGATTTTGTCTGAAATTGTTTTCTTAGAATTTCTGAGTTCTACATTTAGCACTAATTCACAAAATACCCAGACTCAGAATTATAATCCTTTTTATTTATTTCAAATAAAAGTAATGAATTTGAAAAAATATATATTGTAAAACAAAAAATTTGAGTATATTAATAATTCAGAGTGATTGTGGTTTTTCTCCAATTTTAATTGATAACAATAAAATATTTGATATCAACATGACAGTTTCAGGAAGGTTATTACTAAAATAATCAAACATGATCTTGTGATCTCTAAAAACAATATTCAAGTGCAGTTTATTAGTTATTTTAAAAATAAAGCTTTATTTTTGGGTGTTTAAACTTGTAAAACATTTTTAGCTTGATATTCAATTTGTTTGAAATTCTAATCCTTCCCCACTCTTAGTCACACAAATGAAAATTATACTACATAAGGATTTAATGTTGCCTCCATGAATTTAAATGCTTATTTTAAAATACTTATTGTTTATTACTTACAAACATAAACTTTCTTTTAGTGTTCAGAATGTCACTGCGTGTGTCTGTTGGGACACCACTGATTTACTTGATTCTGTTTTCTAAAATACCAAATAAAATAGCTGCTGTGTAGATAATCTTAACTTGGCCACACTGTACACTGACATAGTTTGATCTCTTCAAACAAGAGCACAAAAATATCAAGCTTGGCTATAATGTTAAGGAAACTTCTCAAAGATTTAAAATATATACAAGTAACTCTTTTTTTTAGTATTATAAAAAAAAGTTCATTAATGCAGTTTTTAAATACTTGTAAATAATGAAATGTTCATCAAATAAATACAATAATATTTTTTTATTTATTGATATATCTATTGATCCCAACTTCATTGGGTTTTTTTTTTTTGTGTTTTTTTTTTTTAAATTTAACCTTCATGTTAAACAGATCTTTTAAATTGATTAATTTATTAATATTGATTTGCAGTCAATATTTAAGCTATTTTATAGGTAATGCTATTTTTTAATCTATGGACCAAAGTAAAATATATTTTATTGCTTAATCTTCTCCATTTAAGCTATTTTATAGGTAATGCTATTTTTTAATCTATGGACCAAAGTAAAATATATTTTATTGCTTAATCTTCTTTTTCTTTTTTTTTACTTCATAAAGTGGTTTTGAAATTAGGACAGTGATAAAAAATATCTTATCAAAGGTTTTAGGGATGAGTGTCAATATATATGCCAATAGATTATTTCTGCCTATACAAATAATATTTGGTTAAATTATATCTTGACTTGTTCTTCTTTGTCCTTTTTCTCACTGATT
This sequence comes from Acanthosepion esculentum, assembly GCA_964036315.1. Classification (NCBI taxonomy): domain Eukaryota; kingdom Metazoa; phylum Mollusca; class Cephalopoda; order Sepiida; family Sepiidae; genus Acanthosepion; species Acanthosepion esculentum. Next base: position 62,962,390 of record OZ038497.1, read on the forward strand.
TCTTGATAAATGGATTATTTTATATATATATATATATATATATATATATATTCAGAAAGGATAAAGAAATACTACTTTTTATGTTGTGAACAAGTAACTTGTTTCAAGTTACTTTACATAAGAGAAAGTTATTTGAAGTAAATTCTTACTTCATTAGGGATTTTTCTAAAAAAAACATTACCTTAATTAGCTTTTAAAAGTCAATTTTAATATAGTTGGAAAATATAAAACTATTTTATTCATACTGTCAAAAATAACAGCATATTTTGTTAAGCACTTTTTTTTTTTTTTTGCACAAATCTTTTTATTATTGTTTTACTCTATTTCATGTCTCAGCTTTATAAACCTGTTGGAACAGCTTGTCATTGTCATAACAAAAATTACTGCCACCTGAAAAAGTGCAAAGTAATAACTAGTACAGCAAAAAGTTACATATATTATAGATAAAAAAACATGCTTGGCATTTTAACTGTCATATAGGAATAAAGTGTCGCTGTCGAAACTTGGGTTTGGACACGGATTGCTAGAGAGCAAGCACAGTCAACTTCATCTTGAAATAATTAGATTACATGACGGATAAAGGAAAATATATATATATATATATATATATATATATATATATATATATATATATATATATATGGGAATTAGCAGCATCTGACAGAGTATTGTTCGAAGGCGTTACTATTGTTGTATCTGTGATTTACAAAGTCTCTCCTACAAATGGGCATTACAAAAGTGGTGACGAGTATTCATTGAACTTACATAAAGAAAAAACAAATATACGTATCCTACATGTCATAATAGGCTATTCAGTAATATTTACCACTTCCCCAAAGAGACGTCATATTTGCAGGACAACAGAGAAATAACCAGGTGAAGTTATTCAAAAAATTAATCTACAAAATATTCAGCAGAATACAGCAAAATGGAAGAACTAAAAGCTATCATGATTCAAATGTCTTAACTCAGTAAAGTGCAACAATTAAGATTTTGTTACTTATACAGGAGTCGTGAATCAAGAATGTGAGAAGTTCAAATTAAATGAATTAACTCCAGATTTATTTAAATGCCTAATATTTGTACAGGGTTTAACTTGTAAAAAGGACACAGAAATAAGATCCAGGATACTTGCTAAATTAGAAATGGATCCCAAATTAATTCTCCAGAAAATAGCGGAAGAGTGTCAACATATTGTAAATCTAAAACTCAATACTGCAAGGATTGAGGAAAGAGACATTTCACAAGTACATAGCTTCTGGCCATCTAAGAGAAAAGACTGTAGATGATTTTCAACTTCTAACAGAACAGTAGAAGAAGAAAAAAAGACGACCCCCCCCCCCCCCAAAAAATACCTAATACTTGCCACGGTTGTGGATGTAAGCATTTCAAAAGTAATTGTTTTTTCCAGAACAAAAAATGATACAAGTGTGGGAGAGTAGGACACAAAAGTACTTGTTGCAGATACAAAAAATGGAGTAAAAATAAAACGTGTGTGAACATGATAAATACATGAAGTAAAGATAAGAAACATAAAAAGAAAATTAACAAGATTTTGAATGTGTCTTTAACTGAGTTAGAAACATCTCAAAAGAGGAAATTTGTTTTTGTGGAAATTAATAATGTAAAAATAAAATTACAACTGGATACAGGATCTGATATCACTATCATAAATGAACAGACATGGGGGCAAATGGATAAACCCAGTTTATTGACTTCTAATAAAGTTGTGCATGGAGTTTCAGGTAAGAGATTGAACTATTTAGGGAAATTCACCTATAACATTTCTTTTGTTGGAAAAATCAAGAAAGCAGTGTTGTTTGTATTAAAGAATACTGTTAATTTATTTGGAATGGACTGGATTGTATTATTTGATCTTTGAGGCCTTCCAATTAACTTTTTGCAACCAAATAAATATTGTTACCTCTGGTGCAAATACAGCAATTGAAAAATGAATTGAAAAAGAGTTTTCTCAGAAAGTGTAAGGATAGGCACAAAAACTAAAGTTAAATTTGAATTAAAAGAGAATGTAATGCTGACATTTAAGACAAAAAGGAGTGTATCTTTTGCAGCTTTAGAACCAATTAATAAGGAATTAGACAGACTAGAAAAGTTAGGTGTGATCTCAAAAATAGCTTATTCCAAATGGGCATCACCAACAGTTTGTTAAAAAAAGAAATAATAAAATCTGTGTATGTGCTGATTTTTCAATGAGGTTAAATGAAAGTTTAAAACAATATAACTACCCATTACCAAGTCCAGAGGAAATTTTTGCCAAATTAAATGGAGGTAATTTCTTCTATTTTTTTTAAATTGGACCTGTCAGATGCTTACCTACAAGTACGAGTAGATGAAGAGTACTCAAAACTATTAGCAGTTAACACTCATAGAGGGTTATACAAATTTAACCAACTTTCAGTATAAAGGTAGCACCAAGCATATTTCAACAGATTATTGCCGATTTGGATTGTGCACAAGCATATTTAGATGGTGTACTTATTAAAAGTAAGACCCAAAAGCAACATACGGAAGATGTAAAAAAGAGTATTTGAGAAAATTAAAGAATATGGTTTTAAGATCAATGAAGGAAAATGCAAATTGTTTAAATATCTAGGACAAATTATCAATGAAATCTGTAGATGAACGGATCCTTCAAAGGCAAGTGCAATAAAAGACATGCCCACTCCAACAAATGTAACAAAGTAACAAAGTTACAAGCATTTTTAGGGTTTGCTAATTCCTATCATATATATACCAAACCTGCATGAATTAAGATCACCCTTGAATAACTTGCTAAAGAAAGATGTGAAATGGAATTGGTCAGATAAATGTCAAAGTGCTTTCGAAGAGATCAAGAAAGTCTTAACGTCGGATTTGTCACCAGCTCATTTTGGCCCTAAATTAAAGATTGTGGTTGCATCAGATGCAAGTGATTCAGGTATTGGAGTGGTGATACTACGCAAATATGAGGATGGAATAAAACAATAGCTCATGCTTCAAGATCATTAATTGCAGCTGAAAAAAGCTACAGCCAAATTGAAAAGGAAGCATTGGCCATCATCTTTGCTATGAAAAACTTTCATAAATTCATACATGGTAGAGAATTCATACTACAGACAGACTATTGTCCATTATTGTCTATATATGGATCAAAAAAGGATGTTCCCACACATACAGCAAATAGAATGCAGCACTGAGGAACTATCTTATTGAACTATAATTATAAAAGGGAGTTTCTACCATCTAAAAAATTAAGTCATGCAGACAGATTATCTAGACTAATACCAAGATTCTGCAAACCACTTGAGGACACAGTAATTGTGGCAATAAAGGCCGAAAATGAAATTAATAATGTATTATACAATATTGTAAGAGAACTGCCCATAACATTGGAGGAAATAAGAATTAAGTCAGATAAAAACAACTTTATGATGAAAGAAGCAATTAAGATTTAAAGGAAAACATTTTAGTGGAAATAATGCATTTTCATTATGTAATAATGTACTTATGTACACAGAAAGAATTTTGATACCAGCATCGTTGCAAAAACGTATGCTAAAAGGATAGGATATCCAGGAATTTCTAGAATGAAATCATTAATACTTATTGGCCAAAAATTGATCAAGATATTGAAAATTTAGTGAAATCTTGCAGAGTTTGTGCTCTGGCAGCAAAGTCACCGCCTATCAAAATTCAACTTTGACTGAAAACCAATATGCCATGGTCCAGAATACATATAGACTTCACAGGACCATTAAATGGAGCATACTATCTAGTGGTAGTCAATGGTTACACTAAATGGCCAGAATTATTAAAATGTAGTAGACCGACTACCATGATAATGTTAAATTTCCTACACAAGATTTTTGCAAGGTTCGCTTTTCCTGACTATTGTTTCAGACAACAGGACATGATTCATGTTGAGTGAATTTAAGGTTTTTTTGTAAATCATATTACAACTCCCCTTTATCACTCAAGATCAAAAGGACAAGTAGAATGGTTTGTCGATATGTTTAAAAGGGCACTAAAAAGTCTGAGGGAGAGGAGTCAGATGAAGTAATGCTATAACAATTTCTGAGTGTTTTCAGAATAACACCAAACCCAAACACTGTCTGGAATGTCACCTGCAGAGTTGATGTTCGTCAGAAAGAAAGTCCATTTTTAATAAATTATTACCAGAACATAAGGCAAGAGCATCAAGAAATAACAATATAAGTAAATACTTCAAACCTGGAACATGTATAGAATTCTGGGAAGATGGCATTATAAAAAAAAATAGATCAACTAAATGACATAGATGGTACAGGGACAAAAGTGAGAACATAAGTGACACCATAATCAGTTAAAACGCAGATTCACTGATTTAAAAAATCTCTGAAAAGAGGTACCTATGGAAATTTTGTATGACACATTTGATATACCCATGCCATCAGAAATTGTTGAAGCCAGGTTTTATGGTAAGAGAAAAAGAATAGCAACAGAATTTCTATATATGGAACTGAAGCTGAAGAAATATAGACTCCAGAGGAAGTCATCTCAAAGGGGAAGTGTCATATAGGAATGAGTTTGAACAGAGAGCAAGCACAGTCAACCTCATCTTGAAATAAATAAATCACATGACAGGTAAAGGAAAAATACATACATACATACATACATACATACATACATACATATACACATACACATACATATATATATATATATATACATATATATATATATATATATATATATATATATATATATATATATATATATATATGAGGAATTAGCGGCGTCTGACCAAGTATTGTTCAAAGGCATTACTATTATTGTATCTGTGATTTACAGTCTCTCCTACAAACAGGCATTACAAAAATAACCAAAACCATTTGACATTGAATATAAAAAAAACACACCACTAATTTCCTTCAGGACAGTGACATAGTGGATATAGGAGTTGGTTATACATTTGTTACGGTCATCTAGTAATCATGAGTTCAACCCCTGGATCAAGTAGTGAAGCACCAATCCAGCAGGAATGAACAATAACTGATATCACAAGGACAAAATACCTCAATAATCAACAGATATTTCATATCAGCCAATTAATGATGATATCCAAAGAAAAACTATGTCTATAATAACATCTATATCAAAGAAGAGGACAATAATTTAAAACAATACAAGAATACTGATAATTACTCATCTCTGGAATAAAGTATTAAAAAAATCTTAAACTTGATGTCTTATATATGTTTACTTACACCCCATTTTTATTATAAAAAATTCATAAAATTTGATGATCTATTATTTTTCTTGTCTTGTGAAAGAACTGGTCAAATTGTGTGTGTGTGTGTGTGTGTGTGTGTGTGTGTGCGCGCGCGCACGCGCATATATATATATATATATATATATATATATATATATCTCAACACTTACAAAAGAAATCAGTGGAAGTTTGCAAAAGGTTTTACTTGTTATACAATTTTTCATTGGAATGCAAATTTGATTATAATCATCTTTTTCATATTAATAATTTAGCTGTGCTTTATTTCTATTTGTGTATTATCATAGTATTTTTTGGTTTTATTTTCAGTGCACAAAAGTACTGGTGTGCGCCATTGTTATACAGCAACCCGCTCACATTTATTAATTGGTAATGACACAAAACTTATCTGCCAGGGGTTGACTGGCAAACAGGTGAGTTAATTTGTCATTTATAGATTTTTTTTATGTCAATGAAAAAAATGTGGCATAGGGCAGTGGTTAGCATTATAGCCATAGAAGGCATTGTAAGTTTATTAACTGGGTGCTCCATGAATATAGTTCTATGCCTAGTCTAGCTTAGTCTAATAAATATTTGTTGAATGCATTTGTAAATATAGAATGATTTTTTTTTTTATATATATATATATATATTTCACGAAATAGCTGGTCTTGGACTACATCTATTACAGATTAGCTTTCAATTTAAATGATATATAGAATACTTATAGTTCATGAATTTTGGTGCTAATTTTGAAGTTATCAGCATTAATTATAAAATACACACACAAATAACATTTTTTAATTATTTACTCATTAAGAGATTGTTTCAAGAATGGCCATTTGCTTCTTTTGGATGCTCCTGCACTGTATCATTCTTTTTGAAAGTATTTAAAATTGCTCACTATTATATACATAAAAAAAGAACGTACAAATCTTATATATATTAAATACTTTTCACTTACACTATTGAGCCGAAATAGCTTCAAAATGTACTGACCAATATAACTGACTTACTTGATAAATAAAATTTTGTATTTGATCCATCGACATTCCAGTTTTTAAGCATCTTTTATAAAACAGATCTCATTTTCATGAAAGTTTAGATGTGTTACTCTATATAACTTTTTAAAAATTTTCAGTAATTTTATTTTTAAGCTAATTAAAAAAGCATAAATATCCTAAGCTCTTTTGATTTATCTCTTTTATACATATCCATTTTTAACCAAATCTTCCACTTGTAATCCTTGTCTTCTTACAATATACCTGTATTTTTCTTTTATGCATAGCTCAATCAATCAATATTCATTTTTGGGGATGGGTGGAGGCATTCTGTCATTAAAATTTATATCTGTTTTAATGAGCGTAATCCATGAACTCATTTTTTAAACATAAAAAGGAATCTTAATCAATAAGAAAACTATTGTTTGCTTATACTCTTACAAATTTGTTTGTCAGCTCAGGCAAATAATACTTGATACTACTAGATTAGTGATATGTCCAAAACAATTCTACTTATCTTTGTACATTTTCCATATTTTCATTGATATATCACCCGTGTCTCTGTTCATTACATTGAATTAAACAGTTTGTTTCATATTCATTTATTCATAAAGTTATCTTCAGGTAGGTAACTTAATTTCTTGCAAACACCTCCTTATGAACAGATCTTTATATTGAAATCTCTGCAGTAACTAGATATATCTTTCAATATATTGAAACTATATTTACTTATGATGACTTAGCAGTAAATACTATGTCTTCATTACTAATTTACAAAAATTGACCTTAATAAATATTTATTTTTTTATTCTTTTTATAGGGAACCTTTCACAGTGAACAATGTCTTCAATATGGTACTAAACTTGTTGGAGGAGTTTCTCCTGCCAAAGCAGGATCCACTCATTTGGGTGTCCCTGTTTTTGCCACAGTCAAGGAAGTAAGTAAATGTTGTTTTATGTGGGGAGAAATTTTTAAGCTCAAATCTTGTTAATATTAAATATTTCTAAAATTGATTGCCAATTTTCAGTAATATATGCTCAGAGTTGGATGAATACAACTGTCTTAAAGAAATATTGATATGCATAATATAACGTTAATAGACTGATAGATGCATTAAATTTAACTTAAACATATCCTCTTCATCTTTTTGCATGGCATGTTGCACACCAAAATCTCAGCTTTTGTGTATTGTTTTTATTCTTCTCTGGTCACAAGTAATGTGCCCATTGTAGGCTGCTGGAAGGATCCCCTTATCCATGCTGGTACATCAGTCTAGGGCTACAACTCTACTCTCGATATTGGATGGTAATGATCTGGAGGTGGCCACTCTCTGGTCTTTCATGTTAGATTCATCAGCTTCCTCTTCAGTGCGGGCTTAAAGCAGCTTGGACGAGCAAATCATATTTTAACAACAGAGTTGGAAAGAGTTATGCACAAGTAGATTTAAAGGTTTTCCTCCTGTGTAGCCTTACAGTTTGGTCAGCATCCAGATAGGTGACTGCTCGGGAACACCAGGTGCTGTAGGCTTACGGCCGGGTCAGCAACCAAGTGGGCGATTGCTTGGGAATATCAGGCGCTGTAAACTTGAATGTGTAGATGGTGTAATGGATAATGGTTCCAAATTGTAGATTGGAATCCCAAGTTCCAATTCCAGTTGGGTTTGTTATATTCACTTACATAAAAATATCCTTGCAAATGGGATGAATCTATCTCTTCTCTGCTTATCTATAGGTTAATTAGTAGGACTTGCATCAGTAAAATCATTATTATTAAAAAAAATTCTTACAATCTGAAAATATTTTCTGGCTTTAAATAACCTGCAAAAGGTTGATAAGCTGTAAAAAACAAATAAATCAATTAATCCTCCCTTGTAAGGTGGGTTTATTTATGCCACATACCAACCTGGAATTTATAACCTTGTGATATGGTTTTCATGTTGAAGATTTTCCTTCTTTGAGACAAATTACTTTCACTATGGTTAAGAAGCTCCATCTTCCCCATTAATAGATGCAGGGTTTATTATTTCCTTGAAATTTTGGACATAAGATGGGGAGGGAAAGAAAAGTTTTCCTTATTTGAGATGTCAATATTGACACATGAAAAAGTTTCTTGTTACAAATAATCTAACCACTTTCAACAACACTGGTTACAGTACATCCCTGTGCTGAGACACTGAAAAGGCTGTTATGAAAAACTTGAGCTGAACATTACAATAAATACTTGCTAGTTATGGATGCTGTGTCCCTTGACAAAATCCCCTTAAGCATGAGATATATGTGATTTGTGATATGTCATGTCTTCATTATATACATTATTTACTTTTGGACTAATGTTCTCATCTTTATCACAACATTTCAGCTTTTTGTACTCTTTGGCCTTCTTCAGATCTGTCAATCCAGGTAACCGTCGAGGAATTTTTAACTAAATCCTCACCTTGTTCTCTTTTTACTACTGCTCAGGTAAAAAGAGAACGAGATATGATTTCCCTAGACATGGACAATTCATTCCCATAGATTAAAGAAAAGGTTCATTTTGAAATTCGTTGAAGGTTACCATGATTGATTGATACCTGAAGAAGGCTAGAGGGTACAACAGTCAAAATGTTGTGACAATAATAATGATGAGATTATTAAGCCAAATATAAATGATGATAATTCCCCATCCCTGAAATTCAGACAGAGAATGTCTTCATTTAATCATATCATTTTACCAAATATTATGCCAGTTGTTAACCCTCTGGTCAAGCTATGTAATATATTACAGTAGATGTTGGTATGGCAACTGTATTTTAAAAATTGGAACAGTTGTAGTCTGTTTCACTCAAGGCTTCCTGCTAGCCTTGTTTATACTTGCATTGTTCACACGTACGTGGCCGGTTTAGTCCATTTCAGGGATGGGTTACCAGTGTTGTTCTTATGGACATCCCTCTGTATGATACAGCTGCCTACCCTACTCTACAGTAGTGAAGGAAAGTGAGAAGAAAAGACTAAACATCAATTCCAAGAAGACAGAATGCCTGATTGTTAGCAAAAGAAACAACCCATTAGGCCAATTACAAACTGGAGATACCAAAATCAAATAAGTACAAATATTTTAAATATCCAGGAAATATTTAACAGTTTGGATGGTGCAACTCTGAAATCTGAAGTCATATTGGGATAGCCAAAGATACCTTTTGAAAGTTAAGCAAAGTATTAAACAACAATTTTGTTAGAAACAAAGAAAAGCATACAGACGTGTTATGTAATATCATATATGGCAGTGAATGCTGGACAATCTCCTCAAAGATGAAAAGACTGGAAGCAACAAGACTGGTTCTACAAAAGGATGTTGAGAATATCATTGTCCAAACATGTGAGCAACAACAAAGTTTTAGAGAAAATGGAAATGAAAGAGACCCTTATGCTTTACATCAGGAAGAGACAGTTGAAATTTCTAGGACACATAATGAAGAAAGAGAGCTTGGAAAATCTGATACTCACAAGACCAATTGAAGGCAAGATGGACAGAGGAAAATGATGGCCTGTTATGTAATATCATATATGGCCCGTTAGCCACGCAGGTCACGCGCAACAATGTCAAGAATTAGGCCATATTGTTTCATTGTGTCCAGGAAAAGAGGAGGGAGACAAGACGTTAGCGCCGGTCTCATCCCTAAACGAGGTATGAATGGGGCGCTACCTGTCTTGGGTATTTTATGTGAACGGAGTTGAGAGAGTGGCACTGGTGGACACTGACTGCTCACAGACACTCGTGAGTAAATCAGCTTGTCAATCCTGGCGGGAGACAGGTGGACGTACTCACCATAAACGGAAATACTATCAAATGTTACGGAGTTGGAAGTATTAAGCTTGACATGGACAATGCAAAACCCCTCAAAATCGAAGTCTTGGTAGTGGATGGAGAGCTATTGGATTTTGACTTGTTGCTTGGGTTTGACACCATTAAAAAGCTGGGTGGACTCCAAATAACAGAGTGTGGCAATGTACGGTTTCCCAAGCATGGGATAGTTTATTGTGGCGCTATTAAAATAGAAGAACCTGATTTCTGTGCCAAATTCAACCCAAAACGGAAGATATGGGTTGCATCATGGGAGTGGTCTGATGGTCGACGCACAGACAGCCAATGCTGACGTGTGCGCACAGAAACTGAGGGAGTGGCATAAAAGAGGACTGGATGTCGCTATCTTTGACCTACGGCAGGCCTATCTACAAGTACATATCCATAAGTCACTTTGACCCTTTCAAACTGTAATCTTCAAGGGGTGAAGATATTGCTTGACACAAATGGGTTTCTGGTTGAATGTTGCACCAGCTATAATGAAGGCCATTGTGGACGCCACGTTATCAAAAGATGAGTCCGTTCGACAGGCAGCCTCATCATATATTGATATTTATGTTGACGAGAGCATGATTTCAGCAGCTCGCGTGAAGGAGCACTTGGCTGCGTTTGGTTTGACCTGCAAGGATCCGGAGTGGTTATTGGACGTCACACGTGTGCTGGGTTTGCATGTCGAGCAAGATAACAACATGCTTAAGTATAAAAGGTGAAAATGGCATTCCATCAGTTCCTGAGGTCCTAACGTAATGTATTCTCATGGTGTGGAAAACTGGTGGGTCACGTTCCTGTGTGTGGGTGGCTTTGTGTTGTTGCATCATTTGTAAAACGCAGAACAGTATCGATCACGTCTGGCTGGGACGACAAAGTGACAGATGGTCCTCTTAAGAACATGAATGCTGACATAGCGGAAAGAATATGCCAAAATGACCCTGCACACGGTAAGTGATGCACAAGCAGATACACTTATGAGGTATGGGTTGATGCAAGTTCTCTCGCCACAGGGGTTTCGTTGGAGGTTGACAGAAACGTTGTAGAAGACGCATGTTGGCTGCGGCCTGCAAAGGATGCACAACATATCAATTTATCAGAATTGGATGCTATTCTGAACTGCGTCAATTTAGCACTACAGTGGGGCGCAACCGAACTACACCTCTTCACGGACTCTGCATGTGTGCACTGGTGGGTATCAAACATGCTCACTGGCAAAGCCAGAATACAAACTAAGGCGGCAAGTGAGATGCTGATCCGGAGGTGTTTGAGTACTCTTGAAAAAAGATGATTCAAGAGTATAACTTATTGATCACGATAAGTTTAATATCGTCAAGTTAGAATCAAGCAGATAAGAGTACTGCTTCGATCTCAAGTCTAACCTACCCATGTTGTGATTTTGATCTTGGGTAGATGAGATCAATCAGGCGTCGGGCCATAGTGTAAGATGAGTCTAAACTGGAGGTGATATAGCACAAGCATAAAGAAAAGAAGCAAATAAAAACCCAAGAGGTTCAGTATGTTAAAAAATAACCAATTAACTTTATCCGTCTGTTATATACAGGAGTGTGTTTTTTCTCCCAGCCCGTTTTCTACGGAGTGTAACACTTAAGCAAGTTTTGGTATCTTAAATCAACTGGTTTAGTTTTTAGGTGCTGGCTTGGCTTCATTCGCCAGTATAACTTGCTATTGGTAGGATAGGCAAAGTCGGAAGTCACGGAATCTCTCGGTCAGCTTCTGTGAGGCAACACTCTGGTTCCTGCTACTCAAACTGAACTCTACTGTACTGTCGAACGGCCCAAGGACGTTCGTTTATATGGGTACTGACCAAAAACCGGTGCGGGGTTAGACACAGTCTGAGATTCTCGGCAAATCTCGATTTCCAACAAGAATCTCTTTGTTGTCAGGCCAGGAAAATTGATTACTTCCCATTTTTGGAAAATTAATCACTTTCCATTTTGGGGGGGATCTCCTCGTCTGTGAGGAGAGGTCGGAGGAGAGCTATCCTCTTAAACTCTTCCTCTCTCACATTGATTCCTCATACCACTCCCTTCAGTGGGTGTTAATAACTTCCCCGTCCTTCTCATCAAATTACCTTCGCCTATCACCATTGCTACTACTTGACCAATGGTATCCTGGCCGTGCGGGTGTGGCTAAGCTGGCCTCCTTAAAATTATAACCCAGAATTTTTGTTTACAAAATTAAATCGGGCAAAATTTTTACGAATCCCACATTGCCACTTAAAATCTCTCAGATCTTTTGGTCACTCAGTGTTCTTAACCAGCACCCTTTACAAATTCCATCAATCACTGTCAAAGTCTGCCATCTGGTCCCTTCATGAAGTTAGCTTTTACTGGAACCCTTGGCTTCTTGAGAAATTAAATTCCTTATCTCCCAAATCACGAATCTTCCACGATCTTTTCTCATGCCCAAAATTTTATAATCACCATATTGCTACTCAACGTGTCAGAGCCTGAAGATGACACTTTTGGAAAAGTAAATAATAACAATTCTCTCCAACTTGTATCGGAATAAAATATTTCTCATACCAAAATTCCCACAAATACTATATGGCTTTGCCTTGCCGGCACTCAAGAAAAATGATATCTTGGGAAGACAGTTAATATCTCTCTACCCCATATCAGCTGAAATTTTTATGACCGCCATATGGTCTGCCCGATATCTCAACACTTTGCTTTTTTCTGAATCTCGTGTTTCAGCAAGCATTCTTTTTTACAAACAACATTAATCAATTTATCAAAATCTCACATATGGCTTTTCTACGCGTCTACTGTCTACACCAATTTACAGGTCTTTGAGAAAAGTAACTTTTTCAGAAATAAAATAATGATTACAAAACTGAACCTGGAATGAATGAATGAATATTTAAATACAAACTGAAGCCTTAATTAACATCAAGAATTATTATCTCTCTCTCTCACTCTCACACACACACACACACACACACACACACACACACACACACACACACACACACACTGGAGAGTAGGAAGCCACAACTCTCAAAAACAATACCAAGTAGATTTTCTTGGTAGTTTGGAATTCAGAGTTGTCCTTCTCCTAGGCTTGTTGCCAACCAAAGCTAAAAAGCCCAGCCTACCCTACAATTTAAACTGTAGCTGGTAGGGTGCGGAGAGAAGAGATGAATTCATATCTTTCCCAACGCTATTTGCATGTAAGTGAATGTAATGAACTCTATTGAAATTCAAACTTGACTCTCCAGTTTCTTCTATCAAGCTACTATCCATTATACCACCTGCATATCCATGTAATTATTATAGTGCAGTGCATACTTCTAATTCCCAGCCTCATGTTAGTGATCAAAGTACACTTTTTATTGGTTGAATAGAAATTAATTTGAGTAAATTTAAATGCTGATTTAAAAACTTTAAAATGCTCCTGTTAAGCATTCACATCTTCTGTTTACATAGTTTAGCTATTTTCTATTTTTAACAACACTTGTTTAGATGTAATGGAATTTTAAGGGTACCATAATATTTTTTTATAATAATAAAAGAACTATACTCGTATGAATTTTGTTTTTTCAGGCCCGAGAGAAAACTGGTGCCAATGCTTCCGTGATATTTGTACCACCTCCTTTTGCTGCTAAAGCTATTATTGAGGCTGTTGATGCAGAAATCCCTTTGGTTGTGTGCATTACAGAAGGCATTCCACAGCAAGATATGGTCAAAGTGAAAAGAAAGCTCACTGAACAGAATAAAACACGACTTATTGGCCCAAACTGTCCTGGAATCATCAAGGTAGATATTACCAGTTGTTTTTTTGTTTTGTTTTTTTTTTTTAATATTTATTTTGTCCTTTGGTCAAATTTATGTAGTGTTTAATTAATATGATTCATTAAATCTTGATTTTTATATGAATGCATGTTTTTCTGCCACAAAAAGGTGTAATCAATTTATCGCATAAGTAGTCTAACTTGATTATCTGAAAAAATAAATGAAACTTTTATAGGTTGATAAAACTGTAGTCTCCAGTGATGGAATCTTTTAATTTCTATCATTTTATCTCAGATCAAATTATGTCCAATCAACTTGTTTATTTCATAAGTGATTAAATACAATAACTGAAGAAATAAAGAAAATGAGCTAAAATCTAAGATTAATGATAAGGTTGAATAGCTTCTTAAATCAGTTATAACAAGAAGTAATCTGCAAAGCATTCATTTATTTGATTTGATAAATGGGAGGATTTTAAAATGTATGACAGCTTCTAGTTATTTAAAGAATTTTTTCCTTATAATTACAGCCTGGAGAATGTAAAATAGGCATTATGCCTGGCCATATACACCAACCAGGTAACATAGGTAAGTGCAAGTTTAAGTACTCTGTTCTATAACAGTCAGTAAGTTTTTACAAGTGTTTATTTCTTTTCTTTAAATGCTTATACCTAACTATTGAGATGATTTCAGAATTATTTTTTTTTTTTTTACCTTTTTGGTATTTTGATAATAGTGTTTTTAAAAAATGTAAAAAGAACTGTTGGAACTGCTAAGTCAACTTGACATATTTGGGAAGGATATTAGAATTGTCCAGAGCGTATACTGGCATCAAACCTCCAGCATACAGATAGAAAATGAATTCAGTAAATATACAAAAATAGAAAGAGTGTAAGACAAGGATGTGTCTTCTCATCAGACTTATTCAATATATACAGTGAGATGATTCTATCAGGATTCATTATTGGTAGCCACAATTTTAACAACATAAGATAAGCAGACGACAGTGTTGATAGCAGGCACAAAAGGAAGCTACAAGAACTCCTACAGAAGGTAGTACTAGAGTGCTTGAGTAACAGTTGTAATCTGTTTCACTCAAGGCTTCCTGCTAGCCTTGTTTATACTTGCATTGTTCACACGTACGTGGCCGGTTTAGTCCATTTCAGGGATGGGTTACCAGTGTTGTTCTTATGGACATCCCTCTGTATGATACAGCTGCCTACCCTACTCTACAGTAGTGAAGGAAAGTGAGAAAAAAAAGACTAAACATCAATTCCAAGAAGACAGAATGCCTGATTGTTAGCAAAAGAAACAACCCATTAGGCCAATTACAAACTGGAGATACCAAAATCAAATAAGTACAAATATTTTAAATATCCAGGAAATATTTAACAGTTTGGATGGTGCAACTCTGAAATCTGAAGTCATATTGGGATAGCCAAAGATACCTTTTGAAAGTTAAGCAAAGTATTAAACAACATGTGGCTGTCAACATGAATAGGTGGTGTTGGATGTACCACAGATAGTCTGTTCCAACCACTGGCAGACCCGAACTCACTTCCTTGATCACAACTGTAATTGTTAATATAGACCAGCAACTAGAAATCATCATTATTATCCAAAGCCTTCATCCACTCGTTTACTCTTCGTTCCTTTTTGCTGAAGTGGATGCCACTTAGAAGACCTGACTTTAAGGACTCTATCCACCAACTATAAAACTTGAGATCATGATAAAATCACACATTTCTCTTCTATGTGAGTGTCCCAATTATAGTGACACAATTAAAATCAACATATAATTTAGTGGGGGGGGGATAAAATCTGTTATGAGTTTGAAGATACTCTTAGAAAATTAGAACTGAAGTTGATTCTGTGGTAAGCTGTTAACAATTTACTTGAATATAAAGTCATTACTTTTGGTATCAAAACTAATTATGCAAGTTTATTTGTAATAAGTAGTTTTTTTCTTATTGTTATAATTCTTAAAAAAATGAATGCTAAAAGTGTTAATGATTTAGTAGATCATTCATTTAATATTTATGTTAGTTTTTTTACAATAAAGTTGATTGCTAGAGTTCTTGAAGTTCAGGTGAGTTTATTAAGTGTGTTTTTTTTTCTTTTATAAGTCTTTTTGAAACATTGCATATTGAATTCACTGTCCATAGTTTTCTAATTAATGCTACAAGCAGATGCTTCATGAAATAGAAAAATAATTATATTGTTAGTGCATAAAGTGAATAAAAGCTAAGTTGGGTACTAGAGGAATAGTAGTAAAGTCAATGGTTGCTAATGAGTCTACATCTTGCCTGCATACACCATGTTCAAAAATAGTGATAATAAACAACTATAACTGTTTTATGCTGTAAATTGTTATTGCTATATTTTTAATCATTAGTGAATGAAAGCTTTGACTTATTTGTTTAATAAATCCTCAACATGACCCCATGGATTATCAGTTGTATAATATTTTGAAACTTGTTTAGACATTTCTTTAATGTTTTTGATTTTGTTTAGGTATTGTTTCACGTTCTGGAACCTTAACATATGAAGCTGTTCACCAGACAACTTTGGTGGGTCTTGGCCAGACTTTATGCGTGGGAATTGGTGGAGATCCTTTCAATGGAACAGATTTCATTGATTGTTTAGAAGTCTTCCTTCAGGATCCAAAGACTAAAGGTAATTGTTTACCTTTTTTTTTAAGCAGTGTTCAAGATATTTTAATGTGTAAAGAATGTAGAAACTCATTCAAACTAGAATACAGCAAAATTTTTACAGCAAAAGTAATCATAGAATATTATAGAATAAATAAGTGAAATAAAGTTACAGTAAGAAAATACCTAATTCCAATAGTTACAATCTCATCAAAGATATGATGAAACAAAAATTATCAGTAATAAGACACTGAAATATCTCAAAACTATAACAAAGTAGATTCATTGAAGCAAATTAAACAAAAATCATACTGAATGAAGAAGCACAAATGTTCAGTGCTAGTAAATTATCCAACTGAAACTTCCTTCATCTCTTGCAAAGTGACATAGCATTTACACACAGAAACCAGAAATATTTCCTCTCTGTTGGTATTCAATTAGTTTGTTGTGCCATGGCAATAAAAATGAAATAACTAAAAACAAGTATAGGTAAAAATGACATAGTTAATGGAAACAATATAGATAAGAAACTTTCTAGGACTCCTTATAAATAACGTATAAACAGAAAATATATTAAATAATTGTCGGACTTAATCCACTTCATATGTTGTCATTGTTCACGTTAAGATATGTTTCATGAGCAGATATGATTGATCGAGAAAAATAGTAGAAAGTGTGTGTTTATAAACAGTAATACAGACTTTGCTAACCAGGCACTTCTTTGTGGCTGAATATATAAATTTTGATACATCAAAAATAATTTTATGGAAAAAGTTTTTGTTTGACACGTTTCATCCTTTAGGACTTCATTAGTTGCTGCAACTACACATGCACACAAAGAATTGGGGTGGCTGAGAATTTTTTTTTTTTTTTCTCAAATATATGCTGATTTCATTTATTTTCTTTGAATTTTTGTTTATCACTTTACTATCCCACATTATGATAACAGAAAATCTACCAAGAAAGGTGAAATGTAAGAACTTGGATGTAAGTTTACTGTGGATCATCTAACAATTAAAGCACTTTCTATACGTTTTTGTCTTAGTAAATTGCATTCACTTTTAGAGTAGCATTTTTTTAATCAAAATTATGGTCAGACTTATTACGGTGAGTAACTAATGCACTGAGTGTGTTGATCTCTTTTGTGTTCATATAATCTTTTATTTAAATTTCTTGAGGTTTCTCTTATGTATTCCTTGTGGCAATTATTACTGGTGATAGAGTAAATTCCTCCTTCAGGATATTTAATAACAAAAGTGATAAAAACAAAGGAAAGGAAAATGGCTAGACTATATAAGCAAAACATTTTTTTTTTAATTCTCGGCATCCCCTCTGCTTCATGCACATATGTAGTTGCATCAACATTAGAATCACTTTAGTCTGATGAAGTCTTAAAGGATGAAACATCACACAAAAACTTTTTCAATTTTGTCATAGTTTTCCTTAAAAAAATATTAATATAATTTTAGAAAAGCAGGACTTTTCTACTGTTCTGGTGAAAAAAAAAAAAAAAAATCTTTTCACTTTTTAGAAGCTGGGACTTTTTATTGTACAAGGGATAATGCTGAAAGTAAAATACAAGAGGTTAAATATAAAATGACTAAAGTACTAGTATTTTATATATGAGAACAGCCAGGTGACCTGGCATTGCTAACATAGAAACCAAAAAAGCTAAAAAATATTAATTTTATTGAAATGAAGTATTTTGCTGACAATAATAAATTTCTGTTGTAGGTAAACTGACAGGATTTCTATTGATCTTTAAAATGGTTTGGAATTTATTTTGATGTTTATTAAAAGATTAAATTAAGATGTCAGTTGTAGAAAAATAGAAAATCATTAAAATCAACATTTATTTTCATATTTTTTAAATAAATTATTTGGTTGAGAGTATATTTGATGACTTGTTTTATCTTTTCACCAGGAATTGTTCTTATTGGGGAAATTGGTGGCAATGCAGAAGAGAATGCTGCCAGTTACCTGAAAAAACACAATATGGTAAAGTTTTTAGTTTGCTACAATAAATTACCATGACAAAATTTTCTTTGTGTGCATTTGGAGACTTTCATTTAAGTTATACTTAGAACTGTACCTAAATGTATAAAAAAAAATAATTTTTAACAATATTTATCTTAGTGAATTTTACAGTTTTCAAATTTGTTTAATTTTTATTTAGTTAAGCTAAGTTTAATATACAGAAACTTTTTTGTGTGTGTGTGTGTGTGTATGTATATATATATATATATATATATATATATAGGGAAATACAAACACCTACAAATCCATTATTTCTAAAGAAATAATGTATTTTCATTTTTAATCCAACATATATTACTTCAAATATTATTTCAACCTGCATCCCTCCTCTGTAGGAAATGTAGAATGTTGGTTCAAATCCTGCCAGAGAACTCATTTTGTTTAAGTTTTCTGGAAGGTGAAATAAATACTGTTTAAACAAAAAAAAACTGGGCATTCTACTCAAATACAGGTATCCACTAAACATAATGTTTGAAATTATATTATTTGGTCATTTTATAGATTTTATTCTTTTTAACTATTGATATCAAAATTTGTGTCATAGCACAAAAAAAAGCTGAAAATAATTATTGAATTATAAAATCAGTTATCTATTCAAAAAAAATATCAACCAGATTAGTTTACTTTGAAAGTTTCTTTTTCCATTTAAATAAAGATTTATAGAATTATATTTTAATACTTTGTAATTTATTGGAATAGTTGCTTGCATTTATTCATTTTTTAACAAGTATTTCTTTCATCTTGATTTCATTTGCTTCTTAGTAAAACTAACCATCATTCTATGGTCTTTAGTAAGCTAAGTAGATTGGAAATAAAAGATCAGCTTCAAGCAAATTTTGCATTCCTTTTCTCCTAGAAGTTTCTTAACATAATGGCTGTCTTTTATATGATAAAAATGTATAAAGTGATCAGGTTTGATAAAAGCTATATGGTTATTAGATTTGAATGATTGCCACTGAGAAGTCACCATAGTCTTTTTGATAGAAGAATTGTCCTATGAAAATAGACTTCTCCAGATAAAGGAATGTCAGTTAATTCACTGGAGGATAATTCTTTATTTCTTATCCATGCTGCTAATGAAAAGTAATTAAAATGAAAAAAAAAAAAATACCAGTTGAAAAATTAAGAACAGTATCTCCTGACAGTTTTAAAAAATTAGTTGCTTACAGTTTCCTGCAATTAGAAATTAATATTGCTCATTCTCTCAGCCTCGGAGGCTATTGTATCATGAATTAGTGGAGAAGGTCACAAAGGATCCTCTGTGTGACTGGCTCGGCTTGTTGGCATTGGAGTTGCACTCATTCTGGTCTTGGATGCCAGAAGCGGATTATCTCAGCAACCCTGAGATTTTACTTAGCTGGCAATTGATTTGGAACACACTACCTCTCAATAACGTAACCTTCAGATGGGGCAAGGCAGTCTGTCATCAGTATGACCTTGGCTTAGAGGAAACTGCTTTAAATGCCTTCTACTATTGTCTTCAGGTATGACCTTTCTGGGATTATGTTGACGAGTTGACAGCTTGTATTACTCCCAATTGGCTTGTGTCCATCGATCTCACATACACGTATAACAATGCGTTGTCCCCGTTCTCTGGGGTAAAACGGATGGTGTTTTTTATGTTGCTAGCCGTGGCAAGAATAGTGTTGTGAACATTGCAAGAGGAGGGAATCTTGCGAGATAAACATTATTCACATCAGGATCTGGTTGTTTTCTTTAAACATCAGAAGGTAAAAATCAGATCTGATAGAGTCTGATTTCAACAGATTTCTGCAAAAGGTGGGTGAATCAGGTTTGTGTGGATGGGGCTAGCTTTGATTTTCTCTTTAAGTCCCCTTGATGCAGCAGGGCAGTTTCCTGTGAACCCTCCCCTGGTTATGTTAGACACTATTATGTTTTCCTAGTTAATGTGAATAAGTGTTGTTCCCGGCCTGTTTTCAGCATTCTCTTTTGTTATTGTCCATGTTGAGATTCCCAACTTCCCCAGTTTGTTTTTGTCTCGTTTTCATCTTGGCTGGGTCAGCCTTTGATTTTCCCCATTCCGTCATTTTTCATCCTCCCTATTCCATTAGTCAGTGTGCTTCTTGATTCTATCGGCAGAATACAGCATCCTGTCTTATTATTTTGAAGGATGGATGGGTCCTACTAACATTTGGTTGATTTTATCTTTGTGTTATCCCCTCCCCATCATTGCATGAATCATGAAATTTTTATATATTTTCATAATAAATAAATAAATAAATAAATAAAATATTTTAGACATTCATCAAATTTTTATGTCATGGGGTGTTTTGTAGGTCCCCTGTGAATATGTAGTATTGAGAGGTGATGAATGAGTAAATTGTAATGAATGAATGGGTCATGAATCTGATTGACTAGGATATATAATGAAGACCAGCCCCTGCCTTTTTTCCTCTTTGGCCTTGTGCCACAATTTCTGTATAAGCAGAAATAAATAATCTCTTAATTCTATATCAGATCCTATTATAGCATTTCTCCTAATTTTGGATTGTTCTCAGTTAAAGAATACAGTTTATGAAATACAATATCATATCTACTTATTAATTTTTGTACATGCATAAAATTTGTTACTATATATTTGGAAGAAGAGAATGTGATCAAATAAAAAGTGTAATAGATTTAAATTTAGAGAAAATTCTTTGAATTGTTTTAATATACACAGTAAAACAGTATATTTTTCTGGTTAAAAATATTTGAATGCTCTTCAGATAGATTTATCATCTCATAACAGTTACATCTTTTTTTTATAAAAAAATTAATTATTTATTTTTATTTTTTAACATCAACTATGTTATTTTCCAGGGTCCCAATGCTAAACCTGTCGTATCTTTTATTGCTGGCCTGACTGCACCACCTGGTCGGCGTATGGGTCATGCTGGAGCTATTATTGCTGGAGGTAAGGGAGGTGCCAATGAAAAGATTGAAGCACTACGTGAGGCTGGAGTCCATGTTACACCTTCACCTGCCCAGATGGGATCTACTATGGTTAAGGTAGGATAAGTCAGAATTATTCAAGTATCAATAGAAAATTTTATTAAAAAAACAAAGCTTACTTAAAGAATTCTGATTTTTTTTTTTTTTATAATGATCATGATTGCTGTTTTCACCTCTCAACTTCATAAACATCTTAGGATTATATAGTTTGAGCTATCTACCTTTTATTGGTGACAACTACATACCTGTTAACTGATAAACATGTATTGACAATGAATAACATATTTCATATTTGACTTTGTTTTATTTCACTCCAATGCTTTGCCAGATACTCTCGGCCAGTCTGTGATGCAACCCTATGGAGCCCCTGGTTCAATACGTGGACTTTACATTCTGTCTTCAATGACTGAGAGACCGCCCAACTCCTCTCTGGAGCTGTTGTTTATATCTATCTCTGTTATGTATCTTGTTCCCACACTTGCAGAGGCAGCTATGAAGTCACATGCTTCTGCATTGGTGGCTGGGTGTAAACCAAAGTCAATCCTGCACCTGTCCTCCTTGATAGTCTGGTGTGAACTGGAGTGCAATGTCTATTTTAGCATCATTGTACACAAATTATTTGGTGTATTGTATGACAAGAAATTAAATAAACTAAAATTGCTCTTTGAATTATTTATTATTAAAGTTATAAATTCTTGAAATAGATTTTTGTTATGACTTGTTCTCTTAAAAGCTGTATGTTTAGATATGTAGTATAACTATTATGGTCAGCATGTTAAAATTGTTTTTTTTTTTTTCTTCAAATGTTCATGGTTAATTTTACTTCAGACCTGACATTTTGGTAGTGTAAAATCCATGCCCTATTATCACTACAATAAAGGCATATCTGTAAAATTTGTGATAATTTGTCAATGAAATAATTATCACTAAAATTTGATTAGTGCTGTTTGCTTATGTATGAGGCCCTGTTGGCTGGAGCTTTAGAATATGCCGACTGCAGCTGTGATGCCCGAGGACGGGATCCTGGTAGTTGAGGACTTCAGGAGTTATGTAGAATACTCTTTAATTCCAACACACTACTTTGGCCCTTACTTGGGCTAGATGGGTGGTTGGAAGGGCCGGATCTCATCAACCTGCTGGTCATGTCAAGCCAAACAAAAAAAACATAATCACATCTAACTCCAAAACTGTGACTTAGTAAGTGGTGACTATAGGGTCAATCAAATTATGGATAAAGGTGTCCAACATGACTGCTGTAATCACTGGAAAGCTCATATTTGGGTGGACATACCCAATACAACAGGTGCTCAAATTCCTCCCCATATTTAAGTAGATCAATTATGTAACCCTGGAGGGAAGGGGCAAATGGGATTATCCCTCTCATCAACTCGCCCTCAAAAAACTTTTAAAAAGCAAGCAAAACTTCCCTGTTCTGAATCTAACTCAGAACCTGATCTGACAAAAGAACACTTCTCTAAATTTGTAGTATTTTACACTTCTGTAAAATTGCAGTACAGAGAGGAGATGCCACTGACCAAATTGTCTCCCTTTATAATTCAGGTCATTTTTATCCATAACAGTCATAAATCTAAAAAAAAAAAAAACAAAATGGAACTATCCTTATAAAAGTAACAAGTAATCAACATGCCGAAATTCTTCCAAAAGTGAAAAATTTCCATCAACATAAGACAATTTTGTATCCACATGATAGCTTAAATACCTTCAAAGGGGTGGTGTAAAATAAAGAACTAAATTTCTGCACCATAGCAGAAATAAAATGTGAACTAAAGAAACAAAATGTAATAGATGTACAAAGAATAAGCATAAAAAACAAGATCAAATAATAAATACAAATGTCCTAACATTCAACAAACCAATACCACCAGTAGAAATAAAAATAGATTATTTCATAGCCAAGGTGGAAAAACACATTCTGAGTCCTTAGAAGATGTCATAATTGTCAGAGATATGTACATTTAAAAGAATATTGTAAAAGGAAACCAACTTGTCTCAGATGTGGAATATCTGAACCAGAACATGAAGAATCAACATGCAAGGACAACCTAAAATGCATCAAACTGCAATGGAAATTGTAAAGCAGACGAGAGAGTGCAAGATGTAGAAAGAAATTATAAAATCACACAAAATATTACCTTTCCAGAAGCATGGAAACTTTTAGAAACTGCTGCCAGCTCAACAACTTATACAAAAGTTAATACAAATGAAAACCAGGAAAACACACTCAGGAAAGTGGGGGAAAATGGAAGAGTTGACAACTCTAATAAGTGAATTACAGAGCTTGATTAAAATCCTAAAAACCAATATATTCAACACAGAAACAATCACCATGACCAAATCAAACATCTCTCCAAAGACAAAAAAGATGAAATGCTAAATTCACAAAAAAAAAAAAAAATTGATCAAGAACAAGAGGAAAAGAAGAAAAACAAAAGCCAATACAAAACCATCAAATTGAAACGAAGAACAGGTTTGAATATATGGAAATTGATATAGGCTCTTCACCTACAATACAAAACACTAAAATGAAATATAAAACCAATATTATTCAGTACGACTGCAGAGTACTTAAAGCTAACTATGAAAAAATCCAGAAACATATAGCGGAAAGCCTACAAGAAACAATGCTAAAGGAGAATAGTAATATTACGTTCAAAGGTTATCAGACCTATAATAATACTTCTACAATTAGTGCAAATAATAGGCCAACTGGTGGTACCTCAATACTGGTTAAAAATAACATCCCTCCACTAGGTGCTAAAACTACTGCTGTTAGGGCCACAATCCTTCACAGTATATACATCCCTCCCCACCCCCCAAAAAACAAGTGGAAATAAACTTATAGAACAACTAACCACCCCCTTTATACTATTGGGAAATTTTAATATCCATAGTGTACTCTAGGACATTAATAAATCTAACTCCAATGGAAGTATTATAGAAAACCTAATTCAGAATTATAATCTGTCTTCTAAATCAGCAGGCTCCAACTACTGGACTATGGACCATTTGTTATTGGGCCACACAGACAGAATAAAAACTTTTTTCCAATTTTTTTTACTATCATGGTCTTGTTTATTGTGTTTTGTTATGTGTGTGACCCACACAACACACCAACCCACCCCCTGGTCCATGTGAAAATTGTCTTGAATGACACCAGTTTATGGCAAAAAAACCTTGGGAAGCTGCTGTTCTAAATGACAAAACCAATACTTACACTCACCCAGCCACTGGAACAATGTCAGTTGAAGATTTAACAATATGCTCTCCTTATTTCTGGATCTACAATGGAGACTCTATGATCAATGTGGATGTGATCAGTTCCCTATTTGTATAGACATTGTAAAACCAGAAGAAAGAACACCCACATATCAGATTGGCATAACTTAATATTTGGGCCAAATACAAATTAATGAACAAATATTAGCTTTCACCAACACATTAATAAACAGAACAAATGATACCCAAAACATCTTGTCAAATATAAGCAAAGCATAAAGCTTGGCTTACAACCAAATCTAAAGAAGCTATAAAATATAGGAAAAATTCATTGTGAAAATTTAAGCTTAATCAAATATCACAATCTACAATAATATAAACAAGCCTGTGCAAAGGCATGTTGTGTCATAAACAACAGCAAGAGAGAAACAATGTTTTCAAGTTGAATGAAAATAGACCAGGAAAGAAAATATGGAATATGATAAGAAAGATAAATGGTAAGTTGTCAACCACAAATAATTTTTTGATTAAACCAAACAAAGAAAAATGTACAGAAATAAATAAATCTACTAGCAGATGAATTTAAATATAACTCATCAGCCAAAAATTACACCCCACCTTTTCAAAAATATAAACACAATCTTGAAAAGCAAAAAATAAATTACACATCAGACAATACAGAAACTTATAATCCTTTCAGTATCACTGAAGTGTAAGACTCATTTAATAAATGCCATGATACAAAGCCAGACTAAATACACTTAGTTCAATTAGTTTTTAAAACACCTTTCTAAAACTTCCCTAAAAGTAGTCGTGGATATTCTTAACAATATATGGTATACAGGCAATCTCCCTAAATATGGCTGAAAGCCATATTAATACCAATACCAAAACGGGGAAAGAATATTACAAATCCAACTAACTATATTCCAATATATCTAACTAGCTGCCTATGCAAAACACTAGAAAAGATGATTAGTAAAAGACTAAATTGGTATCTTGAAATTAACATACTACTTGCAAAATACCAATGTGGTTTTAGAAAGTAAAGAAGTACAATAGATAATCTAACATGCCTTGAAACTTACATAAGAGAAGCCTTTGTAAAAAAAAAAAAAAAAAAAAAAAAGGAATGCCCAGTTGGCATTTTCTTTGATGTGGAAAAGGTGTATGGTACAACTTGGAGACATGTCATCCTGAGAGATCTTTTCAATATTGGTCTTAAAAGTAGACTCCCAAATTGTATTAAAAATGATCTCTCAGGAAGGACATTTAAAGTACAGGTTGGTTCCATCTTCTCTGATGCTAAAATCCAGGAGGAAGGTGTCCCACAGAGGCATATTGTCAATTGCTTTGTTTAACATTAAAATAAACAGAATAATAAATTGTTTAAATCCAGAAGTAGATGGTTCCCAATATGTAGATGACTTCCTAGTATCTAAAAACATACAATTTAAGTCAATGGGCCACAACAAACAGCTTTAAATTATCAGCAACCCACATACAATGTGTTCATTTTTGCAACAAAAGGAAAATGCACAATGACCCTCTTAAAATTGGGGAAACATAAATTAGAAATGTCAAACGGTTTAAATACCTAGGGATCATTTTTGACAAAAATTGAAATTTCATAACTCGTATTAAGTCCCTAGATCTACAAGTGATTGCAAACACAGATTGGAGTGCAGATAAATAAACCCTTC
Source organism: Acanthosepion esculentum (assembly GCA_964036315.1). NCBI lineage: Eukaryota > Metazoa > Mollusca > Cephalopoda > Sepiida > Sepiidae > Acanthosepion > Acanthosepion esculentum. The sequence continues at coordinate 62,988,807 of OZ038497.1, forward strand.
TAAAGATATATAAAATTTTAATATGTTCTAGACTATTGCTGCATCATTTATGGAGCTACCAGAGAATCATATATAAAAATACTGGATTTCATCCATCATGAAAGATTGAGACTGGGAGCTTTCAAAACATCTAAAAAAGCCTATGTATTTAAAATTCAGAAGAGATAAGTTAGCCTTTCAATGTTAAACAAAACTTAAATCATGTCCAGATGATCTGGTATACACCTGCACTTTTTAATGATAATTATAAGACTATTCAATCTGAAAGAAAAAGCAATAAAACCTTTTGGCTTGCGACTGGAAATGAAAGTAGAATTTTCCAAAATACCCACTACAAATATTTGCAAAACCATCATACCTAAAAACCTACCTTGAACAACAAGGCAGCCCAAAATGCAACTCAATCTAAAGAAGAGCTCAAAGCAAAATACAAATCCAGTTGCTTTTCAAGAGAAACTACAACAATATCCAGAATATGTGCGCATGTATACTGATGGTTCCAAAGACAGCGATAGAGTAGGATGTGCAGTTATTTTTGATAATGCAACATATAATAAATGAAGCCTCCATATTTAGTGCAGAAGCCAGAGTGATAGATATAGCCCTTGATGTGATCACCGTAGAAAAATCTCCAAAATTTATCATCTTTTCTGATTCCATATCAGTAATATCTATCAAAAACAAAAAGCTGGAAAACATTTTGGTAGCTAAAATATTAGAAGAAAATCCATGCCATCTCTACTTTCCACAAAATTCTGTTCATTTGGATTCCTATCCATGTAGGAATTAAGGGATAGAGCAGATGAAGGTGCTAAACAGGCATTAAAACTAGTTACTGAAAATTACCAAATCCCCTATACTGACCTAAAACCATTAATTAAGAAACACATGTAAATTTAATGGCAAGAATAATAGAGCAGCAAAATAAACTAAATACAATCTTACTAACACTCAGGAAAAAAGCCTGCCATTATGGAAAATCCCAAAGAGAAGAGGTTACTATAACATGATTAAAATTACTTCCTTACTGAAACAATAACCACTGCCATGGTGTCCTACATGCCAAACCCAATATACAGTAAAACATTTTCTAATTGAATGCATTGATCTTGACTCCAAAAGACAATATCTTCAAGGCAAACAGTCTAAAAGAACTATTTGAAAATGTTAAAATAAATAAAATTATAACATTCCTGAAATCAGTTGGATTATATCTGAGAATATAAAAAACATTGTTGATTTTCCCTAAATATAAACCAAAATTAATCAGTTTTGACATAAAATGACTCTAAAGAGTTGATATGCCATTCAAAATCCATTTAAACATAAGATATGAGAAGGAAATTGTTTTTTGTACAAATTTTTCAGGATCAAATTTATAGAGATTTTCTGCTGAGAGGTTTATCATGTCAGAATTTTGTAATTTTCTTTTCTTTTCTTTCCAGGCAATGCAAAGTCGCCTTTGATGTTGAGCATTCTTATAAGTAAAACACTTGTCACTATCAACAACCAATTTGCCACATTGACTGCTGTTGATGTTTCTAAACCCAAACAGCCAGTTATTGTTGATCCAGCATTTTGTGGTTGGTTATGTCCTTTGACTCTACATGACAATAGATGATGGTCATGATTTTACAATCAACTTATTTCTTAATTCTCCCTTAATACAACATTTTAAAGAACATAATAAATTGATTAAATAATTTTATTTAATTTTATATTTCTTTTTTGTTGTTTTTTTTTTCTCATAGAGGAATGAAATAACTTTAGGCAAGCTGAAAAGCGGCAGGATATTTTTTTCTTTATATAAAAGAACATTTTCAATGAAGCTTAATCACTCTTGACAGTTTGTCTAACTTGATGCAACAACTGCTATTGGGAACAAGACATTTAGTTTCCCACAAGCATATTTTCTTTTTCATTTATTGAGAATGTTGTCTTTGCTGCATTTTTCTCACTGTCTAGTATCATTATCTACCTGCTTGAAATTTGGCCACATTAATTTTTGTTAAGTTTACAAAATTTAAAACCATTTTTATTTATTTATTATCTGATTCATCTGCATTGGAAAGTCATATAGAGTTAAACACATATCTGTAGTGGCGGATTTTGTGGCTAATGGTCTTTCAAGAGGCTGTTGCCATCAGCTTAAAAATAGTTCTATTAACAAGTTTTTATGTGAATCATAGCATACATGACTCTTTTGAGAATAAATAAAATATTCAGTAAATATAATTGTTTTATTTCATTCTGTCTTTCTGAAAATGTTTTTAAAGATATTCTTTTAATAATTTGTGGTGGAATTTTTTGTGCATACTTGAATCAATGTAATTTGCAGCAGATAAGTAAAAGTAAAAATAAAACATGATAAAGATATAAATGAAAAATGCTTATCTTGACAACTCTGAGACAAAATATTCAAGCATAAAATTTAGATTTTGAAATAAAACTTCTTTTTTTTTTCATGCTGAAATCTTAGTAACATTGAATTTTCATAATTTGCAATTGGCTTGTTTTATATAGATCCATGAGATGACAAAGGTCATTTTTACAAACTGCCTTCAGAGCAAATTGGTTTAATATATAAACTAAATTAAATTTGGTACCATCTATAATTAATGAAAATTAATCACCTAACCAAATGTCTGGCTAATAATCAAAAAAAGTGATTTAACAAATATAGAAAATTATGAAAATACTTTCAATCTGAATTTCTTTCAATGAAAACTAACAAAGTACTTTAATAAACTTGAATATTTTTGAGTACATGTTAGAGAGGGTTAAAGAAATAAAGAGTGAATTTTAAATAATTTAATAACCTTGAGGTAAGTGTTGTTGGTGCAATGGTACAAAATGAAATTAAACTGTTCAAATTTCTACTGTGGTGGTTTGTATTCACTTTGTACTTATGCCTATGGGAAAGGCAAACACATTTCTCCTATGGGAAACTAGTAAGACAGTTGAAGTTCTTGTGCTCAAAAAGCACTCCCTCTTGGGTATTGGACTTGCAATTTGGTTCTGTACAAAATCACCTGTTAATGAAATTGCAGCAATAACATTATACATATAATATGCTTGATGGGTCTGTAGAAGAGGTACATTAGCTTTATATTCAACTAAAATCTATCAGGTTTCTTCTGTCAATAAACTGTTAAATAAAATATTTTAGGAGTGTAGATATCAGTGAATTATTACCCAATTATATCTCAACAAAAAATAAATAAAGTGAGCTTTAAAAAAAGAAATTTTTATGAAATAAATAATCTAATGATGTATTATGAACCACAACCAAAGGACAGTTTTCATCCAAACAAAGTAATGCTATATTGTGAATTTGGAAAGGAATCCTCTAGGTTTCTTCTAAAGAAGGAAATGATTAATTTAAAGATTCTGTTCAAGATTAATCTAATTGCAGTTTGGCAGTCAATGAAAATTGTTTGGAATTAATTAAATATATATGTATGCATGTGTGTGTGTATTTATTTTTTGTTGAGACATAATTGGGTAATAATTCACTGATGTCCACACTCCTAAAATATTTTATTTAACAGTTTATTGACAGAAGAAACCTGATAGATTTTAGTTGAATATAAAGCTAATATACCTCGTCTACAGACCCGCCAAGCTTATTATACATATGATAAACATATTACTTCAATTACTAGCCATTAACAATCTCTTCATGTAAAGTATAACCTATAAATTGAGTGCTGAATCAAATATTTGGTAAAATATTGCAAAAGTTTTATGATTAATCATTACATTTTCCCCTATAATGTTGAAAACATTGTTGATGAAAGAAATGACAAAAACTAAATGGTAAAGTAACTGAGCAATGATTAGAGTAAAAACCCTGCCAAGATTATACTGGGTTCAAATATAATCAGCAATAAAACATGACTGATCATTGTTTGCTTTACTTTTTTACATGACCAACAGTGTTTGCTATATCGCTGTACATATAATGATTATTAGAATGAATGAAAATTTCAATACACTTTAAAAATTCTTGTCAGTGATATCTCAGATTACATAAACAGCTAGTATTAAATAATCAGTATATCCATGTTTTAAATATATTTTAAGTCTTTCCTATTATCAGAAGGTTTTCATATGTAAGTCTGTAAATATTTTTCCAACTATTGTTGTAATCTGCTCTTTCTGGGAGTCAGTATTTTCACTCAAAGCTTCATAAACATCTTAATAGTTTGTTATTGTCATAACAAAGAAACCGCTACTTGTCATCGCAAGTACAAGGATATCTCTAGTACAGCAAGCAAAAAAATTATTTGGTGTATTATTTAGATTAGTGTACCAACACCACAGAGATTGGTGCTGTTGAGTGTACATGTACTGTAAAAATTTACAGCAGTTTTAGGAAAGTTTTAATATTGAGATGCAATGAAACAAATGCATTGAGATTTAATAAAATAGAGATACAGAATTCACAACTAAAATAGAGGCCAATGTTATATTACATAGCAAACAACAATTACATGTATTTTGTGATGTTACATAATGAAGTTTCTAAATTCACAACCTAAGTGGTAGCAATTGAAGTGTTTACACAGCTCCCTTATTACAACTTGTTTTTAAAAAAGATTTCTTTGGTTATCTTTATTTTTGATATCAAACTGTATAATAGAAAAATAGTCTCAATCCATGTATTTCAGATTTCACAACTTAAACAGAAGTTACCGATGAACTCTTTAGTCAATTAATTCCACATTTCTTGTGAAGCTTTTGTTTTTGCCTTGGTTGTTGTTATTTTTATGCTTATTGTTGTTGTGATTGTTTTTATTTTTTTGTTCTACTGAGCACTACATACAGCTGTCCATGAGCAAATACTTGGATTGGTAAATAGACACCAACATGAAAATAGAATTAAGCTTGCAACTTGTTAATAGAATTACATAGTGTGACATGAAAGATATAAATAAATAAATACACAATGGTAATTATTATATAGCAATGAGTATTAAAAATGACTAAAGGAAATAACCACTCATAAGTTTACTATCTTAAGTTGATTTACCTCATTTCCTACTATAAAGTGTGACATGAAAGATATAAATAAATGCACAATGGTAATTATTATATAGTGTGATACTTAAGTGTCTCTTTTTTGGTATGGGTTTATGCTCTTGGTTACTAATGGCAATAGTTAACTTCTTATTTCTAAGTCATGCACCTACAAGATTATAGGATTTGTAGATGATGATATACAGTCATCAGAAGACTCCGCCATATACAGATGGGACAATTCAGAAAATTGTTAAACACACACACACACACACAAAATGCATATTTTCATGAATAGATTTAAAATGAAGACTCACAATCATAATAATAGTGAAGAGCAAATTTAGACAAAATATTCAAATATACACTCACAGATATCTAGACTTGCAATTTGTATTAATTTGATAATTCTAGCTTTTACAATTTTGTCATTTTTTTTATTTTCAGTTTGGATTACAAAAAAACTTTCAAAGTATTTTTGTAAAATTAAAATACATGTTGAGCATATGTGGTTTTAAATTTCAAGAAAACTAGAAATTCACTTGAAAAAAATAGCACAAGTAATCATGGCTCTCTACGACTTCCGATCCTTTGTAGTTCTTAGCAATGTTTGTTTCCTTACCTCCAAAATAGATGTGATTTTTTTCAAAATGAAAGCAAAAAAAAATGCTATCTCTATGTTTAAAAAATTAGCAAAAATCAAATAATTATCTGATTTAAATTAAATTTTCAGTACAGTATTGAATGAATTGTAAACTGAATAGGTTATTTTATTAGAAAACTTTATAGAAATAACTTTGGAGTGAGTCAGTTATCCAATCCCTATTTTAAAGCATCACAAATACATTTAAAGCTACAATGAATATTTATATTTTACAAATTTACTTCTAATTTTTCCATTTGCTAATGACAAAAGAGATCTTTCTTTTATTAAATAAAGATGTATTTGAAGAATTGAAAAATATAAAATTTAATGCTATTTTTGCATCAAAATCCTTTTATAAGTTTTTGTGGTTAAAGAGAAAAATAAAATTATCTGCCCTTGTTTATCACCAGGAGGGAGCATTCATTTTTTATGCCATCTTAAAAAAGCCTTGTGATTCAGAAACTATAGGAAAAAAAAGTAGCTTGCCTGGAGAAACTTTGTCACTCAGAATTAAACCCCACTAAGGATTTTTGCCAGACACTCAACTGCTGAGTGCCATATGGAAGAGAAGACTTGCTTAATTTAAACTACAAGCTATTTTGGCACAGAGAGGCAAAGAATAGCAGGCAAAATGAAATGAAGCACTGAGATGTTGAAACACTTTTGTGGTGAGAAAGATATTGCTTGGCTCAGTAAAATCAAACTAGTGGCAAAGTTTTGAGAAATCACAGATATTACCTGTCTTATACCGCTCTATCTTGAAGGTGATACCCTTGCATTATACCTTGAGATGATTGAGGAAAAACAACATGGTGCAGATATAGAGCTGAGATTGAAGGAGGTGTTCATGGAAGGTCCATTTATTGCATATGCCAAATTAAGCAGTGTGGTGTGGTGAATCAATTGATGTACCAAGAGAATGGCAGGATTTAATGAAACTGTCCCTGAAAAGATTGTAAAAATAGCCTTTACAAATGGCTTTCCAAATCACATCTCTATAGCCCTGAAACAGATGCCTGGTATAAACATTAAGAAGATGGGCAAACTGATGACCAGAGTATTGGCCAGGCAGAAGAAGCACATGCAAGGGACAACAGCTGCTGTAGGGAGAAGCAGCAAATAGTCTCAAGTTGCAAAAGAGGAGGAGAAAGGACGGAAGAGGCAAAATCTGAAATTGCAATGTTTCAGATGTCAGAGGCCTGATATTACCTGCTACTGTTGAGGACATGTGAGCCACATCTCAAGGAAAAGAGCAATGAGGAGCTACGTTGCCAGTGGCTATCCACTGTACCAAATAAAGGCACCCATGGCTGCATTACTGCAGGTAGAGTTCACTGTAAATAGTCAAAGTACAAAGGCTGTTGTTCACTCTGGTTACCAAGAATATGGGTGATACATGGAGTGGGACCAGTAGCATTAAAGCGGTTGATGGAAAAGACTTTCAGTGCAACAGCATGTGATGTGCAACTGAGACTATGTGAAATGGAATTAACAATCCGGGTGATTATACTCAACCAGATTGTTGCAGGTATCAATGTAGTTTTAGACATGGATGCCATTAATCAACTGGGGATCATTACAGTAAATGAGGACACTAGAGTTTGGCAAACTATGCTGTGCTACATGTATGCATAGGGAAGGGTGGCAGTAAATATTGATATGGGTGAAAGATGTAAGATTGAGGAAAAAGACTTCTGTACAACCTTTGATGGTAATAATTGGACAGTTGAGTGGGCCTAGAAAGGAAAGCTGCCAGTGCTGAAGAACACTGTGAGTTGTTACAATCAAGCATTGCAAGGAGAGACAAAAACAATTCAAAAAGGTGAAGTACTAGATAGATTGAGGAAGGAATCCTGATGCCTTGGACAGGGAAAGTATTGCTGACAGTGGTTCAGCCTACAAAGGAAATTTAATTCCTGGTAATCCAGCACTGGCTGGATTATGAGGAATTAAATGAATATATAGCATAACATACAGAATGTGAGACAACAGACGCACGTGCAAAAGCCATGTGAGAATGAATGCAGAGGCAAAGAGCTTCAACAATTGTTGATCTAAAATCTGCCTATCAACAAATCCACATCTCCAAGAAGTTGTGGAGGTATCAGCTGATTAATTATAAAGGCCAAACTTACTACTTAACCAGACTCGGATTTGGTCTGATCTCTGTGCCAAAAATCATGTCAACAATCCTTAAAATAGTCCTTGGCAAGTGTAGCTTCTGCCAGTTATTTCATTTTTGGATAAATAAACAGGTTCTTTTCAGTACATTTCCAAATTTCTGTAGTGACGGTCGATTTAGTTCATTCCCAAAAGAAACGATGAGTTTGGTCAATCCCAAATAAAAAAGGGACCCTAACACCAAAACAAAGTAGTTCTTTTTTTTGTTCTAATAAAGCAAAATACTAGCTTTATGAATTGGTATGTTGACAGCAGACGTTTTTACATGAGTTGGATATTAAAAATTTTGGCAGGGTAGGATGGTAGGGTGACCTAAATTATTTTTTGAGTTGTTGTGTTTACCATTATTCCTACACACCTTTATATAGTGGCAATTTAATTTTAACCCAGCTTGTTTTTGAAGTCAGACTCTGGCAAGGAGACGTGCTAGTCTCTTGGGGTCAGACACACTAGAAGATAGAAGTCAGTATTTTCTTTGTTTATGCTACCCTATCCCCTTAATTTGCTTTCCACCTACTTGCCAACGAGGTAAATAATATTTTTTCTCACTTTAAACACACTAAGGATTTTTTTTTACTAAAGTGTAAATTTACTATTCCAACACTTTTCCTTTATTAGTTTTTTCAGAATCTTATTTCCTTACACCTAATGTATTTGTTAGTAAATTTAAGGATTAAGTTTTTTATACCTTAAATGTAGAAGAGACTTGCTGTTAGTCATTTGTCTTATACACGCCTTATATATATGTACTAATGTATAAATATTCCTCTCTCTTGTATTTTGAGTACTTTTAACATTTTTTGCCATTTCTTTTTGCCACACATGACTTTTTGATGTATTGTTGCAATATTCTTTGTATGTTTGCATGTTTGTTAAGTGATATTTTGTATTGTTTGCATCTGCATGCTTGTTATTGTCTTTGTTTTAATTATTTGCAGTTCTCACAGCTGCAATAGTCTGTTTTGACGAATAAAAGCCATAGACATATTTCACGCAGTTGTCAATTCTCTTAAACAAGTTAAACAAAAAGGTAAAAGCAATTACAGCGAGGATGAAATTATGAAAAAGGCAACCAACTCATACATTGATGACATCCTGGTGGATGAAACAACAGCTACAGCAGAAGAGGTGATAAGTCACCTTAACTAATTTGGGTTGACAGCAAAAATGCTGGAGCCATTAGAAGGTGGGGCAGCATTGGATCTCCGACTGATGAAAGATGGAACAGGAAAATTGGTATTTGAGAGAGAAAATGAAATTCCTGATGTTAAAGATGAGCTATGAAACTGTTTTCAATATGTGGGAAGTTAGTTTGTCACTACCCTGTTGCCAGATGGCTGCGAATTGCATGTAGCTATATCAAGTGGTAGGCTTGTGGAATGAGTTGGGAAGACAAGGTCAGTAAGGAGACTGTTAACATAATGAAGGAGCTTGTTGCAGAGGTGAAGAGATAGGACCCAGTGAGAGGGAGTATATGGTGGAAAATTTCTTCAGAAAATGCAACTGAAATGTCAAAGGTGGTGGAAGAGATATTTCTGGAAAGAGAGCCAGTAGATGAAGTGCTAATGGACAACAGCACTACATTTCATTCAGTGACCCTGAAAGAGATGCTAAGTAAGTGGGGAGTTAGACATTTTTTTCAGAGCAGCATACAAGCCCAGTGGCAACAGAATTGTCGAAAGAGATCATCAAACAATTAAAGCCATGAGAGAAAGGAGCCATTTTTCACTGATGGAATCTGTCTTTTGGTACAATATTTTACCAAAGACAGGACAAGAAAAAGAACCAGTGACACAAAGAGCAGTATTTAAATATGAATAGTAGCATCCACAAGCTACATCTATGACTACTGCAAATGAATAACCAAATAGGTGAAGAAGTGTAGGTAAAACTGCCTGATTCTCAATGTACTACTCAATGGGAGAGGGGCACCATAACCAGCATACAGTCTGAAAATAATGTAGATGTTGAAGGTGTCCCCTGACAGATCTTGAATGTCCAACAGGTGTTTGAATCATCCAGTAGTTACCATTGAAATGCCTCAGAACAAACCATCGCCGAAAAAACTCAGCCAAAAGGGCATGCTCATAGCCTTTTTTAGAATATTAACAGTTACTGAACATACACATTCATCTATTGAAAAAGAGGCATATGCTATCTGTAGCGGAACTAAGAGGCACGATGGAGTTGCTGTCGAGGGACGCGTCTTAGCTGGTTAAGAAAGGAAAGGGACACGCAAGCTCTTTAGCCACCGGAGTATCATTGGAGCTATTTCGGCATTTACTTTGTCTTTAGCAAGATGGCGGAAAGACCGTTCGACATAAAACTGATCCCCGAATTCAGTGGTGATACAAGTGGACAGTCTGTGGTTGAATGGATCGAAAATGTGGAACTGGTTTGCGAATTATGAGAGATCACGAAGATTGAACGGATTCTTCCGCTGCGCTTGAAAGGCGGTGCTCTTGCTGTGTATAGGCAGCTGAGCAAAGAACAGAAAAGTGACATTGAGCAAATAAAACGCGCCTTACTAACCGCATTTGGAACTGACCGGTTCGTGGCCTATGACCAATTCCAGGCGCGGCGTCTGCGACCTGGCGAGACAGTTGACGTATATTTGGCAGAATTAAAGAAGCTCGCCGTACCGATCGCACCGCTTGGATGAATGGATGACATGTGCCTTCGTGTCTGGATTGCCCAGTCATGTTAAGCAGATACTCCGCGCATCATCCAGAATGGAAGACATGACGCTCAATCAATTGTTGACCAGAGCCCGTGCTATCATGATCGACAAAAAAGAGGCTGATGAACCAGTGGCCGCAGTCGTTCAACCAATTGAAGTCAAAGAGGGTCCGACCCCAGCCATCCGTCGTCATGGCGATGTCACCTGCTATCGGTGCTCTGGGCCGAATCATTTTGCTAAAGACTGCCGCTATCAACGCGAAGAAATGCGCAGCAAGTCGGCGCGAAAGGCACGTCTCGATCTACGATGCTTCCAATGTCATAAATTGGGTCATATTGCCTCTAAGTGTCCGGGAAATGGAATGTGGGACGTGACTGTTCCCCCGCACCGAGCATGAAAGAGGCGCTCCCTGTGATTAAGGTGCGCATCAATGGAATAACGCATACTGCTTTAGTAGATTCGGGCTGCTCTCGGTCACTCACGAACGGTTCGATCTGTCGACAGCGGAGCAGACAAAAGATGGACGTACTAACGGCCGATGGAAGGGCTCTCAGAAGCCGGGGAGTTGGAAACATCAAACTCAGTATCAACACCGGTAACCCCGTCACAGTCAGTGTGTTGGTCATGGACAGTGCGTTATTAGGTTTTGACCTGCTCCTTGGGATGGTTATTATTAATGAGCTGGGCGGCGTACGCATCACAGAGGCGGGCGAAGTCAAGTTTCCTGATCCGCCCATCTGTGCTACTTTGAAGATCAACGAGCCCGACTTTAGCGCAGAGTTCGACCAAAAGAACGAAGACATGGACAGCACTGTGGAAATGGTCAGAAAATAACCCACCAGAACCAAGTGTCAGAGTATTTGGTGCCCGAACGCGTCAAGGAAGAATACCAGCGCGAATTGCAGGTGTGGCTGGACAATGGATGGCTGACTCCGTATCCCGAGAGAGAACTGGGTCCTCCAAAAGGCCTGGTTCCATTGATGGCCGTTTTACAACAGAATAAGTCTAAGGTGCGCCCGGTGCTGGACTTTTGTGAGTTGAACGGATACGTCGACGCCTACACGGCACAAGCCGACGTCTGCGCACAAAAGTTGAGAGAGTGGAGAAAGAAAGGCTCCAATGTGTCGTTGCTGGATCTCCGAAGGGCCTATTTACAAGTGCGTGTACACAAATCCTTCTGGCCGTACCAGACCGTTGTCTTTGAAGTAAAAAGTTACTGCTTATCGCGCATGGGTTTCGGACTCAATGTAGCACCATCTATTATGCGAGCTATTGTTGAGGCTACACTCTCGCAGGATGGCGCGATCCGGCGGGCAACATCAGCATACATTGACGATGTCTTTATCAACGAAGACATAGTTTCCGCAACCAGGGTGAGACAACATTTGGTTAACTTTGGACTGACAAGCAAAGAACCGGGGCGGCTGCAGAACGATGCGAGAGTGCTTGGCTTGGCAGTTTGGGGAGAGGACAACACTCTGATTTGGGAACGAGGGAACAAGGTCTCGAGCGTGCCACGGATTCTTACCCACCGTAGCGTGTTCTCATTTTGTGGAAAGTTGGTCGGGCACTTCCCAGTGGTGAAATGACTTAGGGTGGCTGCAGCATTTATTAAGAGGAGAGCGGCAGACATAACAAAGGGTTGGGATGACAAGGTGATCGACGTCCCTTTAACGACAATGATGGAAGAAGTCGTCGCAAGAGTGCGTCAAAAAGACTCCGTGCGTGGAAAGTGGTGTGTTAATAGATTTCTTCCGTCTCTCGACCGCAATACTTGTAGCCAATTCACAGTTAAAACGATATTCCGACGTAACAGTTCGACAACCAACGTAGAAACGAGAAAATGGGGTTACACGTCCAACCTTTACTTCTCACCAGCAAAGACGCGTCCCTCTATCCCCCCCAAAAAACGGCTCGCTTTATACAGCCGAGGCCCGACCATAATTTACATACGAATCACTAAACAACGAGATTTTGTGTTAGTCGTCTGAGACCACCTGTCATAAAACATGGGTGCCGCCATTTTGATTCTTCCTCGTTCGTCCAGTATTTTATTTTTCCAGGAACTGTTGCTACATTTGCGTAAACGTCCACTATTCTGCTTACATATTACGCATGCCACTCGTTGCCTTTTAGTTCCGCTACACTATCGTAGAGTCTTTGTGTAAGTGGTGACATTATTTGTTGGGAAAGCATTTCCAGATAAAAAATCTGCATCATTTATGTTCGACAAAAGAAGAGCATAAAAAATGAAAAAAATGCAAGATGGCAACTTAAACATTTTTTCTATTCTTTATGATATTATTTATTGTTCAGGGAAGCAAAACTATGCTGCTGATACATTATTTAGATCACACTGCTCAGCCACTAATCTGAACAAATTAGCAGAGATTCACAATTTCTTGTGTTAATCTGGAATAACATGCATGGCCCATTTTGTATGAAGTAAAAATCTTCCTTATTTAGTGGAAGACATAAAAAGGATGACAAAAACTTGTCCTGTGTGCTCTAAAATAAAACCCCAATTTTATTTCAAGGATAAAAGTCATGTAATAAAGGCTACGTGGCCCTTTGAGAGACTTAACATTGACTTTAAAGGCCCCCTACCAACAATAAAATTCGGTATGTTAACTGTAGTTGAAAAATTTAGAGGATTTCCATTTGCATTTCCCTCAAAAACTTGACCTTTCAAATAGCTATTGACTGTTTGCAAAATATTTTCTGCCTATTTGGAATACCGGCATATACTCATTCTGACAGAGGTTAGTCATTTCTTTCTAATGAACTCACCACATTTTTGAACATGCAAGGTGTGGCTAGGAGTCGTTCACCTATTTATAATCCAGGTAGGAATGGTTTAGTCTAGTAGAACATTACAACGGGATAATTTGATGAACCATATCTCTGGCTTTGTGTTCGCAAGGTCTCCAGCCTTTCATGTGGGAGACAGTACTCCCCTATGCTCTTCATTGCATCTGGAGCATGTTGTGTACAGCTACTAATGAAATCCCACATGAGAGAATGTTTCATTACCAATGGAGGACAACAGATGGGCATTCACTCAACTTCATGGTTGTCTCAACCTGGAAGTGCTTTGATGAGAAGTCATGTACACCAGAGAGAGACTTGGCCCCTGAAGTGACAGGTTAACAGATCAAAATTCTCCTGATGGCTTCAACCTGATGGCCAAGCAAGACAAGCAGAATGCTGAGGGCGACCATGTGCACCCAATACTGGAAATACCTGAAGTTCAAGAAAACCCTTTGACTGAACAAAGCAAAGACATAACTCATCCTTCTTCTCCAGTTGGACGCCATTCTATGCATATCAAACAAAGACCCCAGTACTTACAAGATTATTTTGAATAAAACAATTTAACCATATCTTAATAACACCAAGCACTGTTCTTAATCAGTCAAGGAGAATGTCATAATGACTACTATTCTACACTCACTGCCACCCCCACTTACTAATACTACTCTTAACACAACCTATAAAAGCCCTATGGCTTTTATAGGTTGTGTATTTTATAGGTTGTGTATAGGTTGTGTTTATCATAGAAGAGTTCTATTAACAACCTAGCAATGTTTTATGTTGAATAAAGCTAAACACTTTCTTCTTAGCTCACAACAATCATTTTCTACTGCAATTTCATGCACTGTCAACAAAGTAGAGACATGACCATTTTCACAATAATCTTGAAGAAAACTGCAAGTTGCATAGACCTTTGCAATCATCTTTTAAGAGCTGTGCTTAGTTTAATTTGTAATGTATCAGGTCATCCCATAAGTTCTGTCCGAATTTTGAATAAAGAAAACAAGTGACCAAATGTTACATTTAATTACAGATTCAATCAACAATGTATTTTCCCTGATTATCTATGTCAGTTTTAACCTCTTCCTGTGTTACAAAAGCTGTTTCTTCCAAATGATTCTGTAAGCTACGAAACAAATGGTAGTCTGAAGGAGCAAGGTCGGGAGAATAAGGTGGATGAGGAATTTTCTCCCAACCAAGTTCCTCGATCTTTTGTGACGTGATTCTTGCTGTGTGTGGTCGCGCATTGTCCTGATGAAACATCACCCGTTTTCGATTCACTAGAGCAGGTCTTTTTTCCACAAAGCTTGGTTCAAACGCTCTAATTGCTGACAGTATATTTGAGCATTAATTGTTACATTAGGTGGTAAGAATTCCAAGTGGATTATTCCTTGGCAATCGTACCAGATTGAAAGAAGAACCTTTTGCTCATGAAGTTCCCTTCTCAGCTGTGGCTGGGGTCCTTCCCCTTAACCAAGCCACTGTCTACGATGCTTAACATTTCGATAAAAGATCCATTTTTCGTCACCAGTCACAAGTCTATCCAAAAAAGGTGAAACAAGTTGGCGAGAATGGAGTGAAGAGCAGATGTCAACTCGGGATTTGAGGTGGTTTTCTGACAATTCATGAGGCACCCATTTTCCAAGTTTAGGAACTAGTTGAAGATGACGATGAACAGTTGTGTGGTTTGAACTGAGAACCACTGCCAATTCCTCAAATGATAAAGCATGATTTTCTTCAAGGGCTGCTTCAAGAAGCTTTTCATCAAACTCAACTGGACGCCCGGTTCGATCCTCATCTTCAAGGGTGAAATCTCCACCTCTTAATTTTGCAAACCATTTTCTGAAAGTTCTTTCATTCACACATTCCTCTCCATAAACTGAGTGAATGTTTCTAACCACTGCTGAGTTTCCTTTTTTGAACTCATAAAGCATTATGTGCCTCAAATGATTCTTCAGTACTTCCATGTTAGCAGGGTTTTAATCAAACAAAATTTAATTTTATTGTTCTCTGAAATAAAATTTGATCAGTTTAAATGCATCTAAACATAAAAATAATGTTCAGCTCCATTAGACATTATAAAATACTCTTTAAATTTCGTTCATTTTAACAAAATGTTAAAATTCGGACAGAACTTATGGGATGACCTAATATATAAATGTAGGTAGAAGAAAGCAAATATTGATAAAATAGCAAGGGTCATAAAGTACTGTTTGGGATCCCCAATCAGACCCCCGCCCAGGTCAGATGTAGTAACAGGCCCTTGGTATATTATTTGCTGCCTTTTTTGCTTTCAATAAATCCTGTGAGTGTCAGATTCTCAAAATTGCATTTTCCTCATTATGTGTCCAAAAGACATAATTGAAATTTCTGGTACACAGAAAAAAAATTTTGACTACAAAATTTCAACTATCTTTTTCTGAAATTTCTAGATGTCACCATAAGTTCTATGCTAAAAGTTTCTTCTCTCATATGTTTTCTTATATTCTTTCACACACAGTAACCCCTTTAATCTTAGTGGCTTTATCGCCTTGCTTCAGGTAAAGTGGATAAAGGAAAAAGATGAGCTCGAAAATAGTAATGAATGGAAGTTTTGTTGGTAAACTTGCTTTTTAACGCCCAAACACCCGCACGCTAAATATCTCTTAAAATCTTTCCAAATCATCATAATTCCATGTAAATGTACATGCTGGACTCAAATTAACAATTAAATTATGAAGTAACCTACTGTTTTGGAGTTATCGACAAGAAAAAATCGGACTTCTTGTTGGTCGTTTGTCCGCCATTACTGCCATAATGTTCAGTAATACAGTGCGGAGTACTTCTGGTAGCGTAAGCATAAATTTTGGCCTATTTACTTCCTTTACAGAAGTTTGTTTCCAAAATTAATACACACTACCGTAAAGCAATGTAATTTTTTTTGGATAAGTGTAGTTACAATGTAAAGAAAATGCTAGAAAGGAATTTTTTTTGTTGAAAATATAAACAAGAAGAAAGTTAACTTTCAAATATATGAAAATACTGACAATTTAAAAAATTAGCATTTTTTATTTTTTTAAATTGAAAAGAAAACAAACTTTGTAAATAGAACAAGGTAAAAGTTTGAAAATAATGATAGATTTAAAAAATGCGCAAACTTTGTAAAGAGACAGTTAATTTCGAAAATAAAATTACAATTTAAAAAAAGCTAGAAACAAGATACTTACTAGCAGGAAAAAATTCCAGTTTCAAATATATGAAAATTATAAATATAATTAAGCAGTTTCATTTGGGTCCTGGGTACAATTTGCTCTCCTGTCAGGAACATGTGAAGGCGCTGATTATGTTGAAGGACTGATTTCATGAACAGGAAACGAGCAAAATATTGCTTTAAGAAAGCAGTTCTGTGTCCAGATTTTTTCACAATATTCTTGGTAGTCCTCCGCAATCTTTTCACTGTTTGGGTGTGGATATTCCGGTCTGTCGGGTCAATGAAATGTTCGCTGTGATTTATCTGTTTGTGCGTGTATCCATTGTCTGGTATTCACACATACGCTGACCAGCAGTCATTGTAAATGATAAATCCTGGTTGGATATGGTGCATTATTAAGGGAACAAGTGTATTTGCATCCCTTGATTCTCCTTCACCGCAATCAATCTGATGTAATTGGAACCAAAAATGTCTTTTTCGAAACTCTTTCGTGCCAGTTTTTGCTAGAAAATGTGCAGAAAAAGTTGGGTGGACCAAGTGTCAAGGTAGAAATTGCTGAAACGGTTATCTCAAAACGCAAATATAACCGGGGACGTAGATTGAAAGCGGTTTGGCTATTTGGCGGAATCGAAAGAGTTTCGAAGAAGATGTTTTTGGTTCCACTTACATCATGTTGCGGTGAAGGAGAATCCAGGGATGCAAATACACTTCTTCCCTTAATTTGATTGCTATTATTGTGGAATCTTCCACATTAGCCTTCCACCCCTTACGGAAAGATGTATTCTTTCCTAAAAAAAAAGCCTTAACCAATCACCACTTCGTTTCTGCAAATTCAATTTTCTATTGGTTAAGAAACACTAAACTGTAGCAAAGTCGAAACAGATCCTTTTTCCCGCTGAAGCTCCCTGGAGCCGATTTTGAAACACCAAATTCTATAAAAATGACCGCATGACTCAATTTAAGTCAGTCAGTCATCGAGTTTTTTTGCTGGACTCTTTCTGACCTTTTCTGACTGGTGTTTGCCGCCCGACTGTTTTTGGACTTTACGGCTTTTTTGTTGAACTACATTTTTGGTTGAGTTAGATTTTATTTCTGTCCTTTTTTTGTTTTTTATGACTGTTTTGAAAAAGATTTTAATTTTTTATTTTCCTTTTTTACCCTCCCCATTTTTTATTTTTACCCCTTTATTTTTGCTCTTTTTATTTTGATTTTCTTTTTTGATTTTCTTTTTCTTTAATTTCTCTTTTAAATATATTTT
This sequence comes from Acanthosepion esculentum, assembly GCA_964036315.1. Taxonomy (NCBI): domain Eukaryota; kingdom Metazoa; phylum Mollusca; class Cephalopoda; order Sepiida; family Sepiidae; genus Acanthosepion; species Acanthosepion esculentum. The sequence goes on from OZ038497.1 coordinate 63,006,598, forward strand.
CGTTTTTTATTTTGTAACCCCTGCCAGTGTTTCGCTTTATTTTTTTTACAACTGACTTTAAATTTCTTCTTTACATGTTATTTCTTTATTTGTTTCTTTCTTTTTAATATACTTTATGTTTTCCATGTTATGTTTTTAAAAATTTTTTCTGCGCCATATTTGTTCTAATCCTTGTATTGTCTAATTTGTCTATTTATTTTCTTTTGTTTATTTGTTTATCGGGTTGACACGCTTTCATAGTGTCAGCCATTTTGTTTTGTGACTAGCTCAGTCTATTGTTGTAAGTTTCGTATTTTGTTTGAATAACGTTTTCCTTTTTTTTGTCTAGCATTTTCATTTTATTGTTTATTTCATTTTAGTGTTTTCTTTTTTAAATTTATTGTTTCGCCTCTAGGCGAACTTTGTTCTTTTATTTTTTGTCTAATTTTATTGTATATTTTAAACTTCTCTTGCCTTTAGGTGAACCTTGTTTTATTTATTCTCTTTTGTCATTTGATTTTATTAAAACATTTGTGTATATTTATTTATCTGTTTTTTGTTTTTTCGTATTTTTTTACTTGTATCGCTTTTGGGCGAGCTTTGTGGTTTTTTTCCCCTTTTTTTGTCTGTCACCTGCTGTTTTAGTCTGTTTATTTTTTTCTTTTCTTTTTTGGTTTTGCCTACAAGGCGGAATTTATTAACTATTTTTCCCCTTATCACCGCTCCCCTTCCCTTTAAAAATGGAAAAGAAGGAAAAAAAGTATCTTCTTTCTTAGTTTTAAAAAAGAAGCCTAAAATGGCTTCCTTTGGTGAGGAAGCATCTTTTTAACCCCAAAAATGACCCGCCTGATAAGGATGACATTGAGGAATACCCAGTCTTATCGAGTATTCCAACGAATAAAGAAATTATAGATGTTTTACAAAAAGCTTCTAAGTCTACAGATGCTGAAAAGGGCCAAAACATAGAAGCCAATAATAACCAGGAAAAAGACAAGTCAAGTGAGAATGCAGAGGCTGGGGAATTCCCTCTTGTTGGAAGTCCCCACCTAAGGGATTTTTTCATGTGGCACGAAGACTGCATAAAAGCAACAAGTAGAGAACTAATCACAAAGGATTTAATTCTCCATACAGAGTACAAAGGCAGGCAAAGGACCAGATTAGCAGTATATGAGGTCCCTCCTCAGGTTATCTGAGAGCACCTGGCGGCTTTCTCGTCCCAGTACGGCGAAATTCTGGGTGCTTCCTGTGATAGCCTAACTGGGGGATAGAGCTTCGACATTATGCTAGATTGTAAGGCCTTCGTCTCCATCCCCAACTGTCTGGATGTTGGTGGTCTGAAGCTGCCGGTCATTGTGACCGGCCGTAAACCAGTTTGTTGGAAGTGCAGAGAGACTGGTCACCTCTCCTCTTCCTGTCCAGAGAAGAAGGCCTCTGGAAGTCAGGCCCCAGTCGACCAAACTCCCCCTCTGACCGAGTCTTTAAAAACCGCCTCGCCTGTAATGGGCATGCCAGCTTCCAGGAACGGAGTGGTCAAACCCCCGGTTGGGCCGACACCAAAGCCCCATTCCCTGAAGAGCCTTCTTCCACTGCAAGTGCATTTGAGGGAGAGGGGGAATGGCAGGTTGCTGGCAGTGCCAGAGGGAAGAGTCAGACAGCGGATCCTCAGTCCCCTGAAGCCCCTAGGACACAAGGCACTTACAGCCCCACTCCCTCTGACAGCAGTAAGGGCGACGCCCCGGCCTCAATACCGAATATTCAAGATTTACAAAAAAAATACGACTGAAAAAATTAAAGAACTTAAAAACTAGACCAGCAAAGGAAAACAAAATCCTCTCCCTCCAAGAAAACACTTTTCCAAATACATCCCTCTACATCCAGTCAGCAAAAGTCCTCCTCTTCAAAGAAGGCCACTCTCCACATTCTCTGACCCACTACTTTCTTCCCATCCCTCAACCCCTCTTTGTAGAGAGAAGTCCTCACCTGCCTCTCCTTTCAATCCTCAATTCCTCTTAGTAGAGACCCCAGCCCTTTTAGACACACATATACCCACCCCCAGTTCTTCTCCCATTAAATCCCCAGAAATGCTCCCTCCACTAAACAAAAGGCACAGAAGCTCCACTCATGAATCAACCGATATAAAAACAAACAAACACATTTTCAATCCCGGTGAAGACGTTTGTAAAATTTCGCCCATTCTAGCTGAGAAAGCCAGAGATTATGGTAACAGGATTAAAAACTTAAAATACCTGTTATCTATAAAGCAATTCGACGACAAGGACATTGAAGAACCTCAAAATTTTCCCAACGCACAGAAGTTTCTAACAGTAATAAGAATTGAGACGGGGACAAAGCAAGTTTGGTCAGTGTTAGATGAAGCTATAGCTTCATTCAAAATGACCCCGCCCATTGCTATCGTCCAGAACGAAAAATTGAAAAAAATGAAGCAATTTTGTGTTAAGAGGGTCCCGGTTTTTGTTCACCCCTCCCTCTATAGAGCACTAAAATTGACATTCCCCTGGGATATCGGCGGAATCTCCCAAGACGGTACCATCAAGATTGAGATGGACCATGGGTCTATAGGAGAGGCCGTCGGTATCCTTACCCCGACCATGTTCAATTCAGGAAAGCATGTACTCTTGTCTTCGCAGATCCGGTGGGCAGGCTAAGGATAAGGCTCTGCGTCTCATTGGGGTTTATGCGCCCAATAACCATTCTGAGCGGCCTGCTTTGTTTCGGCAGATCGAGCCGTTCTTGACGACATCTCGTCGGGTAGATTTAGCGGGGGATTGGAATGCCGTCCTTGACTCCGATATAGATCATATAGGTCAAAATCCGGGTACTAACAACCGGGATGTGAAACCCTTTCGGGACTTTATTGACGAGTTTGATCTTGTCGATAAGTAACGGAATGAGCACCCTCGGGGGGTAGCATGGACTTGGACAAATAGTGGCAACTCGGCTCCTGGGTCTCTTGCTAGCTACCTCGACCTAGTCTTAGTTAGGAGAGTCGATGTAGGGCTCTTAGGGTGTCCAAGTTTCCATTATATAGTTTATTCGGATCATAGGCTTGTCCGGGTCCGTGTAAACTTAGATAAGCCTAAGGTTAGGTTAGCTGACTGGGAATTAAACTGTTCATTATTTGGTGAACAGGATTTCCGGGACCAGCTTCTACTAATGATACAGAGGGTATTGACGGGGGGCGGTTGTAGGGAACGCCTGGTGGGATAAACTAAAATCCAAAATTAGAACGTTTGCTGCCGATTTTAGTCGTCGACTAAATCTAGATAGATTAGCGGCGCAAACGGCTTTAGAACAAAATGTTGATCGGGCAGTGAAATCTCGTGATAGTGGGGAAAATAGCCTTAGCTAAGGCAGAGTTGTCCTCCTTGATTATCAAGAAGGATCAAGCTCTGGTAGTTGGGGCTAGGTTAAAAAGAATGTCCTCTGAGGCGACTAATATGGCCGCTGAATTGCGTGCAGAAGAAAATCGGAGCGCGTCTCGGCGACATATCGCGTGCGTCACATTGCCAGATAAGCGGACCGTGACTACAAACGCGGGCATATGCGAGGCCTTTCGGGATTATTTTCAGGAACTTTTCACCGGAGAGTTCGGTCTGAGCCCTGCTCAGTTCGACGCCTATTTAGCCGACTTTCCCTGCCTCGAGGGGGCAAGGGTCCCATCACAGAATCGGAAATCAGGAAAGCGCTGAAACAGGTTGACCTGGATAAATCTCCGGGACTAGATGGTCTTCCCTACGAAGTTTACTTGAGGTAGTCGCCCGTTCTTGTCCCTTTGCTGGAACTGATTTTCAACAACTGGATGAAGCAGGGGTCTATACCTCAACGCTTCACCAGGGGTGTGATCAAGTTGCTGCGTAAGGACAAGAACGGTGGGGATGGCTTAGATAACTTTCGCCCTTTAACCATGTTAAACACAGAGTTAAAGATTTTGGCGAAGATCTTAGCCAATCGTTTGCAGCTTGTCCTGTCTAGTATGATTGGCTCCGAACAGACTTGTGCTGTGAAGGGCAAGACTATTCAGGACAACCTTCATATGGTACGCTTGATCTTAGAACAAGTCGACAGTGAAGCCGCGCTGATCAATTTAGATTAGTCCAAGGCCTTCGATAGGGCTGACCATCGTTTTTCTGGAGGCTGTCTTTTCGGTGGCTGGTTTTGGGCCTGACTTTCGCCTTTGGATCCGACTTTTGTATGCGACTCCCGGTGCGCTGGTGGAAGTGAATGGGGTAAGATCGGAGCCTTTCGTATTGTATCGCTCCATTCGTCAAGGTTGTCCGCTTTCGCCTTTGCTTTACGTTCTTGCGTTGGAACCTTTCCTTCGCAAGTTAAAGGCGAATCCGGCCTGCACGGAATTTCCCTGCCTGGGGCTACCACCCCCGCCAGGTATTCTGCCTATGCTGATGACGTTTCGGTTCTTGTGTCGAACAGAGGGGAGATTGACAAAGTCAGCAAAGAGATCAGTGGTTATGAGATTGTGACAGGGGCCAAGATCAACCGCGATAAGTCTGTTGGGTGCGTGGAAGGGAGTTTCTCTGCCCGGGCCTTTCCTCTGGACAGATGGGCCGGTCAAAATACTCGGCGTCTAGTTCGATCCTGATCTCCAGTTGGAAATGAATTGGTCGGAGGTACAAGGGAAGGCCGAGATCGCGGTTAATCTGTGGTCTCGGAGGAATCTTTCCTTGAAGGGGAGGGTGGAAGTATGTGTTTCACACATCTACCCGATTCTCCTTTACCGACTCTCTGTACTTCCAATTCCGTATACCACACTAATGCCATTAGTAAGGCTCTTGTTCTCTTTCTTGTGGAGAGACAAGGCCGCTATGGTATCTCGGGAGATCTGTTGCCTCCATCCATCTGAAGGCGATCTGGGTATGCCTAGCATTGAGATTCGTCAATATATGCTTCGCATCGCCTTCCTAGATCGAATGTGTCGCGAATCGGATGAGGAGGGCGCCTTCTGGAAGGAAGACGTCCGTAGAAACTTCCCATCCCTGAGAAGTGTGCACTCGAGCGAGGAGGAGACCCGCCGTTTACCCCGAGCCGAATGCTCCTTCTATCGTGAATGTCGTATTGCTCTGAAACGCCTCTTATGGGCGTCGGATGGCCACAACAAACGTGCAGGCATTGTCTCGTAGGGCATTGTATCAACTATTAGTCAGGGGGTCCGTTCGTGATGATCTGATTGACGAGCTCAGTCTTACGAAGCAGGAGGCTCGCTCAATATGGCCTTGGGCGCCTGGGTTGAAATGCCTCAATAACGACGAGGCATCACTCAACTGGATGGTGATTCGTGGGGCCCTCTGGGTCGCCAAAAGACTTTGTTCAGCGGGCTTGGAGAAATCTCCAAACTGTCGACGCTGTATTGGGGAAATCGAGACCATTGGTCACGCCTTCTTTCATTGCAGGGTGGTAGCGCCGTTGTGCAAATTTGTTGATGGCCTCATTGTCCGCATGCTGCAGGGAAAGTTCTTTGTCCTTGAGGCCAGTTCTGTTTGTAGCAATGTGGTGCCGCATATGACAAAGGCTGAACATTATGTGTTCTTTTGCTTACTAGGTGTTATGAGAGTCGTGATTTGGACGACGCGTCAGAAGGAATTCTATGATGGCGAGAAGTTCACTTCTTCCCAACTGATCTTGTTCTTTAAGCATCAGCTTAAAGTCAAGATTAGGACGGAAAGGCGGCGGCTCACGTCATCAGAATTTGGCAAAAGGTGGGTGAATCTTGCACGCTTGTGCCGAGTAAAAGGGGCTGACCTGGAGTGGCATTTTGATGCCGGTTAGGCATCAGGATATTGTTTTCCTGGGTTGAATTTGGGCAACCCATCCTTGGATTTAGGCTAGAGTACGTTTTTTGTATTTGATTCTTTAGTTTTTTTTCTTTTTCTGTAAACTTATTTAGGGTGTGTTTGCTCATTGGTCCCTTTTATTTCTGTCCCTTTTTTTTCTTTAGTTTAACTCCCCATTCCCTCCCTCGTTAGGTGGTCAGTGATGTCAGTTCTCTGTTGGATGGGGGCGCCTTTCGTTTCGCGTCTGTGTTTTTTTTCCGTATTTGTTATTGTTTCAGAATGAGTGAGTGTCTGTGTGAGTGCTTGGGATGAATTAATATTTTCTATATTTTTATAGTCCCGCATCGATTTCGTCCAGTTAACTGATATTTCTGTCACGTTTAAGTTTTGTGTGGTGGGGTTATTACTAACACGATTTTGTTTAGTTGTAGCGGACCGTGCGGAGTGAAGATGTGAAGAGATATCAGAAGGTTAAAATTTCCAGCTGGCGGGTCCAGCTACATGCGAATGTCAGACTTTAACTAAGTCCAAAGAAAACAAACTTGACCGATAGTTTGCATGCATGTAATTTCAATACTTAATAAATTCAATTGTTTTTAACTCTATGTTCCTTTTTGTATTTCACCATTGCTAATAATTTCCACATCTTTCCTAACAAAAATAAATAATTGTCGGGAACAGCCCTTTCAACACGCAATTAACATGATTAACCAAAAAACACACGCCATCTCACACAGGGCCCGTTCCCCTACAAGGTATTTTGGTGGATGTAGTAAGAAAGGTAAGTATAAATGAAAAATGTGTTGTTTTGGTGGTAGGAATATTGTTTTATGATTGGGTCAGTGGTTGTGGCTAGCTAAGTTTTAAAATTTGACAAATGATGACCGTCTCCTCCCCCTTTTCGGCCTTGTGCCACATTTTCTGTATTTTTACATGAATAAATATTGTCAGTCATCGAGTTTCGTGAGATACAGTGTAACCCTGATATAAGAGAAACCCGGATATAAGAGAGATTTTTAACTGGTCCCAAATTAGAGCCTGTGTTGATGTATATATAATAGACCAAACCCGGATATAATAGAAACCCGGATATAAGATACTTCTTATCCGGTCCCGACAACTCTCTTATATCCGGGTTACACTGTACTACCAAACCCTACGCGTGTCAATTCACTGACTCAACATCACTTTAAAATTTTCAACAAACTCAACCCAGCACTCAATCACCCATTGTCCACGTGGTAATCAGCTTACAATTGACTTAAAAAGTGAACGTTTTCACTACACAAGAAGTAATTGTACAATTCATCTATTTAGCTTATCAGTTAAAGGCAAACAACTCTTCATAACTTAAATTCTAACTAACAACACACGCATATACCCTAGTATTTGAACGGACACATTTGAGATCTTTGCAGAAGTCAAATTATTTTAATTTTTCTAACAAATCAAAACCATTAACTTTCATTGACCAAATTTCTGAATGAACATTCTTCATAACCTTGTCTCAAATGCCACAATCAACAAACATTCTGTTATCCTTGCATGTAAAAATCTCTTTATTGTTGGATCTCTAATCACTGTTTTTTTTTTAGTAATTTCTCACAATGCAAATTGTCCTTGTATTCTTTATTTGATCTGCGTGTTGTGGGATAATGCATAATAAGCACGCATAATCTTTGCCTTACATAAAAATAAATTTACCTTCTGATACATTTTCTCCACTCATCTACAACCCGCAACAGTATATCGTTTCTAGTATTTTTAAAAATTGTATTTTTATTTTCGAAATTAACTGTCTCTTCTTCACAAAGTTTGCGCATTTTTTAATTTATCATTTTGACTACTAGTATCTCGTTTCTAGCATTATTATAATATTATTTTCGAAATTAACTGTCTCTTTACAAAGTTTGCGCATTTTTTTAATTTGTCATTATTTTCATATATTTGAAACTTTTATCTTGTTCTCTTTACAAAGTTTGTTTTATTTTCAATTTAAAAAAATAAAAAATGCTATTTTTTTAATTTGTCAATATTTTCATGTTTTTGAAAGTTAACTTTCTTCTTGTTTATATTTTCCCAAAAAAATTCCTTTCTAGCATTTTCTTATAATTGTAATGTAATTTTTGTTTGTTTTAATTTTAAGTAAAACTACACTTATCCAAAAAAAAAAAATTACATTGCTTTACGGTAGTGGGTATTTCTGTAAAGTGTAAAGGAAGTAAATAGGCCCAAATCTATGCTTACGCCACCGGAAGTACTCCGCACTGAATTACTGAACATTATGGCAGTAATGGCGGACGAATGACCAACAAGAAGTCCAATTTTTTCTTGTCGATAATTCCAAAACAGTAGGTTTCTTCATAATTTAAATTGTTAATTCGAGTTCAGCATGAACATTTACACACGGAATTATAACTATTTGGTAAAATTTTAAATTTTTAAGAGATATTTAGCGCGCGTGCGTTTGGGCGTTAAAAAGCAAATTTACCAAGTTTTCATTTTAATGTAGAAAATAAACATTTTTTACTGAATGTCATTTTGTTTATTTATTTTATTTTTAAGAAGAGAAACATTTTTTATTACTTTTTTTGTTTTCATTTTGAAATTAAATTTTACCACACAACAGAAAAACATTTTTTAAATGCACATTATTTTGATTGTTTATTACTTTTAAATGGTTAATTTGATAATTAATGGAGAAATAATTTCCGATATGTTGTTTGGCAAATTAAATGATTTTTTTGTTGATATCTTAAGCGGCAATTTACATCGTCCAATTGCAGCGACGTATCAACCTTTGTGCTGAAATAATGATTTTTTTTGTATTAATTCTGTGTAAACAAATAAATATATCAACTCATTTTTAGGATTTTAAAATGGCACCAAAGAGAAAAAACGCATTACGATGCAAGTAAGTCTGTGATTACTTTTGTGTTTTATTTAGTTATTAAATATTTAAGAACCCTTTTCTATCCTACAGGCGAAGTCTCAGAGGGAGCAAAATGTAAATTACATCTTTTTCCTTAGTTTACTTTCTTGAATAAAAAAAAAAGTTTGTCTTTTCTCGACATTTTTACATTTAACGTACTTTTTTAGTAAATTGGTTTTCAATATAAATATTTAAAGAATGAGATATTCCAACTAAACATTGAAAACTTAATCATAACCGTAATCACTAAAAACCAGTTTCACCTCTTATCACAATTTGACCCATTGTGCTTCCTCAGATTTGATTTAAGGTAAGAAAACTCTTCACTTCTGATATCGGAAATGAGGGTTTTTTTTTTTTTTTAGTTAAATAATAGCAATTATGTTTTTATTCTTTTGCATGTAAATCAAGTTAAACCCTATAGCCTTTTATTAACTTTAAAACTTCATCTGTGAGAGACCGAGACAATCTTTTTTTTAAATCTTGATGAAGCTCTAAAAAAGTACTACTAACCAAAAAGTCAAACAAAAATAAGCACTTAAACCTGAAACAAACTCAATACGACAAATAAGTGGCACTCGTTACACCTCTTTTAATTGTTTTGTTGATCAGGTGTGATTGTCATAAAAAAAACAAAAAGTAACAAATTAGGTATTTAAAATTTAAAGTGTCTTGTACATTTTTTTTAATTTAATTACCTTAAAAAAATGACATTTAAAATGTCTTTTTCGAGACATACCAAAACTCTCGAAAACTACTATTGTTAAAATAAGTATTTATGTTAAAAAATTCAGGTTTCAGCGCTATAAATAATACATTTGCGCCCACAAAGATTGTTACAGCCACAAATCGCGTGGAAGCTTGAAAAAACGCCTGAATCAGCAAATCTTTGCAGAATTTGTGGAATCAAAGATTTAAAAAGACTCTTGACATCAAATCCTGCTTAATTGATTCTTGAATTTATATAAATTGAAACACACAATGTTGATTTTTCAGTTTCTAGGCGTTAATCATTGTGACATTCATTAACGGTTAATGAATGTCACAATGCAAATTTTAATGCGTGGGAAGTATGGTGTTTTATTTTAAGTGTAGGTGTAAAAAATATAATCGCGCCAAAGTTTCAAACAAAGTCACTTTTTGTTTAACTTTCTACCTTTAAAAAGATAAAAAGTAATTTTGTTTGACCGATTGATTGAACAAAGAAAGGAATAGTGACCAATTTTTAACATTTAATCAGTAATGATTAATGTGAAAAATATGGTTCAGCTTGTATTTTTTTTATCTGACACTTACTTGTCACTTATTTGAACCTATGAAAGTTTCTTTCATTTTTTATTGTTACTGGTTTATTTGTACTGTCAAAATGATGAGATTAGTAATTTTGCAATTAGGATTTTTTACTTATGCAATAAAATTAATTTATTTACCATATTAAAAATCTGCTTTTTAAAAAGTAAAAAAAATATCCAAAGAAAACCAAACCTGAAACAAAAATAAAAAAGGCTTTTTTAAAAAAAGCAATGTATTTTTAGCAACATTGTCCTAAACTCAAACAAAAATGACACGTTACGTTTTGTTTTCTATCATCAAACTAAAAGCGAACATACTATAAAATTTTTTTTAAGACTGTACGTTCGCTTTGTTAACTTGTGTTACTGTTGTTAGTGTTACTGTTAACCATCGGAATAAAGGTGATGATATACGTACATGAATGATAGATTTTTAAAAGGTCACATTGGTATTTTTATTTTTAATTTAAATCCTCTTTCTATTGGTATTATTCCAAAAATGCTGTCACTCAGCAACTAGTTATTTCGGCCAGTTTGCAATACATCTTCACTCTTCAGAAAAAAAATTGTTATTGATGACAACTAGCATTAATTTTTAATTCTTTAATCTTGAAAAAAATAGTGATTAAAACTTAAAACTTCACAAGTTACAAAGATTCTTCAATATTTTAATTAAATTGTTATTTTTGCAACAAAATTTTATTAGTTTTTTTAGTGTACATTTCATTTCAACTTCATCTATGAAGAGAAATTTTTATGTAATTACCAATAAACACATAATTATTACTGAAAAAAGTAAGACCTAAAATAAAAATTTAAAATCAGTGTTTTAAAAGAAACAATTCAGTCAACAATGAGATTTTTAGAAAAATGCTTTACTTCTTGCATAATTTATTTTTTGTAAATAATTTTAGAAAATACCTAAAGTAAAAAGCACTATTATTTGATTTTCTTATTCTTACTTAAAAACCAATGCAAATCTTAAATCAACACTGGAATTTTGCATGAAAGCAAGTTTCATTCATGCTTGTAAACTTGATCATTTCTTTAGGCTTCATTTTAATTTTTTAAATGTGAAATTTTTCTGGGTACTATTGATTGAGGATTATTAATGATGATGAAATTATTTCCTCATTAATAATAAAAAATATAAATGCAGGCATTCAAAATTTAAACGGCAGTATTTCCATAAATTTACTAGTTCCTCTTTGCAATAACATTTTTAAAAAAGTGTTACAAAATATAACTTTTTCAAATATTATGGCCCTAAAACGAAATATAGCTTTGTTATCAAGTAAGCTATATTTGCCAGAAAAATAAGTTTTTGATAATTGTTTGCAAGTTTACATTGAAGTAAACAAAAAAGATTAATCATATTCATATGGATTTTTAAACACAGCAATTTTGGCCTGTCCATGATTTAGATTGCATGTACGTACAGAATATATTGTTGCATATTTGTTTACCAAGTCATGTCTGGCATTAAAGGATTTTTTTAATAACATCTCTGATAGCTGTGGAGTTTGTACTCTAAACCATTTTAGTAAAATGTAGTATTGCCTTCTTGGAAAGAACAAAATTCTCAATGCCGAAGATAAAAAAATAATCTTTTAGCATTTATTCCAAGGATATATATCAGGAATAGAATGATTATAATTTGGAAGGTATCTTCAGTAAAATTATCTGGAATTAAAATGGTAAAAGATAACTGAACCAAAAGACTCAATGCATAATCATAAAATGGCACATTTGTTAATTTCTATTTCAATTTCATATATGAGAAAGTGGATTTTTTTTCATGTGACGCGTTTTGTCCTTTAAGGACTTTATTGGATTAAAGATGTTTATGTTGATGTGACTACATATGCGCATGAAGGAGAGGGGGATACTGAAATTTTAAACTTTTAAATTTAAATCATTTTTTTTTTAAATATGTGTTTAGAAATGTATAGTTTAGCCAATTTTTTTATTTAGTTTCTTTTTCTTTTATCCACTATGTCATTGATTTTCCTAACATTGTTCTAGTATATAAAAAAAAAATGTATATCTTTTTCCTGAGATTATATATATATATATATATATAGAGAGAGAGAGAGAGCTTGTTTGTAAAGACGATTCATTGTGGTATGAGAGTTGACATTTGTCTAAAAATCCTATTTAGATATTTTGCAGCTGGTTGAAAAAATTCTCAATGAAATTCCAAAATGAATATTGATAGGGTAAAATAGAAAAAAATTGAATGAGGAATTTTATTTGGGTTTGTAGGATAAATAAAAAAATTTTCTTGACAAAGTTCAACCAGATATTTTTTTTCTTGGTTTTTCAGAATGAGTATTCAACCAAAAATGTGGGATGAGCAGAAAATGAGAGCTGCTGTTGAAGGTGTCAGATCAAAAACCTTCACCCTAGGGAAAGCATCAAAGTTTTTTGGTATTCCAAAGAGCACTCTATCAGATAAAGTAAATGATAAATACCCTGTAGAGAAAAGAATAAAAACAATTCTTACTCCTGAAGAAGAACGGAAATTGGCTCTCTGGTTAATTACCCTGGTAAAGAAAGGATGTAAACATCCCAAGCAGCAATTGCTTCAGCAAGTGCAAAAAATTCTAAATACTGAGGGGAGAAAGACTGTATTTACTAATAATTTACCTGGTAATAAATGGTATTACGCCTTTTTAAGAAGACAAGGTATTGTGTCTCTACGTCAGGCTCAAGAAATAGAAAATAGACCAGACTCTTCATCAACTCAGAATGAACTAACTATTAACCAGACAGAACTATTGACATTCTCACTAGCCTCTGGAGAACCAGAAACATCTACTCAGGCAGTATCATCAAAGGAAAGAATAAAGGCTGCTGTTGAAGCTGTGAAGACAAAAGCTTTTACTCTTGGGAAAGCAGCAAAGATTTTTGGTATCCCAAAAAGCACATTATCTGATAAAGTTCATGAAAGATACCCTTTGGAGAAAAAAGTAAAAACTATCCTTACTCCTGAAGAAGAACAGAAATTAGCTCAGTGGTTAATTACCATAGCAAGAAAAGGGTGCAAATTTCCAAAACAACAACTGCTTCAGCAGGTGCAAAAAATTCTTAATAATGAAGGAAGAGAAACAATATTTCCTAATAATCTACCTGGTAACAGATGGTATTATGCTTTTCTAAAGAGGCAAGGGATATTACCCCTGTGTAAGAAAGATGCCTTAAGAAATCAACCAGAATTATTAGCAGAGGAGATATGCCCCAAAACGCAGCCAGCACACTCTGACCAGCAAAACCACCTAGATGGATTGTTGGACATCATCCAGCTTATAGCTCCTGACAAACTAACAGATTACCGACATAAATTGAGTCAAGGCAAACAATGTGAGGAACCAGAATTTGTTAGATTTTGTTCCCTTTATAAGAGGTTGTCAGGCATTCCTGAATCAAAGGGAGAAAATTTAACCGAGCACCAAGGAGAAAAAAGATTACAAACTGTACTTCAGGAGCAATTTTCTGAAACTCTAGTAAAAAAGAGAGAATATGAATTTGAAAATGGGAGCAAGAAAACAGATTAAAAAAAGAGAAAGAAAATGGAGAATTATTTAAAGAAATAATTCCTATCATTCAGCATTATTACTAACTTACAAAGTACCCTATGAAAACAAACCAATTTAAAAATATGATAAAATTCTATTTTTTTATTAAAATGAATATTTTATTGTACATTGAAGTAAATGTTTATTCCATATGTGTTAAATATAAGCATTGAAGCAAATGTTTATTTCTATTTTCTTTTTTTAACTATGCAAATAAATAAAAATCATGGAGTTTAAATCATCAAAATACACAGATATTATTATTAGCTACTTAAAGTAGACCATGTCATCTCCAAGCCTATAAAATCATTAAACCTTGAACATTGGATGCATTTCATTTTGATATATTAATTTCTAAGCCAATTTTTTCTGAATAGTGGCCTTGAACCAAGATACTTCATATTTTATTTAAAATTGAATTTTCATTTTTGTGCGTCTTGCCTATACACAAGTCCTTTCTTTTACTTTTTCTTTTTTAGAAAATTATAATTTTGTGAATGAAATAATAATCTTCCAGCAAAACAAGAAAAAGGCCTCAAGCAATTTTGTAGCTAATCATTTTTATAGCTTCACTCAGAAATCTTTTTTTAAATAATCATCTTTGAAGATATCAATCTTTGGTGGATTCACTTTTTAACATAGTCTTCTCTTCAATTTCTTTATGAAGCCTACTTGTTGACTTTCCTCGTTAATTCATGTTTACTGAATCTTCTAACATCCCATATGTGTTAAATATATCACGTAAAATCATGCATAGTTTGAAAGTTTAATATTGTCAGCCAAAATACCTCAAATACAGTTTCCCCCTACACACACACATATATACAGTTCTTGTTATTTTATTGTTTTTAATACTTCCATGTCCACTTCAGCAATTTTTTTTTAACCTTCTCTTCATTTTGATTAATTTTTTATCTCATACAAGTAAACTTTTATATATTCCATATTTGAATTTGAAATTTTTAACTAAAATAAAATATTTTAAATGTTTGATAAATAATTTATATCATTTATACTTGGACTATTGTGCTCTTGGCCAAAATGTTGTGATGAGGACTATAGTCCAAGTGCAAATAGCTCAGAAATTAAGGCAAAGTCTGGTAAATTGTTAAGTAACCTTCAAAGGAATTTTTTAAAATTGCTTAAAATGTAAATGAAGTGACTGAAATTACAAGACTTGAACAAATGTACTTTTTTTTTTTTAAGCCTTTGGTTTGTTAAATGCAATATGCCAACATTAATAAATATTTTAATATTTTCTCATGTATATAATATTCAAATATATAAGAATTTTCTTAATATTTAATTATTTCAGTCTATTTAATCTGGAAACTTCAAGATAGAAATTTGCACCCTCACTATGCAGTTCATAATTCAACTGCTTGAAGATCTTGAGTACCTTTTGTGATTTCTCTGTAGTTAAAAATAAATTAACTTTACTGGTGTTTATTCTTTCCCAAGTAGATCTGATACAATGTTTCATGATCATAATTTTATTTTTTAAATTTGTAAGAAAAATTACTTTCTTTCTTCATGAAAAAATTGATATTGAAGTAATCTTAAAATTAAGGGCATTTTACAAAATGAATATTTATACATTCTGCTTAACAAAAAACTCCATGCTCTCCTCTTATTTTATTTTCCTTTTTACTTCATTGCACAAAACCTTTTCATTTTTTCCCTTCTCTATTTATTATTCATCCTTAAAAACTATCTTCCAACTCCCATTCTTCTGAAAATCAGTTATAAACACCTAATGGAAAATTTCTAGTTTTGTACAAAAACTGTTCTTCGTAACAATCATCATATAATAATTCTGCTTGTTCCTCTGTTATTAAGTTTGTAAGCTACACCCTACCATTACCTCAGCTAAATAATGGATCCTTCCATTTTCATTGTGAGGAAAGACAAGAAAAGGATATATTAGAGATGCTGTTTGGTTTTAGAGAGGAAAACAAAGCATACATAATAAGAAAAAATGACAGAGAAGGTGATAATGCTCTATGCATTTAATGTCTGATTCAATGAAAAAAAATATTGTCAGTTTTGAATTTTGTTTCATTTGTACCCTCTTACTTCTTTAAATAGTGACTTGCATTCATACTTATAATTGCTATTGCAATATTATGTTAAAGTTGTTAAGCACAAATATTTAATGATACTTGTAGTTGTGCAACCCGCAAGAATTGTGATTCATCAGAATATTCAAATTGAAAAATCATTAAATTTTCATGGGTACTGCTAGTATTGATAATTAATGGAATACCCCATTAAATTCTCCATCCAGTATGTTGTGATATGGTTAAGACAGGATGATAATAAACAATAAAGGTGGAGAATTAAAACTTGCTTATGCAAAGAAATTGATTTACTTTTAATTGTGTCTTGCAAGTGTAATGAGAACATATTTTGCTTTTGTTTTTAATAAAATCTATATTTTTGTAAATTGTTATCTTTTTTTTCTTGCTAGATATATTTGTACAAATTTTATAAGTATAAATGATTATAATCTATTTTTGGTACTACTATTTTATGAATGAACGTCTATTTATAGACTAGTCCATTCATAAAAAAATTGGGAACATATTTTAGGAAATAATTTTTGTAGATTAGCATTCTTTAGACCTTTTTTAGGCCATGACAGTTGTCAGAATTGAAAAATATTGTTTTGTTATCAATATAGAAGACGGTCCAGTTTGTAATATTGATACAGTGTCAAATCGATCACTAACATTTGTTATGAGTTATTGGCCTTAGCTGTTTTGCGTATGAAAACACTGTTTTTGAGATGGGGTTACAGAAAGATTTCACTTCAATAACAAACAGATTTTTAAGTAAAGAACAAAAAATTTACATAAATTAATAAACTCATGTATTTGTTTATTCTTTATTTAAGATAAATAATTATGAACCTAAAATGTTTGTGTATGTGTTTCTAAAAAACACCATACAAAAAAGTTTTTAAAAATGCTTAAAAAAGTTTTAAATATTTAAAAAAAAAAATGTAAAATATATGTAGATATCAATGATGTTAGCCTATTTTCAAATTTGAGATTTGTAAATGGCATCAATATTCAGAGAACTTAAAATGATTACTTGGTTAGTACATCATTTTATTTACAATTATTGACTTTTTATAGCCATCTGTCACTTATATTATTCTCAACTAAGACTGTTCTTACATTTACATAAGTAGTGAAAATTTGCTACATTTGTAAAGTAACTTAGCCTAAGGCTGATAACTCTTCAAAGTTGGGTCGATTAGCACTATATTGATTACAGGCAAGGCCCTCTTCTCTTTAAAATGATAACAAATGAGTATTTTTGATTCTAACAAGTCTCAAGGCCTCTTAAGTATAAGGTCTAAAGAATACTAATCAACAAAAATTATTTCACCAAAACATTTTTCCCTAATTTTTATGAGTGGACCCATCTATTCAACTAGTGCTCTTTTTTTTTTATTGCTAAATATATATTTATTTTCGGCCTATTTATGAGAATAAATATTTAATGTACAAATATGTTTATATCAATAAAAAGCATCTCTTCAAAGAAATATATTTTGAACATGTATTGGCAAACTTGGACCTTCATGTCTGCACAAAAACAAAGTGTCAAACACAATTTTTCCATTGACACCGTTATTATTTTAACTACCTTCACTCCTTGCCAAGGTTTATTTTTTTAAAAAGTATTGATTGAAATTGTAATAAAACTTAAACATATGAAAGTGAATTTATACATTTTCTTTGTTCTTGAGAATTTACAACAAAAATGAACACTATTTATTAGAATTATTAGTTGGCAAAACTGGTTAATTGATTCAAACTTTATAAAATGGTAAATAATAAGAATTTCCTTATAGTTGGTTAACATATTTTAATAATTTAGCAAATGTTTATAAATTTATGAATAAAAAATTGATTTCATACTTATTATTTTAATAAATTGAAACAAAAAATATATAAATTAACTTTTATCAAAAGTTTAGGTTTTACAATTCTAATCATCACTTTTTAAAACAAAGATTGCCAAGGAATGAAAGTAGTTAAAATAATAGTGACAATGGAAAAACAAAGGTCCATGTTTGCCCATATGTCATTGTTTCAGAGACTATTTTTTTTCTTTACTAGAGCTTACTGCTGAAGATGAGGTAACATCTTGTTTCAAAAACTAAATTAAAAAATATTATTACTTGAGATGGTTGCCTCATACATGTCAGTTCTAGAAAAGACTGCTTTGAATTAGGAAGGATGTTATCAAAAAAACTTCAACCATTTTATTCAAAATAGTCTTTCCTATACTGAACTGATGAAAAAGTAGTTTTCCAGTAATTAATCTTACAGTATATGAAAATTTTTATGAATATAATTTTATTTATTCATTATGAATTAACAAAGAATTTTATATTTTAAAGTTTTATTAGCAATGTGAAATTATTTGATGGTCTAAACATTAAGCATTTGAAACCATAAGTAATATTTGTTCCTAAAGAAAAAACAAATTTTAATAAGTTTCTCTGTCCTGCTAAGGCAACAAATTTTTACCATCTATAATGGTCCACATCTCAAGTCCTAGCTCCTATCTAGCTTGAGCCTCCACTTCTGAAATCCTGCACTAGTATGGCTCTCAAGAATCTGGGCAGCCTTCCTCTCTGTCTCCCACAGATTGATAATCATGCCTGGCTGTAAATTGTTGAATAAGAACTGAAGAACAGTAGAGGATAAAATTCCTTAAATGTATAAATAAAATAATTGTATAAATGTATGATAAAATTTAAAAATGCAACCCTTAAATTATAGATATTAATACTCAAATATTCTTGTAGGAATAGCTTAGGGCACTAAACTAGATGGTAGTTTTAATAAATGTGTTTTTTTCATAAATTTAAAAGAGTGGTATTGAACTTAATATAAAAATAATTTAAAATTTTTAATATTACAGATAAAGTGCAGCTCTTAAAATTATAACAATTTTTATTTATATACATTGACTATCAGAGGCCAATTACAAACGTCATCTTTATAATAGCCAACTTAAGTCTTAACATTGTTTTCACACTAAAAGTATCAGTGCGAATAAACTTGTTGGCATCCACAGATGAAAATGCCAGAGTTGGTTCCATAATAAAAACTACCAACCACTACTTCACCACTTGGTTTCAGCGTCCTATAGGATCAGATTCCTGAGCAGGAGAGCTATAGTTGAGCATTTTAATTTAGTTTATAATAACTAAAAAACATAGTTCATAAATGTTAATTGTTTTTTTAACCAAAAATTGGCACACAAATACAATTTTCTTTGTTTACGGAATTACTTCTTATAGTTATGTACTAGTGTTTTTTCACATTTAGAAATGAATAATACAAATCTAATTCCTTAAATCATCATTTTTCATTTGGGTATCATTTGCCAGTTTAAAAAGTGCTCGAGTTTTGTTTAAGTCTTGTGTGTTCCATTTATTAAAAGTAGTTTTAATGTGGCTTAACTGAAAAACTGACTTTTTCGGTTTCATCTTCACACCATGAAACCATATTGAAATTTTTTAAGAAACCGAAATTGTTTGGTTTAAGTTCTATCACTACTGAGTGACCATATTCAAAGAAACACTGTTGAAAAAGATTTTCAGATGTTAAGAAAATTAACTTTATACCATTGTAAGAGAAAAAGATTGAACAAAAATATGTTAAAAACATTTAATTGACTAGTTTTAGGAAATAAATGTGAAATAAATGTTTACAAAAGAAATGAAGAAGAAAAAAGGAAATACAATATGATGTCTGAAATCTATTTGTTTCAGTTTAAAAAAACTTTTTGCAGAAAAATTAAGTTAACAAAAAAAAAAAAATAGTTGCCAATTTTATCTTAATGTTAAATCTTATAAAGTTGCATTTTTTTGTAAGGAAGGGTAATAATTTATTTTGTTTTTTGTTATCTAGGGAATACACCTAAATTAGATATTAATTAAAATAGTTCTTAATTTCACTTTTAAAATGTGTATATTTCCAGATATATGAGTGTCTACTCAGAAAATTGTTTGTTTTCCACAAATAAAATTGTTTCTATCTAGCGAATACACCTAAAATTAGATATTAAGAAAATAAAGTAATTTTTAAATCTCTGTTTTAAAATGTGTATATTTTCAAAACTGTAAGTCATTTTTTTTTAAAACCCAAAGTAAAAATTATTCTTTTTTAGCCACTAGTGTTCAGTGGGTGTTCTGCCTAAAATTCTTCTAAAGAAGGAAAATTAATTAATTTTATTTTTACAAACTTTATGGTTTTATCTGGCGAATACATTTAAGAAAGAATTAAAATGATTAAAATAGTTTTTAATTTCAGTTTTAAAATGTGTATCTAAAAAAGAACAGGTGATACTTGCAGTTTGGGAAATATACACATTCTAAAAATGAAATTAAAAGCTTTTAATTATTTTTAATATTTAATTTTAGGTGTATTCGCTAGATAAAAACATAAATTTATTTAGTGGGGGGAAAATAACTGCTTGTTATTTTCCTTGTTTTGAAGAAATTTATTTGCAAAACCCCAATAACGGTTGACTGGCGTACCAGAAAAGAATTGCTGCATTTTTTTTTTTTTTTTTTTTTTTTTTTTTTGCTTATTTTATAATTTTTGAAGAAATTCACTTCCTCAGGTCAGAGAAGAAATGGACATCTTCCTGGTTGTAGTTTAAGGTGTCTTCCAATTCAGTGTACAATTTCAAGAATATTGATAAAGATTGGTCACTTTGATTTTGCCAAACAAAGTAACGTGTAAAATTTAGTCTCAAAAAATTTAAAAAAAAAATCATATTTCATATTTTCGGCTGGTTGAAGCAAATAATTCAATGAATAAAATCACATACAAATTACATATTTAGAGTTTATTTTATTTTCTTTCCAGCCATATGAATATTTTTAAGATTGGACCAGAAATACACAAGAATTTGCTAGTTGAACAGACTAAATTGCAAATTTATCAATCTCAAGTGAAATCATATATCAACTGTAAATGCTATCATTACACAAGAAAATGAATGGCTTCCTTAGAAAGCAAAAATACTAAATTAAAAACCAAATCAAAAACCACGGTATCAGGGAATAAAAACCGGAAACCGATACTGAAACATAAATTCCTAAACCAACCAACTCTAATTAAAAGTCTACCACTATTGTTGAAGAGTAAGAATTTTTTTATTGCTTTTAGAATAAATATACTAGGATTCTAATAAAAATGTTGTATTGTCCCAGCACCTCCCACCACAAAAAAATCCCTAACTAATTGTCCAAAATGAATGTTCTATTTTTTCCAGGACAACATTAAGCACTGCCATCATATACAAACTGTGGTAATAATAAAATATATACAAAAATTTAAAATAAAATGATGAATAAATCTTGATTTAAAGGCAGATTTACCAAAGAATTTTTGTTTTTAATTTCCCAAAGACCACACTCTGCAGAAAAGTAAGTGAAAAGAAAACCATAGAGAAGAAATCCAAATTCCTGAAGATAAAAACAAATTAGCCCAGAGGTTAATTATTCTGAAGAAAAATAGAAGCAAACTATCCAAGCAGCAACTGCTCCAAAATTATTAAAAGTGAGGGAAGAGAAACTGTATTTCATAATTTACCTACTAACAAATTACTTTCTTAAAAATGGGATTCTGTCTCAACAACAAAAACATGGATTAGAATGTCAACCAAAGTTTTCCTTGACTCACCCTGAACTTTTAATAGAAATGATAGAATCATAAGTAATGATTAGGGTTGCTGTTTAAGGTGTTAGCTCAAGAACGTTCACTCTCAGAAAAGCTGAAAATATTTTTGCTGTCCCAAAACAGTCCCATGGAGAAAAGTACATGAAAAATACCCAATAGAAAAAAGAATCAAAACTGTCCTTATACCAGAAGATGAATGAAAATTAGTTGGCTAAAAAGAAGAGGCTGTAAACATTCTAAACAACTTCTATTACAGGTTCAGAAAATTCTAAATGATGAAAGAGAGACTTATAAAATTTAAAGGTTAATGTATTGTAGGTGTGTGTTCACATATAAACAATGTAGTAGCAACAAAAACTTGGGTTTCTACTACAGACCATTCATTTTTTTTTTTTTATAGAAACTAGGGAAACAAAGTTATCAATGTTTCTTGGGTATGTCTGTTTTCTTTTTCTGGTCCAGAAGTAAGTTAGGGCAAGTAATAAGAATAGTTATAATGGTTGAGATCAAATCAGCTTTGCACCGAGTTGGGATGACCAAAGTAAACATTATACTTACTTCAATATTTATCGCAAAAAGCAGTGAAGTCTGGCTCTTACTTCTTACACAACCATTTTCAATTGCTGTAAGAGAGTTCCGTAAAATGCTAAGTGCAGTTATGCACAAGCTGTCCAGGCCAAGGTTGAAAAGAAACAATTTGGCTTTCACAAATTCTGGAAGATCACCAACCAAATTATGAACAGTGGCAAAGTGGCTGTGCCCACTAATATAAATGGCCCTGAGGTCATATCCTTGACAGAAAAGGCAAAGCTCTTTGACTCAACTTCAACATTAAATGACAAAAGCCATTTCCTCAAAAACTTCCCATGTCTCAATAATATACTGATTTCAGTAAGAGTAGTCTCGAAATTTATCAAAAGCCTGGACCCCAAAAAAAGACACTGGCTGAGACAAAATTTTAGTGGTTGTCTTTAAGAATATCAACCCAGAATTATCCCCAATCCTAGCTGTTTGAAGAAATCTTTTCCAAGCCTGTGGAAGGAGGCAAGCATATGCCTAGTTTTCAAGAATGTAGCCAAACAATCCTTCCCCTCCCAGTATAGACCCATTAGTCTCCTCAGTATCATCATTAAGCTTTTTGGGGCTTTAATCAACAAGAAGGCCATCAAGCACCTAGATAGGAACAACCTCTTGTGCAACAAGCAATATGGGTTTTGATCAGTCCAATCCACTGTTGACGTCCTTACTACCATTATACACATACTTAGTGAGGTCCTTGTTGACACACACTGCAAGGACCATAGCATTAGATATCTCACAGGCCTTTAACAAAATGTGACACAAAGGTATGTTACACAAGCTCTCCAGCTATGGAACCACTGGAAGGGTTTTCTCAATTATAACATCTTTCCTAAAAGGTAGTTAGGATTTTATAATTTCTTGGTTCTGCTAGGTCTTACCTTCATGGCTAGGACCCACCATGCCACTTACATAATAGCAAACCACTAACATTTCCTCTGTATTCCATCAGTGAGAAATAAGTTCCACTCAAACAGCTTCTTCCCGTGAACCAATGCCCTGTGGAACAGATTCCCAAGAGGATGTTTCCCTGATCACTACAATCTTAACCTGTTCATGTCTAAAGTTAACTATTATATTCCCATCCCATTCATATAAACTACCCCTTAACATAACCCTCTAGCTCAAGTGGCTCCCAGGCCTTGTACAGAGTGAACCTTACTCTAAAAACAAAACTTCATGGGGAACTGTAAAACACATCCAAATGCTGTGTGTTAGAAAGTGGAAAGTCATTGATTTTGTCCTTTAGTAAGGTCATAAAATTGTGCAGATGACCAAAACCCCTTCCAGTTCCTTTATTATGAGCAGGGAATTTTTTTTCTTCATTATTATTATTATTATTATTATTTTATTTATTGATTTTATTTCATTTTCCCACAGACTATATTCACTAATAATCTACCTGGTGACAAATGGTATTATGCCTTTCTAAAGATGCAGGATATTACCCCTATGCAAGAAAGATGTCTTTAAAAAATTGCTCAGAATTATTGACAGAAAATTCAAAAGTATGGCCAACATACTCAAACCAAAAGAATAACCAAGATAGACATTTATTGTTCAGCTAATGCTGTCTGACAAGCTGATAGATTACTGACATAAATTGAGTGAAGCAAACAATGCACTGAACTTGAATTCATTAGGTTTACTTCCCTTTATAAATTAACTCCATTTTTGTGTCAGAGATAGAAAATTTAGCTGATCAGCAAATAGAAAAATATGATTGCAAATGGTACATCTGTGGGATCAGTCTACCTGAATTTTAGGTGAAAAAATAAAATTCAAGCATCATATCCACAAATTATAACACAAAATAATAAACAACATGAAATGATCTTTGCAGAAAAAGAAGACCACCAAGCTAAATATGTTTCCTTTTCAAGTTGACTTATGGCACAGAGACAAAATGATGAGCAAGGCTATAGATGTGTTTATTCCATGACAGTGACAGTAGAAAAAGGGTTAGTTATTATTAGCAACTAAGGGAGTTAATTGCTCCTACTTCCAGAGAGTTCTGTTACGAGAGATTAATAAGTAATATAACATCTCTCTTTCTTTATTCAATATTAGTTGGTTAGTACTTCATATATAATGTTTATAGTTATAGTTCCTAGTTCAGCCTGTGTTGTGATGGAATATCTGAAAGAAAGTCTCTGGGGTCTTCTGATTGTCCTGTCTGAATGGCATAGTACAGTGCTTGACTGGGAAGAGTCATACTGTTTTGTTTGCGGTGACAATTGTGTTGTTTTAATCTTGATGTTTGGTGAGTGTGGTGTACTGTTTGGTATTGTTGGTGGGTGGTTGCCATCAATGTTGAGGGGTCAGGTCTAGTCGACTCTATCCTGGCAGGTCTGAGGAATTGTCAGTTCCTGCGATGGACGCTCCTATTATTATATTTCACCAGTTACGATCTCGGCTTTTGTGGTTTGCACGATTACACCTGGTTCCTACATTTTGTTTTATATTTTGGTCCTGTGGGTTGACTTATAGTACAGAGACAAAACAACGAGTGAGGTTATATATGTGTTTATTCCATGATGGTTAACAGTAAAAAAAGGGTTAGTTATTATTAGCAACTAAGGAAGTTAATTGCTTCTACTTCCGAATATTTCTATTAAGGGAGATTACTAGGTAACATAATAAAATATGACAATAACATTTATACAGGCATGTACATATAAATATATGTACATGTTGAAAATCAAGGGTCTTTGTTGTGGCCAAGAATAGACCAATAGTTTGATATGATTTGTTGCTAGTGAGTCTGCAAAGTACAAAATTATATGTGTCTGAAGCACACGCTAATGAAACGTGTGAGACTACTGGCTAATTGCATGCAATAATGGTAATTTTACAAACACAGTGAACAGAGAGAGGATACAAGACTTACTTTCGTTCTGGTGTGGTATGTATAAAAATCATCACTGACATATGTATTGTCATGGTAACGCATATCTAAGTTATTGATCTTAAGTTATCTTATTGAGGTTGATCTTTCGCCAACCAGCCTTCATTCACTGTATTGCTGCAGATCTGGTCTTGACTGTAGCTACCGAGCCACTTTTATGGCTTATGGTGAGTAGGTGACCAGCTCACAAATCCTATCTGAGTTTTGCACAAGAATGTACTAGGTAGTCTCAGCCTTGGTCATTTGGAGTTCAACCACACAGACGTTGTAGAAAGCATATCACGTGATTTGTCCTATCCAATCAAGCTCCAGAAACCATTTATTTAATTTTGGAACATTTTTTTTTTTTTACAGAAAAATAAAAAAAGTTTTTCGTATCTACTGAATTTAGTAGGATTTATTTGTAGGCATCTCTTACTTTTTTGTGCATCACTTATTGGCTGTAAAATATGGGAGTTTATATCCTATACATCTCGCCCAGTTTCTGGAAATTAATCAGAAAGAATGAACATGAATTTATGAAAGAGAAGGAAGCAAAAAAAACTTATATTAAATGTTCAGAGTAAGATAGGGTAGTAGTTTTGCAGAAAGAGAAAACTGGCAATACAGTATTACCTTCTTCTCTTAGAATTGAGAAAATGGTTGTTGAAATCATTTTAAAAGTTTAATAAAAAAAATTCCAATAAGTAGATCTTATAGAACTCTTCCACCCTTTTGACAATTTTTCCCTCATTCTTATCAATCAGTACTTATAGTCATCTTTTCTTAGTTCTAAAAGCCTCAAACTGTTTACAATACCCAGGTATTTTTACCCAGGTATTTTCTTTAAGCAGTCACCTACCTAAGTCAGATTTGATATTGTTTAAATTTGGGGGTCAAAAATGCTTTAAATGTGAAAGCAATAAACTTATTTTGTTTTGCCTCTTCAACCTTTTATTTTGAATAGAATATAATCTTTCTTGATAGGAATATGTCTTATCTTTGAGCATCTATTTTCATAAGCAAGAAATCAGTATTTAAATATTTGTAAATGTCATCAGGAATGTTTCAAGTTACATTATTGTAAATGAAGTGATAATAATGACAATAATTGAATAGTTTGTATTTTTTATAGAAATGAAACATAAGTGTGATCAATGAGAAAGCCTTAAACAAATATATAGCTACCATATTTGATTGTATATAAGATCTACTCCGATTTCCTTCCTGTAAAAAAAAATGATAGGATTATTGACATAGGATTCAGTATTTCTACTTAGGATCAAAAGGTAGTATCTGTGTACTGTGTGAAAACTGCTACCCCCCCACGCTATATATATAATTAAGCTTGGTACAAATAGTCTATAAGATCTGTGTAATTAGCATACCAGAAACCTCAAATTCACATATGAGACTTCATGTCAATATATAATATTTCAGTATTATGAAGTAAGGCTATGTACTTTCACACTCCCCATCTGTTTTTTTGAACAGGAGTAGAGTTTCATCCCTTGTTTCCTGTTTAGGATTGGATTTCCAGTCCCTTCTAAAGTCTACTTCAACTGCCTAAACTCTAAAATTTTATTCACTAATTAAATCTTGACTTCTTCATGTCTAAAATTAGCTATCTTTCCTGTTATTTTCCCATTTTTATGCTAATACAACTCCACACAGTAATCCTCTATCTTGAGTGGCACTTGGGCTTTGTATTGGGTGAGCATTAGTAAAGAAAGGTACAAATACTGGTAGTCTATGGTATCTGGATAAACATTAATCTGCCAAATAACTCAACTTTGCACAGAAGACCTGGGAGAGATTTTTTAGCCAATTTTTTGTGGAAAAAGGGAAAAACAGATTTACTTTAGAATAATCACCAGGTCCTAATAACCATATTACTACCTTGTTTTGATCCATGTTTCAGACACATCATTTGCTTATATAATCAAAATTTTGAAGAATTTTATCATGTATATTACTGTAGCTGAAACTATTACATCTGTTTGCTTACTTGATAATTCTGTCTTTCTTTTTATCATGAAGAAAATCTGAATGTGTTTGAAATTAAATTAGGTCTGTCCGGAAAGTATCCATCTATTTACTAGAAAACATTAAGGTAAGAGAAACAATAACAAATAGCCTACCTACGGCAATGGCATCTGAGCCTCAATGAAAACACTCTTTTTGGTTGGGATTTTACTCTCTTACACAGTTTCCTTTCCATTTTTCAAAACAGTTCCAAAATTCCTCTTAGGATCATCATTAGCTGCTTTTAATGGTTTCCTTAATCCACTGTCTGAAATAACTCCCCTTTCAATAGAAATTTTAACTTAGGGATACTCCAGAATTTGAGAGGAACTAAATATGGACAGGGGAATTACCTGACAGTCCTGGGTGATGCAAAAACCCTTCACTACATGTCATTGTGAATGTGAACATTACACAGTACACAAGCTCACTCAGTGGTATTTCTCTGCCAACTGAGTAAACTCACAGGAGAGTGTCTATTCTTGCATGTGCACTATGGTCCCCTCTGATAGGTTGCTAAGGTACATCAAGGCAGCACAACTGGTTCTGAAGATTTTCAAAATATCTGAATTCTCCCTAGAAACCTTAGCAAAGTATAAAATTCTGAAGGCTTCATCATACATTTTTTATGAAGTCAGGAGTGTGTTGAATTGTTGCTATCATGGTAATCCCAAGTGTGTTTAATTCTTACTTGGTGCTTTATTATTTTAGTCTCGTCTCAAATTTGATTTTGTTTAACTGTCTGATTATGGAAATTAAATTATTAAATTATATTAAAATATGGTCTCATCGTTTTAACAGTTAAGGGTTAGTTGTCATGCTCTTTTCAAAGTCCGTGCAAAGTTTGCACATTAATTATTATTTGTTTTATTTTTAATTTAAAAGAACAGCTTTATTTTATTATTTTATTTTTTTAATTTAAAAAGAAAGCTTTATTTACCACTTGTCATTGCTTTCCGACAGTGTGCAGTAATGTACACGAGTAAGAGCATTAAAAAGGCTGTTAGTGTTAATTAAGCTTCCATGTGCAAAGTGTTCCGCAGTGAATGTAGTTAAACAAGGCCTGTAATGGCAGACGAATCAACACAACTGAGTACGAATTTTTTTTGTCAATAACTACAAAATGGTAGGTTTTATCAAAATTTGGGCGTTATTTTCGAGTTCAGCAAATACATTTACACAGGAATATGATGATTTTGGGAAAGTTATAATAGATTTTCTTTGCGGGGTTTAAGCAAATTTACCAGTTTCTTTTGTTGTGTGTGTGTGTGTCTCTGTCTTCTTTCTTTTATATTCTGTTTGCTTTGCCTTGAAAATCAGAATGATTTTGTTTGTTTTTGTATTTTTCTTTTTGATATGGATGTATTGCGGACCCGATAGCGTTGCAGCGCTGGTTTACGAAAAGATGACCTTGTGCTACTACCGGATCCACAAACAAAGTAAAAAAAAAAGAAATATATAAGACGTGTTCTTTCTACTGTACAAACGTACAAAGTAAAAAGAAGTAGACAGGCAAAACGACGAGAGGTAAAGAAACAAACATAACATTTTTTTAGTGTTTAACAAGTAAATTGTCTTCAGTGGAGACCATCAGTAAAATTACTGGAAATGTTGTAGTTGAAAAAGAGGCAGTGGCTAGTAGATTGTCTTCAGTGGAGACCTTCAGTAAGTTACTGGAAATTTGAAATCAATGGAAAGGCCATGTCAAGTAGTTACAAAAGATAGGTAAGGTTCCGCGCCAAAATTTAAATCCAAAATGGCTAAGGCGGGAAAAGTTTCTCAGGAAGAAAGTTCAGAAAGTCAGTTTATAATGAATAGTAAACATACACGGCAAAGAAAAATACTCACTGCGAAATTTTATAATTGTGAGTGTAATGTAATTTTTTTTTTAAGGTAACTGGTTCTGAAAGGACATAGTTCGAAGAATATGAAAATTGCTTGTACTTCATGTCGAAGGTTTCAAAAGTTCCCTGTTCCTGGAAGTAGGCGGCTCGAAAAAGATGTTCGCATCAGGACGAAAAATTTGTTATCATAAAAGGTAATGTGACGACGGTGTCGTACGTGTTAAAGGTACAGCGACGAGCCATGAGGGACAAAGCCATGTTTGCTGGTTAAAATATCCCTGTCTGTATATATGGTTGACCGACGAGAGATAAGTGAGCCACTGCCCGGTTCCGCGAACCTGGGAGCGACTGATTTCAAAAAGCCAATTTGTCCATGACGTCAGAGCAAAAAGCGCGCGAAAAATGAACAGCAGTAGCAGCGAGCTATCTTCCTCACTTTCGGCCAAGAACAACAGTTTACTACTATTACTAGCCGAAGGTGAAAGGAAGGGGTGAAAACTCGCGCGTGCGTCAAATTGAAGGTGGAATAGGGTACCATCCCACAGATGTGCTTTCTTCAATTCAGTTGTTGCAACACTTGATGCTTTTTAAGCGGCTTATTTACAATGCAAAATACAGAACTTAAAAATAATATCAATGAAAACTAAAAGAAAATTGATATTACGATCAAACAAAGTTTGTAATTACTTCATTTTATTATTCTTTTCGATATTTAAAATAATATACCGATTGATAAACAAACAACATAAATAGTTATTGACTAAACTGTTAAATTCATAACAAAGCAGCAAATTAAATTTTTAAACCTGTTAAAAATTAAGATGTTTTTCAATTTATTCAGTTTCTATTCATTTAATTATTTTTATTTTTATTGAATAAAGACATTTGTTTACAAAAACTTTACATTTTTTACGTTTATTTTTTTTGTGTCAACCGAGATTTTATTTTTTATTTTATTTTCAGTGTTGGTGAAAATAAAAACTTGAATGTTTACTACTTATTTTGTTTCAAATGGTGCAGTGGAGATTTCATCTTTTTTTTTCTTTTCTTTTTTTTTAAAATCAATTTACCCCAAGCAAGGCCATAAAGCCACTAAGACACAAGGGGCTACTGAAAGTGAAAATGAATGAGAAGACTTTAGAGAAAAGACCGGAAACACAATCCTAAAAAGGAAACAAGGGATAAACATCTACTCCTGTTCAAAAGATCAGGGAGGAGTGTGAACTGGACACTTGGTGACCTTATCTACTCCTAAGTTAATTTAAAAAATTTAAAATAAGCAAACCAAAGAGTCTGCCTAAGACCAATGTATTTTTTCTATTGAAATATGATATCTTGTAAGAAGATGATGTAGATACCCCCGATCATTTTATGTGCGTATAAACATGTCAATTTTTGTAAATATGGATGTCCAAATGTAATATTATCAGAAAATAAGAGTCATAACTATAATAAAGTTAAAATTTATTGGTAATTTTTTTAACATTTCCTCAACAAGTGTCTTTGTAAGTTAGACAATAAAGCCAAAGTATCTAAAATTGAATAAAATATTAGATTACTGTGTAGTTAAAAAAATATATAAAAAAGGTGTTCATGTTATATTCGTAAAGTAATTGTAGCAGTTATGTCTCCCTTAAAAAAAAAAATTCCCAAACAGGAGTCTATTGAGAAAGTTGTCAACACCTCATACCTCATAAAAGCACCCACCTCCATGTTAAAAAAATGCTTTTCTGTGATATTTTAAACTAAAAGTAAGTAATAATTGTTTCAAATCAGATTGATTAAACTTTAATGAAGTTTCATAAAAGTATATTTATTTTTTAAAGATTTTTTATTGGGGTTGCTGAATTGTAGTAAGCTTTACCATATATGATTAGTAGATATAGTTTTTAATTAATAACAATATTTCCTAACCTGTACAAATTAATACAGAATTTTTAAAGTTTATAAATTATTCTAATTAAAATTTTTAAAAAATGAAAACAATTCTTGTAAAAATTCATTCTGCATTGAAAATTTTTTTCTTGAGACAATAGTATCCATAAAAGCAATTAAAAGCTTTTCTTATTAAATAATGTTTTAGTTTATTGCATTTTTTTTATTTTACAATTCAGAGCAGATTTTTGATAACTGCTTGACTAGTTTGATAAAAAATTTGATGATTTAAATTTTACAAGTACTTGTCTCTATAACTAATATAAACATTAAGCACTACAAAAATGAATATCTCAAAATTTCATAAAATAAGTTGGGGAGTAACAGAAGTAAAAAAAATATCTCTACAAAAATAAAAAAAAAAACATTTCTAAAATAATTTCATCACATTTGTAAATAAGTCCTGAAAGTTTCATTAAAATCTGACAATTATTTGATTTTTGCAAGAATTTCCAAATCAGTGTATTTTTCACCACAAAAAGATGCTCAAATTTCTCATGCTAATTCATGGTCATCTGTTGACACAAGAAAAACAAAATTTTTAACATAGGTGGGATAAAATACTTGCCCAGAAAAGGAACTTCTTACTTACCATATACCTGCATATCATGTAACTTTTGAAGACCTAATTTTGAAGTTAATTTTAAGTGGGTTGCATCATTCATGAGATGTAAAATTAGCATATATACTGCTGGCCCTGGCTACGCTGTTGACCAAACTATATATACATTTACTGTAGTCAAATTAGCTTCAAAATTAAATGTTCAAAGGTCGCATATGTTAGTATATACAATATATCCATAAATATATACATATCACCCATAATTAATACTCTAACATTTAAACTACCACCAAGCCAGATTTTAAAAAAACCCCAAAAAACCTTTATCATTTAAGCATTAATTAATTTATATAAAAAACACAGATAACATGCACATGTGTTTGTGTGCCTGCATTTGCATGTGTGTGTGTATGTGTGTGTGTGAATGTATGACTAAGTATATGTATACAAATTCAAGCAACAATAAATAAAATTTAATTATAAATATAACCTCCTATAATTAATACCCTAATACTAAGATACCAGCAAATCAAATAAGAAAAATGAAATAATAGGCAAGTGAAGGCATATATAAATATTTACCTTACCATTTAAACATTAATAATAAAAAAATTATTTAAGTAAAAAAAATTAAATACATATTCTAAACTTGAGAAAGCCTTATAATGCTCAAGAATTACTAAGAACAGTGATTGTCTGCCAAACCTGATGGTGGATTGCTACATTTGTCTCTGACAGTCAAAGTTGAAAGAGAGAAAAAGGTATAAATCTAATAAGGAGAAAGTATGAAGAGACAAGAAAAACGACAAAAAGAGGAAATAACCACAACATTCTTCACATACACTTACACATGGGTAGATGCATGCACATGCACAAAATGAAAGAATAAAAAAATATCAACCTTGCACCAATGAAAATGTGCAAAAATTATTTTTAACTTAATATAAAAGTGACAAAAATGAGAAAATAAGCAGTCAATTGCTGGTATCTCCTGACAAGTGGATGGAGTGATTGCTGGAGAGTTCTTCTATAAGAGTAGAATTGAAATGCTGAAAATAGCATTAATCATTTAAGTGACATTTTATATTTGTATTAATCATATATATGAAGAAATATAGTCTTAAAGTGTGCTATATTTATGGGATAAAGTGCTCAATATCAGAGATAGAGCGTGTGTAAATATAAAAGTGAACATAGATGATTGCATCTAGCATGAAACAGACTGTCGCCTCTAAGTGTTGACTTCTATGTTCACTTTATACACACACACACACATATATATATAATCTTCACATCTACATATATCATGCATACACATATGCACATTTGTTTTCCCAAACTTTATTTCTCTAGACTCTTTATAAACTCTCTTTAACTTTTCTGAGAATGCTTTTTTCTTTCACTTAATTGTCACCACTGTTATTAAATTGTATTCTGATTTGTTTGACATTGTTTTATTCTTCATTTTGGGCAGGCAAAAAATTGTTTACACTTTTTTCACTCAGCTAAAACATCAGCTTTCCTTTTCCCCTAATGAGACTAGTAGTAAATGCCTTCATTCAACCATCTAAACAAGGCCAACAACAATCAACAGTTGCCAGTGCAACAAACACAAAACTTCTTTTTTCATAAATCCATAGTTGCTCATTAAAAAAGTTTAACAAACATGGATGTCAGTATAAAAATCAAGAGCTTTAGAAGTTAGTTTCTACTGGGAAAATACATGTTACTATCTTTTACATCTTCTGCTCCTCTGATCACACTCAAAATTCAAACTGACTTATGAAAAATTTTGTACCACATCCCTAAGAAGAGAAATAACACTAAACTCTCACCATCTTATCCATGATAATTTCTCATAGTCTGAAAAGGTGACAAGCTTTTCTATCAATATTTGTATACATGCATATAACTTCTGAAGCTTAAATTGGATGCACAGATATAGGGCATAGAACACTGAGGTTGGTACAGGCACTTTTCTGTGTCTCTTGTAGTTTGCCCTCAGACATTGTGAACACCAGTCAATTTGAAAGTTGCTACCATGAAACACAAATTGCACAATTTAAACTGGCCAATTGCAGTGGGGTAAAGTTCCCAAGATTGGAGTTTAGCCTACCTCAAGTTGGACTTGAGGTTTTTCTTGTACCTCTTCATTAGACAATTCTGAGCATGACTAACCAGATTTTTTTTCCTGTTCAAGAATTGCTGATGCACTCATCCTTGTGGATCAACATACAGGATTTTTGCTTCGATGTAGGTGGAGTTGAATTGTCAGGTGAGAGATGCAATTCTGCATGTAGATTTACATAATGGATAACAGGGAGTGATTTTGAAAGTGTTTGGGTTGCTCAGCTTGCCTCTGATACTGCATTCAGGTTTCCCAGCTAATCAAAAATGACGAGGGTACAACAGCATGGTAAACTTTCTGTTTGGTGGAGAGGGAAATGTCATTGCACTGCAGAACTTTAAATTGGAGCTTTACAAGCTCCTGCTTTGCTTTCTGGGTCCTTTATGCATTTTCTCTATCAAAGACATTGTCACAGGAAATGGTTCTTTCCCAATACTAAAGTTATTTTTTCATTTGCTAAAACTATAAAGGATTTTCTCAAATGTCCCTTCAGAAAGTAGAGGATCAATTCCTTGGTGAATGCATGTCAGTACACATGCAAAAGAAGCCTCAAATCAAATGTGGACATGTTTGTCAACACCAGTTGCACCTGGGGTTTTCCTGTTAGCGATGAGACAGTTTGGCATGTCTAGCTAGATATGGGCCTCTCTGCAATTGCCTCATGCCAATAAAAGCTGGGAGAAAACAGCTGTTGGCAAGGCAGTGTCTTGTGAAGTCAGTCCCGTGGGCATTTTGTTCTTCAAGTTGCTGTTGTTTCCAAGGCAGTGGTATTTTTTTACTTCCCGTCTCTTTCCCTATTATCCCCGTAGTTGTTGGGAGAATAATCAGTTAGGTTTATTCCCACCAATCTCAACAGATGCTTTGCTTGCATTGCAATTCTCTTCACAGATCCTTTTTTTATTTTTTCCATGGGTAAACGGTCATTCATTCTTGGGAAAAATAGTGGTGTAGTTTCCTGTTGTCTTCTCCACACTTCAGAGTCATTTCTTTCTTTTAGAGAGTCCAGTCTACCTTGCTGGAAGGAGCTGGTCAGATACTCAGCTTTGCAGTGGACCTACAACCACACCCACTTATGGAATTGATGAAAAAGAGAAAGAAGAGGTAACTTTACTGAGCAGAAATTATGTCCTGTTGCTGCAGGCAACTCCAATAGTTTGAATTTTATGGTTGTGTTGTCATATCCTGCAGTGGTAGCAATAAAAGTAACCTTGTCTGAAATTGAGAAATAGGCTACTCTCACTGATGGGCTTCCATAGACAGTAAAAGGTGAGGTGATATTTGTGAATCATCCAGTGTGCTAAAGATTTGATTTTTTGACTTTTTTTTACAGTTTACTGAAATGGTAACCTATTTTTTTCATTATGTACTTGATCATAAATTTTCATTAGCATGAAATAGAAATATTTACTTTATGCAGCTTTAAAATGTCATCTTTGTGTTTATGAAAGAAATGTTAAATAATAGTTTCAGACTATTATTTTTTAGTGGCAGTGTATTTGGCTCAGACCTTCTGAAGCTGACCTTGGGGTCAGGTGGTAGACAAAACAGGGATGTTGATTTTCATTGGCTGAGCCGAATGTGGGAATATTAGAGCTAGTGTTAAGTTTTACATGTCATACACATTAGACTGGAGGAGTGAGCTGTGGGTCGCTGGAAGCGAGTATCGTGTTAGAATGACTTTCAGAAGTTAGCCCTGAAAAGGGCTGTTTAAACAACTGCTGCAGGGTCCCGCTGGCTGCTGGGCTCGGTCGACTTGACTGGGCACGTCAAAGTCACGATGTAGGAAGGCTCCTGGCTCCCTAGCCGTCTCTCTTGATTGCTGTGAAATCGCTGGTATTTATGGAAACAGTCCGTACAACAGCAGCGGTCCCGCTAAACCAATAAGTGACTATAATTAATTTTAGGCCGTATTAATTACAGTCAAAAGTGTATTTGGTGTTTGTTGACTGTATTTAAATTAATTTCGGTACGAAATTAAAAGTCTTTTGTTTTGGTTTCATGGCGAAAAATAAGTTTTTGTGTTTTTCCTTTTGGTTTGAAAATAGGTCATTGCTATTTTTAGCGCACGTGGGTTGTGACCGTTCTCTGCCGAAGGCGTATACGGAATTGTTTACAAAAAGTGAGAGTGGTGATCGGGCACACCGCGACAAGGCCCCCTCCCAGGATAATTGATCATCATCAATTAGAAGTAAATATATGTCTTGTACTTCTTCAGGAAGGTGACTTTCCTTCCTAGATGGGTCTGCCTGGTTGGAGTGGTGGGTGCTTCTGGTATTGGCTCTGACCTTGGTGGTTGCGGTCGTGTGGTTGTTGGGAGAGGTGAGGCTTCTGGGTGTGTTGAGACGGGTTCTGTCTCCCGTGGAGATTTTTCCAGAAAAGCTGGTTTGACTCTGTCAATAGAGATGGTGTTGCGTTCTCTGTTTGGTGGTCTGTAAGGATTTGTTCGTACATATATATCGTCCCGTGTGCGTGTTCATATCACGTCGGGTAGTCACCATTTGTGGTGGACCGTGCGTGTGTAGATGTGAAGAGATGATGATGTGAGGATGTTATCTGTTGGTTAAGATTTCCCGCTGACTGGTCCAGCTACATAAGAATGTCGGACTTTAATGAAGTCCAAAGAAGGCAAAGAAACAAACAAGACCGATATACATGTATGCAAACAAATATATATTAATAACAAACATTAATACATTAAGAGACATGAAAAAGTTACAAAGGGTGTTTGTATGGAAAGTTATGGTGAGTGTGTTGAGTGTCCGTACGAACGCGTATATTGTTTTTAGCGTGTTCCCAGAATATGGGAAACGCTGTTTGTGTGAGAGGTCACATATTGGTGTAAGTGAAAAAGAGAAATTTTTTTTTTACCTCGCCTCACGCGTGAGGTTGCGGCCCGAGTCGAGGCAGCTGGCCGCACGTGTGCATAAGCCAGAAAAAGAGGAAGAGGCAAAAGGTCAGCCAGTATTTATACTCGTGGGAGAGAGAGACCCCTGTTGAAGGGTTAAGGAAATGAGGAGGAGCTGACTGCGACAGAACAACTACTGGAATATATTAAATCCGTTGCTGTGAAATCCGTCCATCCAGAAGTGTGCCATCAGCAATTTTTCGCAATGAAGCAGAGCGATGGAAAACCATCACGTCATTTGTATCCAGATTGAAGTCACAAGTGATGATCTGTGTCTTCAAAAGACAATGTGGTTGGGATAACCAGCACTGCACAACCTCATTCTCTGAGGACATGATTAAATCCCAAATCATTGCCAGCCTATGGGATACCTCCCACTAGAGTAAGATTTTGACAGAAATCAACTCTTTGCCAACCCTGATTGACCTGGTCAAACGCCTGTTAACTCTGGAATCCACCACCAGAGCAACAAATCATTTTCAACCAACAGAGGCACCACAAATTGCTCCAATCAAATCTGCATCATCATGAAAATTCCCACCACATAACAAAAACAAATAGTGACAAATGCAAACTTTGCGGTTACAAAACACACCCAAAAGGCTGCAGACAATGGCCTGCTTGGGGTAAATTATGCCACAAGTGTGGAACAGAAAATCACTTCTTATATGTATGTAGTGGTATTCTCATATTAGCCTCATCTAATGCTGTAATGGAGGATAACCCTAACAATACCCAAGGAGAAATATCCCCCTCATATCAACCATGTGTACACAGACGATCTGACTAAATGAAGGAGAAGGAATCCCACATGATACCTGGACCAACAACCAATTCACCCCAGAAAGACCAGAACCACCATCGTTTATTAGCGTTAAAATTGCATTAAACATGATTGCACTCAAGAAGTTAGGAAATCCAATTCAAACAGCCATACAGCCTCACAAACCATTCAGTTCACTGCTACGGCAGATATAGGGGCTCAAACAAATACAGCCAGGGAGGATCTGTTGAAGAAACTCAGATGTAATCATAACCAGTTATTGCGTACTAGACACCGTTTACATGCTCTAAATGATGACAACCTATCTATCAAAGGAACCTTAATCACCGCAATGTCACTTGGTGATGAAACATACTCAGAGATAATCTACATTTCTCCAAGAGTTAAGGGCTTATACCTATCACAGATGACCTTAAAGAGGTTGAAGCTCATCGACAACAACTTTCCAGCACAACTCAGTACTAAAGTAGCCACCACAAAAGAAAACAAAAAAACAACTGATGGCACATTAGCCCCATGCGGATGTCCATACCGAACACCTTACCCGCCACTACCAAACAAACTACTACTTCCCGCTACACCTGAATATTGTGAGGAGCTAGAGAACTGGATCAAGTGTCACTTTGCGAGCAGTGCATTCAGCACATGCACCCACCAGAAGTTGCAGACCATGACAGGAGAACCACTTACCATCTCGTTTCTAGAAACCTACCGACCAACAGCCATACATAAACAAATTCCAGTACCCCACCACTGGAAAGAAGCTGTCAAGTCACAGCTGGATGCCGATGTTACTCTAAACATCATGGAACCAGTCTCTTCTGGAACACCAACAACATGGTGCTCCAGAATGATTACAGTTCTCCCAAAAGATGGTAGCCCACGTAGAACGGTCGATTTGCAGGACTTCTTACAAAGAATATATATTCTATTCATACAAATCTATTGTAAAAATCTTGTCGGCATTAAATAACCCATGGAGGTGTTGATATGCTGAAAACCAAACCAAATGGTGCAAAAAATCATCCTTAAAGGAAAAGAAACAATATTTCCCAAAACATTTACCTGGCAACAGATGACATTAAGCTTTTCTAAAGAGATAGGGAATTTTCCTTTTAAGCAAGAAGCTGCCTTAGGAAATCAACCAGAATCATTTGTAGAGGACATATATCCAAAAGTACAGCCAGAATAGACAGACCAGTAAAATATCCAAGATGGATTGTTTTGATATCATTTGACTGTTAATGCCTGATAATCTGACAAATTAGGAACATAAATTGAGTGATTGCAAACAATACAATGAAGCAGAAATTATTAGATTTAGCTCCCTTTATAAGAGGTCAGGCATTTCTATGTCAGAGGTTGTTCCCAGAGAAGTAAGAAAGATTGCAAATGATACTTTGGGATTAACTTCCAGAAATTGTAATCAAAAAACAAGAACAGTAAATTTAAAAAAAAAAAAAAAAACAAAAGAAGGAAAAAGCAGATTGATTTAGGAAAGTTGTTTGCCAAATGATGAGAGAGTTTTTTTTTTAACTTTCTGAAAATAAGACAACTTTAAAAATAAGATAGAATTCCATTTTATTTCTAATATTATAAAAATCATTAAAACCTCAACATTTTAAAACATCCATGCCAGCTTGTTATTACTGTCTGAAAACAACAAGCAACTACTGCAGTGAACAGTCCCACCTCTTTTCCTGGTTTGGTTTCATGTTCTCTTAAAATCTTTTCAACTATTAATTTCTGAGCAAATTCATTTTGGTCTGTTGCTTTGTAAGATACTTGCTGGGAACCAAGAAACTTTATATTTCTTACAAAATGAACTGATTGCAATGGTGTGGGGGGTTGTTTTCAGTCATTAACATTTAAATCACTCAGTCTTAAAGAGTTAAAGTGTTCCAAAACAATTTAGTCACTAATATTTAAATTTTTCTGCCTTTTTCATGTATGAGGAATGTCTGAAAAGTATGGTAAAAACATTTACCAAATCAAAATGCATATTACCACACCAACATAACATTGTGCATCTGTTACCAGCAACTATGCTACTTTTCCACATAACTGACATTGACGCACTTTGTCTTCACAGAGAATGTGGCCTCAGGCGACAACACTGCCATTTATACAGTACCATTTCCCTGATAAATGTCTTTTGAGAAGATGATAATTTCAAGGAGCCAAACATTATTCCACGATGTAGAAACATCTATTGTCACCAAAACCCCAAAATACCAACTTCTACAGTCAACAAAGAAACCAATGGCAATTTGTGGATTTTTATACTATATGGTTGGATATTAAACACAGTCAGATACTATGAAACACTTGATAGACCAAGGTAAGTTGTTTGCCAAATGAGACCAAGACAACTGCATAAGGGGGTATCATCCTTCTGTGCTAGAATGCTACCCCACACACTGCCAACCTAACTAAAGAATGACACCAGTGATATGGCTGAGATGTTTTACTGTATCCACCACATAGTCCTGACTTGACTCCTTCAGATTATCATCTATTTGTGCCCCACAAATGACATTTCTTTGGGAAGCAGTTCCACACACAAATGATGCACTCATTGCCGCAGAAGTCATATGACCCCATGTTCTTTAAGAAGGATATTTATACATTTGTGTACTGATGGGACTGGTACATCAATCACAAAGGCAACTATGAAAAAGTAACAG
This sequence comes from Acanthosepion esculentum, assembly GCA_964036315.1. Taxonomy (NCBI): domain Eukaryota; kingdom Metazoa; phylum Mollusca; class Cephalopoda; order Sepiida; family Sepiidae; genus Acanthosepion; species Acanthosepion esculentum. The sequence goes on from OZ038497.1 coordinate 63,046,240, forward strand.
TAGTGTTGGTAACATATGCCCAATGTTTTATTTGTAGTGTAATAAATATGGATTAGTAGATGTTTGTACCCTACTTTTCAGACATGCATCATATTATTTTATAATCCAACTTATTACTGTTGCTTTTTATTACAAAAGTCTGGGTTAATACTTTGACAGCTTGAGTAAAGATATGGAAAGTTGAAATAAAGAATTTACTTCTGACAAGGTTTGAACTAACATTCCAATTTAATTTCTTGTTTTTATTTTTTCCTAATATTCACACTTTTAGGATGAATATTAAAAATTTGGAAATAATATATATATATATATATATATATATATATATATATATATATATATATATATATATATATATATATATATATTTTTTTTTTCTAGTAGTTTTTTCTGTGTCAATTTTTCTTAATGATTGCCTGTCCCTTACTTTTAATATTGGTTGCAAGATGGCTATAATCTATCACTTATACAATATATAACTTATACATTAACAATCAGGCTACCAGCACAAGTCTTTATTTGGAATTCATAAGTATATATAGGGATGTGCAGTGGGGTGCAATGGATAACAGCTTGGAATGAGAAATTGGAGAGCTGGGAAAGGTATAAATCCATCTCTTCTTTCTCCAGCTATGAGTTGAATAGCATGAAAGACCAGGTTGGCAACCAGTCTACTGCAGAAAGAAATGGCAGCCTACTGTGATTCTGCCTCGTCAGTCATAAATCAAAAGAGTCATGATCGCCTAAGTGTGTATTACATATGACACTTAACAGACTGAAGTATATATAAACATATACAGTGGGCTATGATAAGTTTTTACCCACCCTTGATTACAGCAATTTTGGCTAGTGTAATAACGTCTCTTCTTTTTTTTCAGACAATACCATGTTAGTATCAAGCTACACTCATCTATGAATGATAGTTGACTTATATTTTGCAATGAAAGTTTGTGGAAATAAGGAAATTGGTGAATTTCAACAAGGGCAAATAATAAGATGACATCAGTGTGGAAAGTCAAATAGAGAAATTGCTGGGTTTTTCCAGGTTAATCATCAAACGGTTAATAATACTGTCAAGAAATTTAATGAAGAAGGCAACAATGTGGAACAATGTTCAGGAATAGCAAACGTGTCAGAGCAAACAAAAAGGGTGCTGAAGAGGAAAGTCATCGGAAACCATTGTCAGAGCATCAAAGATGTTGCCAACAGCATGGAAATGTCACCATATGCTAGGCTATCAAAGAAGAGTTGCAAGAAAGAAGCCCTTGATTTTATAGGTTAACAGGAACAGGTGTATGGACTGGGCAATAGAATTCAAGAGCAAAGATTATGAATTTTGGCAATCTGTAATTTGGTCAGATGAAAGTAAATTCTGCCAATATTCGAATTCGAGACAGGTTTATGTTTGGAGAAATCAGAATGAGTCTTGGAATACTGAGTGACTTACCTCAGCGACCCAAAAGGGCCAGAGTCACATGTATGTTTTGCAAGGGAGTGTGGAGATGGCGAATTGGCGAGCTTCGGATGGACAATGAATCAGGCAGCACTTTGTGCTGATGAAAGTGGTGTTGTTGCTTGTAGCCATTTTTATTGGCTGGTTCTGGGCACTCGTTGGCTGAGTGCTGGCTTGGTTAGGTGCATAAAAACATGATATGCTTATTTAACGGGAGTTCGCTTTGGACGGTGAGTGGTGTATTGGAGATCAAGACAAGAAGTGGGGATTTGTTTTGCCTAGTGAACCTATTGGATTTGTACTACTTCCCCCCCACCTTCTTTTCCTGTGTGTGCTTCCAACCAATTTTTTCAGAAAATCTGAGCTAATTCATGTTGACGAGCAGTTGAACGGTCCAAAATACTGTCAAATATTAGAGAAAGGATTACTCCCACTATTTGAAACCAATCAGATTGACAAGAATGTCTACCTTTTTTAAGAATATGGAGCGTCATGTCCTATGAGCAAAGTAGCAAAGGCCTGGTAGGAATTGCAAAGAATCAAATCACTGCCATGGGTAGCTCAAAGTCCTGACATGAATCCAATAGAGCATGTTTGGGATCACCTTGACCAAAATCTTTGAGAGCATGCAACCAAAATCACGTCAGTGGCAACCCTTAAAGAAACATTGCTAAAGGAGTGGCAAAATATGGAACAGATGATTCTTGATAACTTTATGAAATCCATGAAAAATCAAATACAAGCACTGAAACTAACAAATGGAGGACCTACTCCATACTAGTTCCAAATACTGTTTTGTTTATGTTGAGTTGGGATTATGTAATTAAATTTTGAAATTGGATGTCGTTTATTTCTCCTGGCTAAAAACTTTTCTTAGGCCGCTGTAGTTCAAAAGTTGTTTTGTTCAGACATATCCTCAGAAAGATTTTTAATTATGTTAGGAAAACTTTTCATAAAGATTTTGTTTGAACCTTACGTTTTTTGTTGTTGTTGTTCCTGGATAAACATGCAAAGATTATAATAAGAAAAGCTATTCTCTATTGACTTGTGAAGTTTTGATTTTAGTATATAACAATTTTCAATGTAACATGATATGATAAAGTCTGTCCACTGATGGAGGAAAATTTGAATATATGCTAATTTGAAATTCATACTTGACCTTGTTAGAACATTTTGTTCTTATTTTTCCTGTTTTTAATAAAAGCAGTATTTTTGTAAATGTTTAGCTTTTCTTTTGTCTTTCTCAATTTACCAGATATTATTTACTGTCAGCATGTATTTCCATTCATTGATAAGGAGCAAGTATTCAGAGGGAAATATTTTGAATAGAAACAATAATAGAATTCTTGTTTCAAAGATCAAGCAAAGATTTGCTTGTTTATTATAAAATGCTCACATTTTGTAAAACTTGTTTTGAATAAGATACTATGTGTTGGAGGACAGAGAGAAAAACTCTCAACAAATATTTGTAAAATCTAAATCTGTGTTAGCATACTGTTAATCACACAATGGCTTTTTAAGTTCTGTAGGAATTATAAATAAGTATAAATATTTTATACTTATATTAAAAAGATGATCCTGGTAAACACACCAGCATTGACAGATGGTGGATATAAATTTCACATGATTCTAGATACAGATGTGAATTTTTTGACCCAATGAAAAGTGAAATGAAAAATATTTACTCCAAGCTTTTGGATCTCCCAAAATACTGATTTTACTCACTTGAGGTCAAAATGTTTAACCTGTTGCAAAGATACGGTATCCCTATTGACCAAAATACTTCAACCAGAACCTCTCTAAAGCTTTATTTTAAAAGTATTTAAAATTATAATTATTTTCCTTACATGTACATTATGAATGAACAATTCCCACCCCACATTGTTCTGTGTCAATTTTTCTCAATGATTGACTGTCCCTTTTAATATTCATGACAGGATGACTATAATCTATCACTTATATATCATCATCCGGTTGCACTGCTAGCATGGATTCTTGTGACTCTGTCACCATCCAATTCTATTCATCATATTTGGAAGTTTAGAAGGATTGCAGTTTATGTTGTCAGAAATCTGTTTGATATTGATCTTGGCTTGTCATTCTCTGCTAGCTCTTCCTTGTGTATGCTCCTACAAAAGAACTTCACTAACAATTTCATCTTTAGCTTTCCAGCAATGCCCTGTAAATTTGACTCTATGCTTTTTGATGATATCTAATATTGGACGAAGGTTCCCATGCAATCGCTCAATGGTCATACAATATATCACTTATATATTAACAGTTAGGCTACCACCATGGGTCTTTATATTTGGCATTCATAAGTATATATAAACATATACACTTCAACAGATGTTGAAGATATATATTTCTTCATCTTATTAAATTTTCTTGGTCAATCACTCTCTCAAAGAAATTTTAATTGGCCATTTGAGACTTTTCTTAAAATCCCAAGCAACCTCCATTTCATAAAACAGGCCTACCTCAACTCATTTACAAGGCATTCCCTTCACAGTTGACACTGCGACCTCCATTCCACGGAACAGGGCTACCATGACCACGCCAATCTGATGTCACCCTGGTTCAACACAGTGGGTCTCCCACCATGACTTTGATCAACCAAACATGCACCTCAGCCACACCAGCACAAGAAATGGTTCAACTCTCAACACTACGCTTACAACAGATCACTATTCCTGTACTCTCTACTAGCAATAAATGTTGTTTCAGTTTAATCCTTGTTATTCCTTTCTCTCACTACCAAACGCTTAATATAACAAGGGTATTCCACTCTGAAAGCTTCTTCCCAAGAATTGCTACTCTGTGGAACAAACTCTTGTAAGGATGCTACCCAGAACACTACAATCTTAACCTCTTCAAATCTATCTGCCAGATCCTTGTAAACTTCACTTCCTACTCTTACATTCATATCACACCTCATTCAGTTTTCCTCTACTTTGAGTAGCTCTTGGGTCTTGTATTGGGTGAACTTTAGAAAAAAATTTATTGGATCTGCTCATTCTTTTTCTTTTTCTTATTCCTTTCAATTTTTATTGTACATTCATATTTTTATCTAAATATTATAGATTAGTTTCAGATAGGAAGAAAGAATGCACATATATTTTATATTGCATCATCTTTTTTTGCTTTGTCTTTCCATAAAGAATTTTAATGTCACATGATTTTTATGCTTTTGTAACTTTGCCCACTTTTCTGTCTTTTGTCCATTCCTCTTGATATCCAACCAGAAATCACGTCCATGTCTTTCTTTTGTTTCCACTATTCCCACTTTCTATATATTTATGTAGATATTTATTTTTTCTTTCAACTCGTTTTCTTTTCATTTTTCTCTGCCTTTCTACCTTTCCACCTCCATGTTTTTTCCCATTTATGTCCCACTAAATATTATTTTGTAGGTTTCTTAGTTAGAAAGCATAACTGACTCCAACTCAAAAGGGTTCATGATTAGGCACATACTACATTCTGATCCTGTATTTAATTATTGAATAGAATGTGACACATCAGAACAGAATTGTCCACTCGCTATGACCCATGTCACAGAGTATACTCTGACTTATAGTGTTGCTACAGTGGTGCTACAGGATTGTAATGGACAAGATTGAAGTTGGACACCAGTGCGGGAGTTGTGACTTGTTGCTGATTAAGATGAAAACTTTCAAAGTAAATGAATTTAACATTTTCAAAAGAAATTAGTTTCTATACATGGAGGAATTATATATATATATATATATATATATATATATATATATATATATATATATATATATATATACAGAGAGAGAGAGAGAGAGAGAACAATATAGCTCGCTAAAGAAGAAAAAAAAAATTCTATTTACATGTGTACAGATTTTTCTTTTTAATCATTTCACCCCAGGCAAAGTGATAAAGTCACTAAGACACAAGGAGCTACTGAATGTGAAAGAATCTGAATAAAAAACAGGAGAGAGGGAAATAAAAGAACAGGTAAGGAGACAGATGACGATTAATATTGCATTTAAATTTTTGAATATCAATTTTGACTGGAAAACAAACAAGAAGTGTGAAAGAAGAAACTGTTAACATAGAACTTAAGGTCTAGCAATTTCAACTGTAAAATGATGAAACTTAACTCCCAATCTAGTACTTCCCATAAATCTGTAAAGTTGAGGTACCAAAGAGGAAAGTTTATCAAAACAGTTACCATGAAAATATTTATAGCAAAGGCACAGAGAAGTTAAAAAACAGTAAAGAAAACATTTGTGTATTTAGCTATGTTGTGTGTGTGTGTGTGTGTGTGTGTGTGTATGTGTGTGTGTGTGAAGCACCATGTGGTGGTGTGACATTAAGTTCTATTGTTATTGCTACTAAATCCCAAAGCAAAACAAGGAAAAGATAGACCATTTATCTCACTTCCTTTTATGGTCCTGAATAGATTGACACTTAGTGGACATCCTGGCTGACAAGGTGGTGTAATCCCCATAGTGTAATTGAAAATTCTACTCTGAGTCAGAAACCCCAGGATCAGGATCACATTACTTTCTACTGCACCTAACTGAAAGGCATGAAGTCCTGTGTCCCAACCAAAGACGAGAAAAAAGCTGAAGAGGAATAGATATCAAAGGCTGTGTAGCAACAATATAATCCTAAGTATAAAAGTCATACAAAGAAACAATAATAAATTTGATTTGTTGAAGCCAAAATATTCTTGATGCAATTCCATTTCTGCCATTTGCATCTATACACTGATTTTGGATAGCATTGTCATGTGACAATTCATATAAATTTTGATTTGCAAAAGCTATATGATTCATAAGAAATACTAAGGCAAATACTTGATTATTCTGAGATTCTTCTTGATTGGTGAATATATTTAAGATTTTGGAAGTAGAATAATTTAACATTTAAGAATTTCTATAGGCATTTCATCTTGAAAGAGAATCTCTTCTTAATTGTATACTTCACTTAAGTCTCAAATGATACATATGTAGATATGTTTTCTTGAATATGATGGACAAGAAATGTTTTTTATGTCCTTGTTGTGGAAATTCAGTCTCTGTGATAATTCCACAACAAATAGATTTAAAAGTACACAAAGAATGGAAATAACATTCAATAACAATTATTTTATAAAACAACAATTTGCAACAATTTTGGTATGTATAAATGTATGAATAAAATTCTCGTGTTCAAAAATGTCTGTACAAGTGTTATTAAGAAATATCAGATTAATTTGTGTGTTCTGTTTTTTGTATTGAATGTTTATGCAAAAGAAAAGTAGTGTATAATATTTCTGTAGTTGTGTGTATGAGTGAAGAGAATGTTTCTATCGGTTGAGAAAAATTGCGTCCTACTTGTTGGATACTTGAAAATGTATCAAAGAAATGACTGTGGTGGACTTCACCACATTAATTTAACTTAGGATTAGGGAACAAGACTGATGTGGAAAAGGATAAGCAAAAGACATCGTTACACATAAAAAGTATTTAACAAGATGTACAAAGCATGCATTTAAGTGAGAAAAGGTTGAATAAAACAAGAGTTGTCTCTTTTTAACTATTATTTTGTATTTCAAAGTTCACTGGAAGAATGTTTATGAGAGTTTCTTATAATGACTGTTCTCAGAAGATTTTGCTGTGTAAGAAAAGATTTTGTGAGTCTATAAGGAATGTTCAGCATGTGAGTGGTGTGTGTGAGTGAGAAGGTTGGCACATGGTTTCAACTGTTGTGGATTCGTTTGGCAGCTGAATTCTAATTAACTAAGAAAAATTCTTGCTTATATAAGTGACTATAGGCTCCAGATCATTGTGTGGGAAAAGTTACTCTTCACGTGCAGACGATCTGATTGGTTGGCATTGACCAATCAGTAAGCGAGTTTTGAGGAGACTTAAGAAAGCTTCTGGGATCCGTTTCTCCCAAAAGTGCACAAAATTGACTACATGAAAATAGAGCGATTACAAAAATTGTCACATTGCTGCAATTTGTAAATTGTCTATTATAACGTAGTGGTGATTTATTAACCAGTGAATGCTTGTCATTGTATGTGATTTATATTTGTGTATGTATGTATGTATGTATGTGTGTGTGATATAGATCGGAACATGACCACCATGGCTTCAAGTAGTTGAAAAAAAGACCCTGAAATTAATTCTGCTTTCCTTTGTTGAAACAAGTGCTGGATCTTATGGATATCCAATTTTTAGGCAAGCAGTTCTCTGATTGGCTGAAATGTGTGATCTGAATTTCTGAAATTGAAAGAAACAGAATTCCTGCACCAACCCTACCTGTGTGTAAATAAGAATGGAATCTATTTGTTCTGTAAAGGTTTATTGTTTACTGACAATGAACAAGACCTGAAAGAGGTAGAAACACAATAGTAAGAATTACATCAAACATAGTAAACCTCTAGTAAGAGAGAGATATAATAGTAAGAATTACATGAAACATGGTAATCCTATATCTCCTCCCAAGTCTTTGTGTGTATGTCAATGTAAGTGTCAAATAGGACATGCTCAAAGACTGATACTTTGAAAGGTTCACAAACATTAGGTGTGAGGTTAAGGAGACTAAATAAGGGGAGAGGTGGAATACCATAGATGTTTATATCGGAGGTTATGGTAGAGTCCAATTGTCAGAGGATACAACGTGAACAGAGAATATGGTATATATGCAGGGACACCAAATCAGAAATCAGGTGAAGTCTGAACTGTCATGATATAGTCTTTGAACCACTTCGGCACGTGTTTAGCACGGCCTGATCTTCTTGGCATGTTCAATATATGTGGGGAGGATGGAGTTGTCTCTAGACTAGAGGGATTGGACATTGATGCTCGGGACGGCGATACAGTGGTATCAAAACTCAAGTCTCCGTCAAACGTTAGCTTTTTTCTGTCAGGTGGAGCGGTTTCTAGCACATTTGTGATACTTTTGGTGAGATCACCGGTTGGGTAGGAGGGTCAGAAGCAATGGGGTTCTTGGGTTCTGTGAGTTGGGGTGATGTTGTGACGTCATTTGAGACAATTGTTGGTGCCAAGGTAGGAGCCGCATTACGAATACGAATGTCATTTTCGATTGTCAGTTTTGAGGGAGGGAGTTGCACTGGGACATACTTCCGTAAGAATTTTCTATTCCGGAGTGTCACTCTTCTCGATCCGTCAACGCTTATCACATATTGGTCGAACTGTTGAACTTTGATGACTACCCCAGTTTTATCCCATTTGCATGCATACGGTCCAACTTGGTTTTGAATCCGCACATAATCACCGACGACTAGTGGTGGCAGCCATTTGGTATGCTCCGATAATCTCTCAGCACACCTTACGTGGTGGTTCTGCAGGGCCTCTTCATGTGCTTTCCATGTGTTGTGCCACATTTCATGAGGTCTATAATTTCCCGGGATTATGGGTATGAAGTCTTGAATAGGACGGCCAAAGATGCACATCGCCGGAGATAACTTTGTGTCTCTGTCCGGTGTGTTCCTATACTGCAGCATTGCACGTTAGAATGAGTCCGTGTCAATGGTTCCGGAGGGACCCGTATTGTCCATAAGAAGGCGCTTTACTGTCTTAATGCCGAGCTCTGCTCTGCAGTTGCTGTGAGGGAATGCTACTGAGGATAACCTATGGTGAACACCACAATCAGCTAGAAACTGTCAAGTGATGGTAGCAGTAAACTCGGACCCTCTGTCAGAGGCCAGCTCAACCGGTATGCCATAAGTTACAAAAGTACATCTGAGGCAGGAGATGAGTCCGAGAGCCCCATCTGAGGACCTTTCAACTATTAACCAGTTGGAATAATGGTCTACGATAACTAAGTAGTGGTTTCCTTTGTATGTGAAAAAATCAGCACAGAGACACTGGAAAGGGTATTCCGGGCTCATTGGAGGGACTGGTGGAGTGCTAGGATTAGATGGTGCGTTGCAATTGCATTGCAGGCAACTGGCACGGAGTGCTGCGGTAGCAGGCATTATACCTGGCCAGAATACAGATGCTTCAGCCCTAGCAATCATAGAGGTTACTCCTTGATGAGCTTGTAGCGGAACGGGCCCTGTGTGAGATGGCGTGTGTTTTGGTTAGCCATGTTAGTTGCGTGTTGAAAGGGCTGTTCCCCACAATTATTTATTTTTGTTAGGAAAGATGTGGAAATCATTAGCATTGGTGAAATACAAAAAGGAACATAGAGTTAAAAACAATTGAATTTATTAAGTATTGAAATTACATGCATGCAAACTGAAAAGTGAGACTGAGTTGCATCCCTTTGATTAGGTAATTATTTGTACCTAGACTCATAATGAAAGAGTTGATAGAGATTGTACTTGCGTGAAATGTAGAAGATTGGGTATGGTGCATGTTAGAGATTGTCTATTGGACAAGTTGGTAAGAGTTCAGAGATTGTACTTGTGTGAAATGTTGCAAAGGTCTTTAACGTCTGACTGCGTTAGTCAAGATGGGAGTTCTTGAAAGTCACATTTTGGCAGTGATGTTGAGTGATGAAGAGAAGTTAGGTTCAAGAGTTTGCGTCGAAACAAAGAATTCTTCTGCTGCTACTGAGAAAGAACCACACGTGTTGGGTTTAAATATCCTGTCTTACCACGTGACTTGCTCAGAATTGAGTTGGCGCCTAAATTGATCATGCGCGTGGGAGCGATCTGATTGTTCAATACTGACCAATCAGCAAGCTAGATTGACGGTGATTAACCAATGAATGCCTGTTGATTATTTGTAAGTATGATATTGGTAATAATGTAACAGGAAGAATGCATTTCCTAGCAAAGGGTAAACTGGTTGTCATGGACGAGTCTACAAGCTGAATGTAAGGCACAGAGCACCTTGTTGCGGACACCCTGGAAGGGGGCGATATGGCCCAGGCGCCCCCGAATCATAGATGAACGATGTCACAGGGAGCCCGCCACATTTTTACTTTGTGATCTGACCAGGTGAAACAATATGGACAACAGAACGAAGATGTGTATGAATTATGCAGGATTTATTACATGAAGGAGAATAGGATGTATATTGGTAATGTCGGCGGTTGGATGTTGCTGATGCGGATGCTCTGGTTGAGGGTTGATGTGTGGATGCTCCAGTCGGGTCGACGGTTGATGAAGTGCGTCTGCTCTGGTCGTGTCGACAGGGTTGCAGGTTGTTGATGAGTGTGATGGCTCCGGTCATGTCGACGGTTGGAGGTTGATGATTGCGTGGCTGCTCCGGTCGTGTCGACGGTTGGAGGGTGATGATTGCGTGGCTGCTCCGGTCGTGTTTACGGTTGGAGGTTGATGATTGCGTGGCTGCTCCGGTCGTGTCGACGGTTGGAGGTTGATGATTGCGTGGCTGCTCCGGTCGTGTCGGAAAACCTACCGTAAATAATTACTAACAATAGTGTGTACAGGAAAGGTTGGTTTGTCGTCTTAGGTGGGCTTTGCTGGTTGTCAGGTTTGGGTAGCACTGTTGGTCGCCTGGTCTGGTCATTGCTGCTGGTCGAGTCTAATCGAAACCTCCCGTAATAATTACTAACAATAGTGTGTACAGGGAAAGGTTGTGGACGACGTGCGTGCGGCCAGTAGGAGTGGCATGCCGAGAGTCAGAAGTGTAGAAAGAGTGTGTGTGTGTGTGTTCCAACTCGCATACAGTTGGCAGACGAAAAAAAAAATGGGAAAAGATGACAGCATTGCAGACAAAGCTGGACTTATGGGCACGGAGAGTTCACCAAAGCAACTTTGCAAATTTCCCAAATTTGGACGAGGTCATTAGTGAAAGTCCTGGAGTGTTACCTGGGATAAATGAAGACATCACAGACCATTTGAATATCTTGAAGAATCACTTCACTGGCTACTTTTCAAAAGACATGATTCCAACAGAGAGATGGATAATAAGACCTTTTGCCACTGAACTGTCAGAAATAAAAGATGACAGCCCAGTAAAAGATGAACTGATTGATCTTCAATCTTCTGCTACTCTTAGAGAAGAATTTGAAAAAGTTGATGTTAATTTTTGGATAAAACTCACAGGTTCATTCCCGCTCCTTACTCAGCATGCCTTCCAAGTGCTTGTTCCTTTAGTCACTACGTACTTATGTGAATCAGGTGTTCTCAAGTTTAGTAGCAATAAAGACAAAGGTCAGAAACCGCCTGAAAGCCGATGATGATATTAGAGAAGCATCTTCAGAAACAGCTCCTCGCATAAACAAACTGATTGACTCAATGAATCAGCAGTGTTCCCACTGATAATGCTTCTGGTGTTTCTCTTCATTATTTTTTGTAATACAAATTAACTTCATAACTTGATTTTCTTTTTTTTATACGAATGTATAATACTATTTTTATACAAAATCTAAAGTCCTAAACAATAAAAAGGTTCTTGTTATTCTGTCACTTTATGACATTGATGTACAAATGAATGATGGATTACTAATTTTTTGATCAGAATACTGAATTTTTACTAATTTTTAGTATTTGTCAGTATTTTTTATTTCTGTTTTGGTATTTTTACTAATAACTAATTTGCACAATTTTTAGTCACAAATTAGTTAGTACTAATCATAGTCATTGATTCAAAAAAAAATTTTTTTTAGTATTTTCCCAAAATTTTTTAAATTGCCAAAAACAAAAATACTAAAAAAAAATTTTTTTTTGAATGAATGATTATGATTAGTATTAATTTGTAAATCTACTAATACAGCGGATAAAATGAATAATGTTTTTTTATTAATGACTACAAACGTTAATAAAAATACTGAATTTTATACAGAGTACTAACTTATACTAAAAAATTAGTAGATTAGTACTAAATAAGAAATCAGTATTTTGAGTGTCGCTTAGTATTTTTTTTTAGTCACAGTATTTTGACTAAAAAAACCCTTAGTATTTTGAATGAAAAAATCATTCATTCATTTAGTCACGAAATTGTACATCAATGCTTTATGATGGCTATGAATTTTTTGTATGGGAGTAGGGGGTAAATGGAGAAATACATAAAGCCGAGGGGGTCAATGATGGGGCAAAGGTTGAGAATGGCTGCTCTACAGTCAGATTGATAAATGGCTGAGGTTTTGAGTTCCACTTGATCCAAGTGTCATAAACATGGTGGTCTAGTGGTATGCTGACTTGTTGTCAACCACGATGACTGCTGTTTGTACTGCAAACCTTATCATCGGATGAGCCATCTTTTGTGTTACACAGAGAATTAAAAACGGCATTTCCTTTATTGAATCGCTCCGTCTGTGATGGTCTTCTGTCATTAGGCGTGTCTTTACTACGGCACATGGTTTCAAAGTGGTTGTCTCGGTGGCAGCGCTCACATGTGTGACCAAAGGCTGTGCACTGGTTTCTGCGGATGCGTGTGGCGCTTTTCATGCCATGACCGTGCTTGCCATGGTACGAGCATGGGCCCTATTTATCCTCATCCAGTGGGTTCTCTGATAAGATGAACGTGTAGCCTCCACTGAATAGGTGTTTAGTAGTCTTGAGGCTGATCTCTTCCCAGTTTTTTTCGCTTCAATAAACTGGATACCTCCTCTAATGACATATCCTAATTTTTATCTCCTAAGATGTCTAATTAGATGTCAGGATCGGCAATTCCTCAGCTTACATCACGCACAATGACATCGGTGTAATTCATGTTGTACTTGCAACTAGGGCATGTGATGATGAACTTTCAGATATCTGCCTGTCCATGTAGGTGGGCACCAAAGTGTCGCACCGGTTCGTCTCAATCCTGTCGCATGTTGTGCAGTGTTACCCTTGCTACCATTGTGTTTTCCTTGCGAACAGCTAGTTTCCAAATGGCACACATGACTACATCTATGGTTTTGTCTGTAAGGTTGCCACCTGATGTGCGAGTGAGATCTCTGCATAGTGGTTCATCGCAGCACTTGAGAAGTTGGATCACCTCTTCGCGCCCTGATACCTTTGTGGCTGCCACGTAGTCGACCCAGCGTGATTGAAAGTAGGCCCAGTCCTCGCTAGAACCAGCGGCGGTTAGAGTTAGCCGTTTGACTTTCTCAACATGGGTGGTCTGAGCAGAAGTACTAGTAGTGTGAACGGCACCATGGGTTGTTATGAGTGCGGCAACAATAGCTGCGTTGAGATCTGGTGTGGTGTAGTCGCAATTAGGGAAGGGGCACTGTACTGGAGGCATGGCGATTTAATCGATTTTAATCTTTAATTAAGATCTTGTTCATAAATAAGAATAGAATCTATTTGTTCTGTAAACGTTTATTGTCTGCTGACAATGAACAAGGCTTGAAAACGGTAGTAAGAATTACATCAAACATAGTAATCCTCTAGTAAGAGAGAGATATAATAGTAAGAATTATATGAAACATGGTAATCCTATAGTGTGTGAACATGTATTATTTGTCATTCATGTTTTTGACCCTGAAGTGTTAACTTCTTGTTTGATTAGGTTTGTGTCTCCACATCCTTACATTTTTCTTTTAAATAAAGACTAAGAGTGTGTAAGTTCTTCATAAAAGGTAAATTGTAAGAATACTAGATTAAATGACAAAATATTCCTTAATGAAACGTAAAGATTGGTACTAATGGGGAGGGGCTTTTTTTATCAATTAATAATAACTTTTCATATCAAGTGGAGTAAAATAATATTAAATAATAATTAAATTAACAAATATTTTCAATCTATACAATAAGAGAAAGTTACATCTCAAGATTTTAGCTTAAAATGTGGATTTGTTTGCCTCTATGAATGTTGGACAAATGCACAAAAAAGGTGGAAATGGCCAACCGTGAACAAACAAATGTTTTCTTCCTGTTTTCTTCTTGTTGGGATAATTATTAATCAGCGTGCATAATGCTAAACAATCCTTAAATTAAAATTAAGATATTTTTAAAAAAATTAAGTAATTTTAAAAATAATTAAACATAGGTAAATCAAAATCAAAAGGTAATTTTAAACTCATTTTGTATTCTTTTTTTACAAAAAAAACCCTAAAAAAACTTGGAATTGAAATTTTTGTTTCAAATTGAAAGTGGGCTTTTAAAAACTAATTTTGATTTTTTTCCAGTTGTTCACCCACGTAACTGTGTACAGTACTGTCCACTGTACTCCTAAAAATTTTATAGCCTAACCAAAGTTTTTCTCTCGCAATGTTAATTGCAATAGGCGAGTCTGCGCAGTGGCATTATTGTTTCCAAATTATATATTTATTATTAAAAATTAAGAAGACGAAATCAAACTTGCCGATTTCACTAACTTACTTACTTTCTTTCTTTCTTTCTTTCTTTTTTTAAGTTAGATTGTGAAGACAGCTCGAAATTTAGTTGACAACCTAAGCGGCATTTGGTTGTAGCCAATCGCAGCGCAGCTAGAATTTGATTGGTTAGTTTTTAAATTACACGAAATATAAATTACAGTTAAGTTGTTGGAACTTTTTCTGTTAAATAACGTTGTTTACAAAGTTTAGATTTAGGAAATAAAAATGCCACCAAAGAAAAACGGTAACCAAAATATTAAAGTTGCAGTAAGATGCCGGTAAGTTCAAGATTGTTTTCAATTATTACTTTTTTTAAAAGCTCTTGGTATTTTTGTAGTAATTCGATCTTTAATTATTAATGTACAATTTGTAGTTCAACGAAAAAGATCTCTAATATTTTATTTACGTTTATGTTTCTAAGGTGTTTATTCTGCTCTGATTGAATATTTTTGGGTTGATTTATATATTTTATTTATAATATTTAGCATAAAAATTTCTTGTTTAGCATCCAACAAGCACTTGTGGGAAAATTAGGGTAACGGCTAAAAATTTAAAACTTGCGTGTAACTAAGTTTAAGTGTAATGTACACCTCTTGAATTCGGCAAGAAGATTCTTTCTCTTCACGAATATGAAATTATTCTTTATTTATTCAGATATCTCGATTTTGTTTACCATCATAAAAAAACAACTTAATTTTGGAGATTTTATTTTTAAATGAATGCATAAAATGTTATTGCGAATGATTTTATGATAAGTTGCATAGATTTTGTTTTCCGTTTCGCAGTGAAGAAAGGACTTAACTTAAATTCTTTTCAAACAAGCCAATACATAGGATTTTGAATTTGTGTTTAGTAAACACTCTAAACAGATTGTGGAGGCCCAGACAACTCTTTAAATTTCTCAATCACATCCACAGTTAAAATTATTATTAATTAGATTATTTATATTTTATTAAAATATTTATTAAAATAATTTATTAAAAATCGTCATTAAACATTAAAATAAAACTAGTAATTCAGCTCGCAGTTTCTTTTCTGGGCGACAGAGTGATTGAAATTATTTTATTTGGCAGGAGTACGTGTAGATTTAAAAATTGTACTTTTTGAACCGTTATTTCCTTACTGTTAAAGAAATTATTTGATCGGCACTTCTGCTTAAGATTAGAGTATTTTTGTCTTAAGTTGTGAATACATTGTACACGCGGACACATCGCGTGTATATATGCTAGGAGTAAATTTAAAAAATGAAGTTGTCCTTTTTATACGTATTTTTAAAATAAAAATCGCTTCTTGAGTGTCCGGTCATCATCAATATTGGAAATTTCCAATATTTCATATTTTTCTCTATTATTGAGGAACTTGTTCATTTACGTGTTTTTTTTGTTTTTTTTCTGTGATTTTTTTTCCTCTATTTGTTCAAGATAAATTTATCTTGAACTTTTAGAAAATTCTAGCAAGAAAATCGATTTTGCTTTATAGTCGAATAAACAATAATACGGTATGTCAGCTATGTTTGTGAGAGAAGCCTACGGGTGTAACAATTCTGCTTGCATGTTTGTGCGTTGTCCGCTGGTGTTTCCACGTTAGTCTCTTCCGTATCATCGCATTGTCATTAAGAAGTAAGCAATGAATGATGTAGAAAAAAAAATGAGGTGTTGAAACTTGTGAGAGGTTTGATGATGAGCAACTATAAAAATATGAAATCTCTGTCTCTCCCGGAACAAAAGTGAAAATCCTTTTAGTTACACGCTTCATTGGACATTTCATAAAGATTATGAAATATCCAAGCGTATGAAATGAAAGGTGAAATATGGTTAAGTTTTTTTTTTTAAATGCTTTTCCACGGGCATTACTAAACAGATTATTCCTGCATGTGTTTATTTTCATACGTGGTGTATTTCACTTGAGATCAAGTGACAAGAAGTGGTATATTCTCAGTACTACACTTAATTTTTTTTTTTGTAATGTTGTCGTTAGAGGGTTCCTATTTTCAGATTTCAAATTCCTATTTGGTACAAATTTCTTCGTAACCATTTTAAAACCCTCAAATGATGCTGGTTACAACTAATTACTCACTTTCAGATTCATCATTCCACTTTTTCCCAGTTCTCATCATTTGCATGAGCTTTTGAAACATTTTTTTAACATTCTCTAATCTAATTTCATTAAAAAATGCTTCAAATCTAATCGAACAATATAAGAATGACTAAAAAAACAAAACATGTCCACATCAGGAAAAATGTTGATCGTGGATGGTTCATTAAAGAATTATAAAAATAAATTACCAGTTTTAAACTATCTACAACACTAACAGTAACACTAAAAAATCTTCAAGAAGGATGTACGTATAAAGAATATTTCTGTCCTTTTGATGAAATTAAATCAGCAAAACTTCTATTAATAAAGTTTTCTTCAACGTTCCAGAAATGGTAATAAAATTGTAACTTTTTATTATTTAGTTTAACTAAAAAGTTACTGTTATTTATTGAGCACTGACTCATTTGAGGCCTAACTGGCTTTTTAAACAGTTAGTGGTTAAAAAATAAATTTAATTTGACCTCTACTTTTACAGTAAACTTTAAAGAAGGGTATTTTTTTGTTTTTACTTCATAATGAATCGTTAAAGACTAAAAGTCATATTTCTAAAAATAAATCCCAATACCTTTTTAAAGGTCAGATTGTTCTATGAAGAAAAGTTTCTCTCATAGTGAGAGAAAAAAATGAAAGTAATAAGGTTATACGTTATTAATGTGTACTGTAACCTTATTACTTTCATTTTTTTCAATGTAAAAATAATTTATAATTTTGCAAATATCTGACATTATTATTCAGAGAAATTTCTTTACAGTGATATTTTGTTTCAGAACGTAGATGGCTCACTACAAATTCTTTTTCTTCGTTTGTGATTTCGGGAAAGATAGTGGAGACCACCGTACCTTCTCTACGGTTTTTAAGAGTTGTCCTTTTCATAGACTAGCTGCTACTCATTGTTAGAGAACCCGGTCTATCCTGCTATTTAAATTTACTGATTAGGTGGGTTCATGCTTTCCTAAAGAACATAAAAAATCAAATTAACTTCTCCACACGTGTAAATAGTAAAGGCCTTAATTGTATTCTGGTTGGTCTTCGATACTAAAGTATGGAAGACCAACCAGAATACAATTAAGTTGCGTTATTTGAGTTAAGCATTGTTCTCCACTGGTAAGGCCTTTATTTTTGTGAAACATGTGTGAAGTTAATTTGATTTTTCAATTTCAGCTGAGAAGGGTACCTACAAGTATCATATGAAATTTCTATGATCTTATATTTATATTAATCTCAGTTATGACATTTTTCCATGAATGGAAATACAAATAACACAGTAAAATGTAATAAATGTACATAAAATTATAGTATTTTATATACACTTCTGATAAAATTTCATAAGAAAGGTACCTATAAATTAATTAGATACCTTTCTTATAAAATTTAATCTGAAGCTAAACAGTCTTATTTTAATTTTTTTATAATATATTTTCCATAAAGAATTGTCAATGTAAAGGTAAAAGCTAAGTACAAAAAAAAAAATTAAAAATCAGAAGGTAAATAATTTGTTCACTTAAATCTAACTAATTATATCACATCTCTCCTCCCGTACGATAACTTTTCTTCATGTAAAAAGTCAATATGTGATAAAATCATCAATCATCACCTGTCAAGTGATGTGAAATGTTTTATTTTTAAACTACTTCTTTTCAGTGCAGAAACTAAGTAATGCTTGTTCCAAAATATTTTAAATAAACATAATTTCTAATTTTCTTAAAATTTAGTTATGAAAAAAATTATAATTGATTTCTAAAAGAATTTGAAACTGAGATTTTCATTTTTTTTTTTTATAAAATTGAAAAAAATGGATGCCATCATCGATTATCTGTCAATTTTGCTGACTAAAAAAAGAAAAACAAGATTTTTAAAGAAAATTTCGGACGTGCTCGGAACAATTAAAAAAATGTAAAAAAAAATACCCCAAAGATACTTTGATCTTTCCTCTTAATAATAACATTTAGGTGATAAAATTTTGTTTTTGTCAAGTTTGGCATCTTTTTCATCATGCTATACTCTTTTTGAGCGATCTCATGAAGGTACCTAATTTTATTCATTCAATACGATGGAAAATTTGACTAAATGTAATTATTAGTGGAATGATAAAGTGGTGGAAGATTAAAATTTAGAAATGTGAAGAGAATCTCTGCACTTCTGACTTTCAATTCTGAATAGGAAAAAAAAAAGCACTTTAAAATATTTAATTACGAGTAGTGAGTTAGTGATTCCTTAAAAAATTGTGGTCCCTAGTTTTATGAAGCTAGTTTTTATTTTCACGTCTTATACTTTGTGTCCTGAATTACTTCCAAATTACAAGAAATAATTGAGTGTTACAATAAATAAGGCCATTGGGAAAACTACAACAATGCAGTCTGATTCTGTCATCTGTAAATTTTTTTAGAACCCATTGAGAATTGAAAATATTCTGTAGGGGAATTCCAAATTCTGAGATCAATACTTTTGAGAAGTTTGCCTTTTTTTCTTTTTTTTCTTTTTTTTTAAGAGTATTTTTCCAATTATTTAGTATTTGCTGTAACACCAAATATTCTTTATGGTTCAAACCTGATATCTGACCAATCCAAGCTATGAGTCTGACTGACCAGTTCTCAAGCCATTCTTGATGGTCTTTTTAATGTGGGCAGGAGAATTCTTATTAAAAAATAACATTTGACTACTGTCTATTGTGGGAAGCAATGCTTTCTGCAATATTCTAGTGTTACTGCATTATTGACTTTTTGCAATTTGGATTTTAGCTCATATTTTTCCATAGATGTGTGTGTGTATATTTTGGCATGGCTATTTTTATTTTTTATTTTTCATGATTAATGTTTCTTACAGACCGCTGAACAATATTGAAAAAAGGGCTGGCTCATATGATGTAGTGAAACCAATTCCAGAGAAACGGGAAGTCCATGTTCGAGAGAAGCTGGGAATTGTAACCCAAATGAAAACCTTTGGCTTTGACCATGTTTTTGCTCCAACAGCCAAACAAATTGATATTTACAAATCTGTTGTCGTTCCTGTGGTGGATGAAGTGTTGCTGGGTTACAATTGCACCATTTTTGCGTGAGTAAATTCTTCACTCTTTATAAATTAATTCAAAAGAAAACTATCATTTACATTTATTAAGCAGTTCCACCCCCTTTTTTTTTATTGTTTTTGTGTGTGTTTACATTTGGCAGTTGTGATTGCTGTTACAAGATACAAATTATGATTTGTATCTTATATATAATATTAGTATGATTTATCAACCCCTTCCAGGCATTTAATTTTATTCTTAATTCATATAGTTCAACATTAGAGTTGATTATTGGATTTAGTGTGTCCATGTATGAATAATATCTGTATTTTTTTGTTCATTTTAAACAAATAATCAGCTTTTTTCTTCCTTCTCAGATATGGTCAAACAGGAACAGGCAAAACTTTCACAATGGAAGGAGAGCGAAGTCCAGATCAACATATTTCTTGGGAGGAAGATCCCCTAGCTGGTATCATTCCAAGGACTATGCATCACATCTTTGAACAATTAAAGAAACAAGTAAGCCAATTGAACTCGACGTTACCAAATGATACATTTAATCTAAGATTATAATGGTTGATATTTATTTAGCTTAACCAATTCAAAGCACATATTGTTATTCATTATTGCATTAATAAACGGAAATTATTTTCTACACACATTTTTGGAAAAAAAATAAAAGCTTTCCTGTTTTAAATTGTTTTTCTTTATCAGGATGTAGAATTTTCTGTGCGTGTCTCTTTTATTGAATTGTACAATGAGGAACTGTTTGACCTTTTGGGATCATCTACTAGTTTGAGAATCTTTGAGGATCCCAAGAAAGTGAGTATTTGTATTTCTTTTGTGAATGTTTTATATGAAATATTTACCATCCCTTATTTTCAATAAAATAGCATGAAAATTTTGACTTTATTATATTTAGTTCCTCCCTCCACTTTGAACACTGGAGCAAGAAGTGAGGTTCCTTATGAAAATTTTTAGTAAGTTGAAAACTGTCATCAAGATAGAGAATTTTAGTTATTGCGGGGGTGCAGGGACTTGTTAACATGCTGTTTTAGGTTTTTGCAATTTACAATGAGACAAGATGAAACGTATAATAGTTTACTATTGATTTATAATATTAAAATTGGTTAATACTTTAATGTTGATGGTTTGATTCTGATTTCATATTTCTTTCCTTTTTCAGCCAGGATCAATAATTATCCATGGAATGGAAGAAATCACTGTGAATAATAAAGATGAGATTTACCAAATTCTTGAAAGAGGAGCTGCTCGAAGACAAACTGCTGCTACTTTGATGAATGCCACTTCCAGGTGAAAATTTAACTTTTAGCATCTCAAATGGTTTTAAAATGGATTCATTTTCATAACTTCTGTTTTATGTAGATAATTATCTTTGTTTTTCTTTTAAAAGACACATGTCTGTAAAGTAAAACCATTCTTTATGTACAAATCCATGTTATTATGCATAGAATTCATTAAATAAAAAATTTAATTCATGCAAATGATTACATATATGATGGCAAAACAAATACTGGAAGTATATGTGGAAAGTGAGTAAATTTCTATAGTTAATTTAGTGTATGAATAAAATATGAAGTTGTTTACTTAAATTTAGGCCAAGTATTAAAGATTGTGTGTTGTGGCGTAATGGATATTGGTTCCAAATGAGAAAATGGAGAGCAGAGTTCGAATTCCAATTGAGTTTGTTACATTCATTTATGCACAAATACCCTTGGGAAAGGTATGAATCCATTTCTCCCTCTAGCTATGGGTTGAATAGCAGGACAGAATGGATTTTGTATCCTTTGTTGGCAACCAGTCTACTACAGAAATGGCAAACCACTGTGGGAAATTCTGCCTAGTCAGAATTGGATCGAAAGACATGATCACCCAAAAGTGTATCATGTGTGACACTAAACTAACTGATTAACTATGGAGGCATGCCTACAGGGTGGAAAAGTTATATTTTAACCTCCTCTACAGAAGAATTTAAATGTTGGTCTAGGCTCAACACTCGTGTATTAATTTTAAAAATTCAGTAAGCATTCTGTAAGATCATTTGACAGGTTATGAATTGCTACAGGTTTTTACAGTTCTTGATCTAAAATGTGGGAAGATTCTTAAAATTTTGAGTTTAGGGGGAAAAAGATTTTTCTGAAGTAAATGTTATATTTCTTGTATTTGCTTTTCTAGAATTATCTTGCAAGATAAAATGGCACTGTCTGTTATTCATAAAGATAACATATTAGTGTTATTTATGATTGTCTTAATTGCCACAACTGAGATTTAATTTGAAAGTTTCTTCAGTAGATTTGCTGGTTCAGTGTTTTGCAAAATGCAGTTGACTCTTATTCTTATGCAATTTTTGTTTTCTTGCAGTCGTTCCCACTCAGTGTTCAGTGTTACTATTCACACTAAAGACACTACCATCACTGGAGAGGAATTATTAAAGACTGGGAAATTATATTTGGTAAATATTTTAAATTCCTCTATTCATTAAATTTAACTTAATTCTGTGTCAAATTTTCTATTTTCAAGTTTCTGATTCCCTGTTAAATAGAAGAGCATACTTTTCACAGGTTTATAACACAGTCTGTGCTTGTTAATTATTAACTTGAAAGCCATTTAACTGAAGATTGTAAATGGCTTATGTAGAATATGAGCCATTGTTATCCTCTTTTGTTGCACTATTTTTTTGGAATGTTAGGATGTTTCTACTGGTGTGAATGTTAAGTCTAGAATGATGCTTGAAACGACATAACTTTTGTCATACAATTGAAAAATAATCTGACTTGTATGAACAAGAATATTATAAATGTGACTTAATGAATTAAAAATGTTGCATTTTACAGTTTTAGGTGAAATTACAGAAATGGATTATTTGGTAATACTTCACTTAAGCCATGTAAAATAAACTGCTATTCCCTGAATGGTGTAAAGTCAATAAGACCAATATATATATATATATATATATATATATGTATGTATGTATGTTTATTACAATTAGATATTACAGTAATAAATGCTGCAAATGTGGGACTGTTCTTTACTGCTGTCATCACATGAATTTGTGAAGTTGTGTTGTGAACAACCTCTTAGAAATTCTAAACTGAACAGTTTACACCTGATGTGCATTCAAAGATTTTCTACATTTTGAGTATGGATGGTGTTATCAGGATCCAGAGAATGCTCCTGCTGCTGATGAACATTTATAAAATTAAAACATTTAAAGATATAAAATGACAGATTATTTTCTGCTGCTTATGTGAAGGATTACCAATTCAAATGTTTGAATTTAAATTGCATGATTGTCTTCTATACTTTATTCTCTATACTGCCAGTGCTTCCCTTTACTTTTTTTTTTTTTTTAAACCAACAATTCTACCAACCTAAATTAATCATATTCAAAATCTGTAAATGAAAATGATATTCAATTTTGAAATCTATTAGATATTTGTGATAAATATTTGTTGGTGTATGAGTAACAATGGTTATTTGTGTTGAAAATAGAATTGGCGAGATGGTTTCAAATTCCACCCTAGGTAGTTGTATTCACCTTTGTCTTTGGAAAACATAGAGGAATGTATCTTTAGTAAAAATTCCCTTTTATTTCCAGGTTGACTTGGCTGGTAGTGAGAATATTGGACGTTCTGGAGCTGTAGATAAACGTGCCAGAGAAGCAGGTGTGATTTTTAACAAATCTTTGGTTTAGTAGATAGAAGAGTTAAATGTGTTTTTGGCCATTTCAAGAAACTTAAAAAATTCTGGGATAATTTTTTGGAAGTTTACATGCTGCTGGTAAGATAGTAGCAAAAAATATGTTGTGGCAACTTCCATATGAAAGTTTTTTTTTAAACAAACTCTAGAATTTTTTCTCCTTTTTGTATTTATTTTGGTCCATTCATTAGAAGAGGAACAATTAAAAATGTCAAAGCTATCTATTTGTAGCAAAGTACATGCATACTCGAAATGCAAGTGTAGGTTAGTCTGAAAGTAATGATTATTATGTTGACAAATGACTACAGTCATCTGTGGGTGACATAGCAGAAGTTGAACTTTCCCATTTCTAACCCATAATTCTTTTTTCTTTACATACAGACAAGTTTAGCAAAATGGCTAGAAAGATGTCATTAAATTTTCCCATGTGGAAAAAAATTTCACCCATTGATATCTTTAGTGCTTGGTAAAGAAACCAGGGATGTAGGCACAGTTAGACAGTGACTAATGCATTGCAGCAATGACAAGTGATGTACATGACAGCCTGCACACTTGTCATAAATGTTCATCACTGGTAAAAGTGCATAGCCAATAATTGTCACTATGGAAAACATAGCCTTTTATTTTATAGCTGGAAACTTTGTTCCCTATTGTTATTGTGCTTCCTATATCTAAGTTCTGTGTAAATAGGCATTACTTTTGGTGCATCTCTAATTATATAACACTAACACACACACACACAGGTGCTAGTAAAAAATATGTTCTTGTTCTGAGTAGCTAGAAAAATAATTCTGATGTGTGTGAGATATACAGTATTTTTAAGTTTGATATATTTGTTTTGTCATTATTCAGGCAATATTAATCAAAGTTTGCTTACGTTGGGTAGAGTCATTACAGCCCTTGTTGAACATGCTCCCCATGTACCGTACAGGTAAGTGATTAGCCCTTATTCCTTTTAAAGGGTAGCCCCACTTTCTGTCTATTTGTCAAATTTGTAAGTTTTTAAAAGATTACAAAATTTGTTAATATTATGATTAACCATTTTGATAACTGGAAAAATCTTTTCAATAAGAGTTAAATTTTTGAAGATTGATATGATTCTGTTTTTCTATATTTTAATTCTTTGAGTCAAATTGCATATTTATGAATCCCAACAATAATTGTAATTTTAAGTGTCCTTGATTGTCAGAATTCTTATGAATTCTGTTCATTCACAATGTTATTTGTTAACTTTAATGTAATTCATACAAATATTTGCCTCCTTTTTTTATTTTTTTTTTCATTATACTTATGATAATGTTGCTGGTATTTGTATAACTTTTACAACTGGGTCATTCTGATTAACTAACATGATCTATTCATGTTTATATATGCACACTAGCTTCTTATCTCTGAGTATTAATCAACAAAAGGAAGTGTTTCATGGTCATAAGCAAAATGTTATGGCAAGTGGTAATTAGCAATATTATCAAAATTTGACATTCAACATGTTTGAAAACATATGGATATTGTTTGCTGATAATTTGATACACCGGTTGCAAATGTCATAAAATGACATAAAATTGTAGAATTTGCTTAGGAAAATGGCTTTTCTTTCTGGACTATTTTAAGTCACTTCAACATGAAAATAACACAAATTTCATGCATTTCATCATAATCTGAATAGTCTGGGGTCAATTAGATTAATTTTATTTTTTTCCTACTCCAACAATATACTAGTGAGAACATTCATTCACTTTTGAGAATATTTCAAAAGAATTCTTCATAAAATTTTGCTCCCAAAATGTTTTTATTAGTTGGTACATGTTTTGGCATTTTGAAACCAATACAAAAGCATACTGGTCAATCAAATGATGTATTTTATGTGTGGAAAAATAAATATAATGTCTTATTTTCATTTTACAGTGTATTAAAATCTGTAACTGCCATAATGATTTTTTTGTGTTTTGAATTCACCCCAAGCAAGTCAGAAGAGTCACGAAGACACAAGAGTGTGGAAGAATTAGAAAACAAATATTACTATGCAGTGAGAACAAGAGTAATCAGGAAGACTGCAGATAGCGATTAGCATTGCATTTAAATTTTTGAAGATTAATGTTGACTTGAAAGCAAGAAGCTGCAAGAGTTCAACAAGTGAGAAACTGTTAGCATAGAACTTATGGTTGCATCTAGCCAATTAAACTGTAAATTGATAAGACCTCGTTGTCAGTCTAGTACTGCGCTTAAATTCATAAAGTCTAGGTACATTAGTGAATAGCTCATCTGAACAATTAACATAAAGGTATTTATAGAAAAGGCATAGGGAGGCAACTTTATGGTTGTGGGAAAGTGACTGAAGCAGAGATGCCAGATCAGGATCAATAATATTGCTACCTCTTTTTTTTTTTTTTTTGGTTAGATATTAATTAGATATGTTTATTGCTCTTAGATATTTTCTTATCAGAGTTTGTACAGATCCTGGAAAATTGACAGGGCCTTTTCTAGGGTTTGAAAAGTCCTAGAATTTTCAAAATTGTGCTGCCCACACATCCTTTTTCTCAGTTCATAAAAGTCAAAATGACAAATCCCAGCAATCTTGCTTTTTTGACAAGCTAAAATTGTCCTTTCAGAAAAATGTTTTTAGTTATTAGTATTTGGCAATTATTGCAAATGGTGGTTTGTTTCCATGATTAGAACGAGCTAATGACCTCCTAGTTACTTCTGCATTTTCTTGTCCAGCTGACGGAAAAGGGAGGGTGAAAGACTATGAAGGCGTGTCTTGTAGCTGCTACCCTCAAGAGGAAAAGCAAAGAAAAAGTGTCGGAGACAATTAAACATTTCTGTCAAAGATAAATTAATTCACACTCATTGAATTTGTAACAGGAAGGAAAAATTATTTTACAGTAATAAAATACATTTTACTACAATCTCGAAAAATATATCAGTGTTTTTTAAAATTAGAACAACTGAAGAAATTTTATTCACATGTCAATTTCAAAAGTAAAAAGTCAGCAGTGGGTGAGTTCATGCCGAAAAAATAGATACATTGAATCCTGTGTCAATGTGTATCTGTGTAAACTGTTTGTCTAAAATAAGTTGTTACCAAAAGTAACAAGTTTGAGAATCTAATTTGACTCTAAGAAAATGTAAGATGGGAAGGATGATAGAATAGAAAATGTGCCTTTGAGGTGTCTTAGGATAGAAAATGCATCTTTGAAAAAATAAGGATGTTATTTTTAAAGTTTGCAGGCTGATAATTTGACTGTATCTCTAGCTTTTGTTTTATTTGTGAAAAATGAAATACATTTAAAATTTATTTTGCTTTTATTGCTTGGCTTTATATTAAATTTTAGTCTGGCAACTCTGTCCCTTTACTGCTATATTTCTGCCTTCTATGCAGTGTATATATAATCTGAAACCCTTACTCATATGCCACAGCATTTCCATTTCTGGGGAAAGGTGATTGCAGGTTCAGTGATGCTTGGTTACTAAAAAGAAAAAACGTATTAGAGCTGGTTAGCTCCATCCACAGATGTTTCAAAATGGAAAGCCAACTGCACAGCGTGCAAAAAAACAAAAAAAAACAATCATGAATGATGTTTTATTTCCAATGAAAGTGCAGATTTTTGTGTCAGTTTCAAAACACATTTTATCATTTCTGATAAAATATCAGAGCAATAAACTGTTGCTTCCTTTCTTTGCAGATAATCTTTCTAGCATGGTTTGTAAAGGGGAGAGCACACTAAATAGATAATTACATTTTCCAAACTGAATGAATTTGTAAGAATTTTGTCAAACCCAAACATGCACAAAGATGCTGCAATGGTAAATGTGGATTTCTGGCAAATATGGCTATGAATAATTTATCCAAAAAAGGAAATGTCAACAAAAGATCTGTTTGCATGCAGAATTGCAATAAAGACAATGTTCATCATCATTGAGAAACTTCTTGCAAGTTCTTCCCTTAGATACCCTCTTGTAAGGTCACTTGCATGGCTGAAACCTGGATCCATTTGTGAAAAAAAAATTGCTACAGTAGACAGTATAAAAAAGATGTCTTTCCCACATGATGGACAGAAAACAAGTCAACAAATCCGATTGATGACATCATCAGTCAGTACAAAGAGTTTGAGGAGGAGGCTGCTGAAAATATTGCTTTCAAGAATTTCAGCAAGCATGAAGACTGGATACTTTGTTCTTTTGTCTAGCAACAAAGAATATAAAAAACTGGAAAGTTGATTGCAAATTGCTGGTACTCTCTCATGGATAGGCCTCAGTGGAGAGAGGTTTCTCAGTCAATGAGTAAATTTCCATTGACAATCTGAAACTGCAGACTCTGGTTGTACAGCTCTTTATCATGGATTATTTAGCCACATTTGGAGGTGCTGAGAATATTACCATGACTAATGCCCTTCTCTGCAGTGCTTGCAATGCCAGAACAGCATACAATCAATACTTTGAGGCGGCAAAGAAAATGCAGGAAGAAGCAGTTGCACAAAAACGTAAATCTATGCCTATGAAAATTGAAGAACTGATGACCAAAAAACACAAGCTTGAAGGTGCACACAAGATTTGCTCATGGCTATGCAGAAAAAGCTGACCAGACTCAGAACTTCACCCTCATCTCAGTCCAATGCCATGCAAAGCACAAGTCTATAGATATCAAAATTGGAAGAGGAGTGGAATATTAAATAAGATAAACTGAAAAAGTGTTAACATCATTGTATTGTGACATGTGCAATGAAAGCCATGAATTGCAGGGGTAGTCTTTTTGTGAAAATTTCCATTTGTAGTTCTATTCATTAAAATCATTCTACTTAACTTCACAGGAAATGTGCAGCAGTCAATAATTTTTGTGACATTCATAAACCATGTGTAGTCTGGATAGCACAAATGTGTAGCAGTAAGAGTTAGTGTAATTCAAAATTTCAAGTGTAGAATGCTGCACAAAATGTGTAACATAACCATTCAGTTGTGTTTTAGTCTTCAACACATTGATTTCTTCACTGCTTTCAATTATGTGACATGAATTATTGGAACCAGCTGTAGCTTTTCTTTGAACATCTCAACTGTCAAACTATTAAAAGATAAATCATGAAGTATCAATGAATCATGTTTTTTCACTTGTGCGCGTGTCAGTTTCAGTCCTTTGAAACTTCTTAACTTACACCTTGTAAAGTCCTGGGATTTTTTTTCACAAATCTGTGGGAACCCTGTTTTATTCAAGGTTAATAATCCTTTATTGAAAATTTTTTTCTCTCTCTCTCATTTAAATTTCTTGAATTTGTTTTAGGGAAAGCAAGTTGACAAGGCTACTGCAAGATTCTTTAGGTGGTAAAACAAAAACTTCTATAATTGCTACTATTTCGCCAGCAGCATGTAACCTTGAGGTGAGTTGCAATTATATTATTCATTTGAGTACAGATATTCTGGAAAATTAGACAGAATATATTTTCTTTTCTTTGTGTCAGTTTTTGTTTCTATTGATCTGATGTTTTCTTATTTTTAAACAGGTTTTCTGTCCTTTGCATTTATTTTAATATACTCAAATCTAATAAATAGTTGTACCATTTTGGGGAAATCAATTTCATTTCAAATGAATTATTTGAGCTTGTGAAAATTATAATTCTTCTGTAAAACAAAAAAATAGCAAATCACAAAGTTTTTTTTTTTTTTCTTTTTTTAGGAAACTTTGAGCACTTTGGATTATGCCCATAGAGCCAAAAACATCCAGAATCGCCCTGAAATTAATCAAAAACTTACAAAGAAAGCACTTTTGAAGGTGGGTTGAAGATTCTCTTTGAATTTGTCAGAATTTTACTATGTAGATTTGTGGTAAGGCATCTCTGGTCTCATTTGATTGGGTGTTGACTGATGTAACCTTTTTCTAATTTTTTCTGTAGGAGTACACTAATGAAATTGAAGCTCTGAAGAAAGATCTTGCTGCTGCCCGTGATAAAAATGGTGTCTACTTGGCAGAAGATAATTACAAGTGAGTCTTGGCCATTACCATTACTTAAGAATTATTTTTATATCCTTTGACTTAAACAAAATATTGACATTTTGATTTTGAGACTAATTGTACTTAAATTTAATTCCTTACAGCATGATGACTGAAAAGTTACAAGAGCAAGAGGCAGCCATTAAGGAAATGGAAGACCAAATAACTGCTCTGATTGAAGAAAAGGAAAAGGTAGCGATTTGAAATTTGCTTAATCACTTTACTGTAACAAGTGTATGGTAACAAGGAAAAAGACAAACACTGGAGTAAGGTTGAATATATATTTTGAGAAAAAACAGTTAATATACACAAAGGTAACAAGGAGCCAATACAGAAGTGGAAGTCCATTTGAAAAAGCGTTCCCTGGTTTGTGGTCCAACTTTGTTTGGACAAAAAGTTGGACCACAAACTTGGATGGTAGAATGGTACTCAAATTTTCATGTGAGTGTTGCAGATGGAAAGTTTGGAAGTAGTAGTGGTAGGCAGTAGATCAGCCTGGCTGCCAAATGGGTAGTGAAAAAGTTGCTGATGTGATGAGAACTTTTTTTTTTTTTTTTTGCATGTCGGGTTTTTTATGTCATTTCAGTGGATCAAGAAGGCAGCCAAGTCCTTGGTTTGTGATGCCTTCCAATTGTCAGAAAAAAAAGCTTAATTGCTTGTCACGTGGCTGCTTTCCACTACGTCTGCCAGTCAAGGACCTCAAAGTGACTTGCAGGCTGTTTTAGTTTCTGACTGAAGAAGGGTTCATGAATCGCAACGAGATTTGGCTCAGAGTATAACATTTTTATCATAACAAATTAATGAATGAAAAAGAGGATTCAGTTATTTATATGAATGAAATGCAAGTTTTTAAAACTTGCATGTACAAATCTTCTATTTCTGAATGTAAAAATTGAAATATATATTTGAAGTGAATCATTCAACATAGTTTAATTATTCTAGAACAAAAATATTTAAACTTTTGATGCTCACAAAATATTTTCAAGTGCAGAGGAACCTTGGTTGTTGAACATCTCACATGTCTAAAAAATCGGTTTTTGGACAAAAAATTAGAGATGAAAATGCCTCAGTTCTCAAACAACATAGCTGAACTGAGTTAACACAAATGGAATAAATTCTGACTCACTGTTGTATACATTCGTGTGTTGTGCTTTTCTTTTCCAATTTTATTGTACTGTGACTTTTTCTTACATTGATTCCTATTGGAAGAGTAGTTTTGGTTTACGAACATTTCGGATTATGAATGGCCTTCAGGAACGAGTTAAATTCATGAACAGAGGTTCAACCGTGGTATGTTTAGTTTTTGAATGTAAATTTCACTTTAAAAAAATTGTAACTACATCATTTTTCTTTGCAAAGCTGTCTCAATATTGTATTTTGTATTTAGATACAGGAGCTGTTTGTTAAAACTGACAAGCAGTTGGAACAGACAACTGAGACTCTAACACAAACAAAAAGTCAACTTGTGGAAACTAAAGAGAACTTAAAAGAAAAGGCAATTGAATGTGATGAACAGAAGTTTTTGGTGAATGAACATGTAAAGACTGAAAAAGTGTTGTTTACACAGGCAGAACAGGTTGGTTCCATTTTTCACTTAATAGAAGCAAATGTTTCTTTTTGAAATTATTTCTGACTTTTTATACAAAGGCAATTGATTTCTCTTTGATTCTAATCATACTAAATTTTGTAGGATGCATTTAGTTCTCTCCACATTTTTTTTATTCTTTACCATGTCATCATTTTTCTCCCCACCCTTCATTCTAGACAGTAGTTTTTTTTTCTGACTCTGTTTTTGTTTTTTCTGTATTTTTTTTTTTTGTCTCTGTTTTTTTTTGGGGGGGGGGGAGTTCTATCTCTGTTTTTGTGGGTTTCTTTCTGTCACTTTGATTTCTCTTTTTGTTTTCTCTTTTTTGTCTTTGTTTTTTTTGTTTTCTCTTTTTTGTCTTTGTTTTTTTTGTTTTCTCTTTTTTTGTCTTTGTTTTTTTTGTTTTCTCTTTTTTGTCTTTGTTTTTTTTGTTTTCTCTTTTTTTGTCTTTGTTTTTTTTGTTTTCTCTTTTTTTGTCTTTGTTTTTTTTGTTTTCTCTTTTTTTGTCTTTGTTTTTTTTGTTTTCTCTTTTTTTGTCTTTGTTTTTTTTGTTTTCTCTTTTTTTGTCTTTGTTTTTTTTGTTTTCTCTTTTTTTGTCTGTCTTTGTTTTCTCTTTTTTTGTCTGTCTTTGTTTTCTCTTTTTTTGTCTGTCTTTGTTTTCTCTTTTTTTGTCTGTCTTTGTTTTCTCTTTTTTTGTCTGTCTTTGTTTTCTCTTTTTTTGTCTGTCTTTGTTTTCTCTTTTTTTGTCTGTCTTTGTTTTCTCTTTTTTTGTCTGTCTTTGTTTTCTCTTTTTTTGTCTGTCTTTGTTTTCTCTTTTTTTGTCTGTCTTTGTTTTCTCTTTTTTTGTCTGTCTTTGTTTTCTCTTTTTTTGTCTGTCTTTGTTTTCTCTTTTTTTGTCTGTCTTTGTTTTCTCTTTTTTTGTCTGTCTTTGTTTTCTCTTTTTTTGTCTGTCTTTGTTTTCTCTTTTTTTGTCTGTCTTTGTTTTCTCTTTTTTTGTCTGTCTTTGTTTTCTCTTTTTTTGTCTGTCTTTGTTTTCTCTTTTTTTGTCTGTCTTTGTTTTCTCTTTTTTTGTCTGTCTTTGTTTTCTCTTTTTTTGTCTGTCTTTGTTTTCTCTTTTTTTGTCTGTCTTTGTTTTCTCTTTTTTTGTCTGTCTTTGTTTTCTCTTTTTTTGTCTGTCTTTGTTTTCTCTTTTTTTGTCTGTCTTTGTTTTCTCTTTTTTTGTCTGTCTTTGTTTTCTCTTTTTTTGTCTGTCTTTGTTTTCTCTTTTTTTGTCTGTCTTTGTTTTCTCTTTTTTTGTCTGTCTTTGTTTTCTCTTTTTTTGTCTGTCTTTGTTTTCTCTTTTTTTGTCTGTCTTTGTTTTCTCTTTTTTTGTCTGTCTTTGTTTTCTCTTTTTTTGTCTGTCTTTGTTTTCTCTTTTTTTGTCTGTCTTTGTTTTCTCTTTTTTTGTCTGTCTTTGTTTTCTCTTTTTTTGTCTGTCTTTGTTTTCTCTTTTTTTGTCTGTCTTTGTTTTCTCTTTTTTTGTCTGTCTTTGTTTTCTCTTTTTTTGTCTGTCTTTGTTTTCTCTTTTTTTGTCTGTCTTTGTTTTCTCTTTTTTTGTCTGTCTTTGTTTTCTCTTTTTTTGTCTGTCTTTGTTTTCTCTTTTTTTGTCTGTCTTTGTTTTCTCTTTTTTTGTCTGTCTTTGTTTTCTCTTTTTTTGTCTGTCTTTGTTTTCTCTTTTTTTGTCTGTCTTTGTTTTCTCTTTTTTTGTCTGTCTTTGTTTTCTCTTTTTTTGTCTGTCTTTGTTTTCTCTTTTTTTGTCTGTCTTTGTTTTCTCTTTTTTTGTCTGTCTTTGTTTTCTCTTTTTTTGTCTGTCTTTGTTTTCTCTTTTTTTGTCTGTCTTTGTTTTCTCTTTTTTTGTCTGTCTTTGTTTTCTCTTTTTTTGTCTGTCTTTGTTTTCTCTTTTTTTGTCTGTCTTTGTCTTTCTTTCTTTTTTTTTTGTTGTCTTTTTTGTCTTTCTTTCTTTTTTTTTTGTCTTTTTTTCTTCTTTTTTTGTTGTCTTTTTTTCTTTTTTTTTTGTTGTCTTTTTTTCTTTTTTTTTTGTTGTCTTTTTTTCTTTTTTTTTTGTTGTCTTTTTTTCTTTTTTTTTTGTTGTCTTTTTTTCTTTTTTTTTTGTTGTCTTTTTTTCTTTTTTTTTTGTTGTCTTTCTTTCTTTTTTTTTTGTTGTCTTTTTTGTCTTTCTTTCTTTTTTTTTTGTTGTCTTTTTTGTCTTTCTTTCTTTTTTTTTTGTTGTCTTTTTTGTCTTTCTTTCTTTTTTTTTTGTTGTCTTTTTTGTCTTTCTTTCTTTTTTTTTTGTTGTCTTTTTTGTCTTTCTTTCTTTTTTTTTTGTTGTCTTTTTTGTCTTTCTTTCTTTTTTTTTTTGTTGTCTTTTTTGTCTTTCTTTCTTTTTTTTTTTGTTGTCTTTTTTGTCTTTCTTTTTTTTTTTTTTTTTTCTTGTCAATGTTGGAACATCTTTGATCCATAGTTAGATCTTGATATTTTTTTCTTTTTCTTATATTGAAGTCTTAATTCTCTCTTTGTTTCTTCAGCTTCTGTCTACTGCTAATGAGTCCACCTCAGATGTAGATGGTTTACATGCCAAGCTTGGGCGGAAACAGATTGTAGAGATAAAGAATGAATCTTTATCAACACAATTTAAAGAAAAATTTCAGAAGTCTGTGCTTGGAATGCACCAATTGACTGATGTCATGTTAGTTACAATGTCTAAATTCCACACTGACAACTCTGCTCAACTCAGTAAGTAATTCTACAAAAACAATTCTGATTGATCAATTTCATTTTACTTTTTCTTCTATATGCTTGACATTGTTTTACCCACTCCTACCTACCCTTGATTATTAGACATTATAAACTTTTTATTGCCTCAATGAAACTCCCCATTTGCTCCTTTAATTACTTAATCCTTTTTCCCTTATCTTTTGCACTGCCTCATCTGTTACCCTCTCCAGCCAGACCTTTTGCTTGTTTGCTGAGGGTGATGAAGGGTTGTAGGGAGTGGTTAGGATACAATAATGTTCTGAAGTCTAAATTCCTTCAGAATGATCTTATCCGCCAATATTGTCCCTTTTTGTTTGTTGTCTTCTGGGATTTTGCTAACAATAGATAAAAAGATAAATTAGAAAGAATTACGATAGTATAACAAGAGTATGCCAGTGAATGTGGTTTTCTTTTATCCTAAAAGTTTTTTGCAAGATGAAATGAATGAGTTTTCTTTTTTACATTGGCAGAACATGTAGCTCCTTTTTCTGGTAGTCTTACAATTCTTATCAAAGTTCAGTTTGATCCAATATATGAAAAATTAGCTTTGTCACACTTGAAGGTGAAACATCATGGAAAACTGGAAAGTGATAGAATTTTTGCCTGCCTGACAGCCTGAAATATTGGCACTAGTACACAGCTGGTTATTTGTCACTTTTCTGAGAGACTTGGAGTTTAGATCTTGTTATATTGTGGATTATACGATATAAACAACAAAGTAATCCTGAGTGGAAAGATTACAATAATACAAGAAATCAGGTAACAAATAACAATGGTTTATTGTATGTAAAGTACAAATGAGCAAGAGTTTGTAATACTAAGGAAAACAGGAGATAAGTCACGGATGTTCGTAAGGGTCGCCTTCGCTCTCTCTGTCTCACTTTTTCCCTTCTTCAATAGCTCGTCAGTCTTTTATAGACTGACCAATCCATGTCGGGGAGTGCCAGGTTATTCCACTATAACAAATCTCAATTTTGATAAATGAGTTCTTTTAATTATCTTTAGTTTCTTATTTTCAAGGCTTTCATTGCCTTGTGATCTTTTTGAAATGTTATTAGTTTCAATCAGATAATAATGCACATAACTTATTCCATGGATACAAATCCATTTATTCATCTAACCATGAATGTCCACTTTGCTCTCTGCTGGTTTACTTTCTTCTACAAATTTTAGTTCTTACTTTTCATTTTTTTTCTCAGTGTTTTATGTGAACTATTGTGCCAAACTTTTAAAATATCATGTAGCATTTTTTCTTTTCTTAAAAACATTTGTTTTCAATTATAGCTTAATATAGTACCTATAAAAAAATTGATAGCATTATTTATGGATCAGCGTGTATTATCTGTGCACAGTGAAACATTACACACAAAATATGTAAACATTGTGTGTGTTAAGCTCACTTCATTGCAAATTATTACTTTCAGTCTTGAATTGTTTTCAAACTAGTCAAAATTTAATAAAATAATTTAAACCAATTGTGAAAATATTTAAATTGATACATAAATTCTCCCAGTATTTACCAAAGAAACAAATTTGCTTTGGTTGCAGATTTGCTACTGGAAGTTCTCAAGACTCATTCTGGAAGCATGCTTAAATCTCAACTGGACATGGTGGAAGCAGTAAAAAAACACACTTCCCAAATGGAGAAGGAAAAATGCAAAGAACGCTCTGCAACTGTCAAGTGGCTAGAAGAAACTAAAAACACTGTTGAGGAATCTGTGGTAAGAAGAATTGAATTCTGTGCATTATCATTTTTACTATAATTTTATTTTGTCTGTTTCTTAGTATTTTCATTGCTATGACTGATTTCATTTTACATGTGTTTTTGTAAGAGTCCTTCAACAATGCCTTGACTGACATTTTCTTCTTAATCCAGAATAGATGCATACTAAAAACTATTAATACAGCTATGCAAAAACGTACAGTAAAAGTTGTATCTTAATTGTATACTCATATTAAAAGATAGTTTTCTGATATAAATTAGCAAAATATACATTATACATGACTTATTAGCTACTTTGCACTTTATACAAAACTTATCAAATAAAAGTACTTTTTGGATTTCTCTCTTCTTCACTAGAAACTTGGTATTGACCACTCCAGTGCTATTAACACAGAATTGATAACAGGTTTACAAGCTCAGATGGAAGGTTTCCAGTTGATCCAAACTCTGATGTCACAACTTAAGATGCAGTTAGAGAAACAAGTAAATTCAAAATTTTATTCTAACAATTATTTTTTCTAATATCATTGTGTGAAAATGCAGATATGAATTTTTGGTCATGTCCCAAATTTACTGCTAAGTAATCTTTTGCTTATTGCTTCTCAAAATGCTATTTTTATTCATGAAACACTATGACAGTTCAAGTGTTCTTAATATTTGTTAGTTCAGTGTTTCTCAACCTTTTTAAGCAATGATACACTTAGCAAAATTTGTAAATGTTATGAAATAAAATCATAGATTTTAAAAAAATACACCCATAAATATGAACTTGTGCAGTTTATTTAGTGTGAAAACTGTGCCTGTTTTTTTTTTTTTTTTTTTTGTGTGTGTGTGATTTCTTCAATATTTTGCAGCACACTTAATATCATGAAAACTAATGTGTCACAGCATGACAGTTGTGAATCACTGTTAGATAATGCTGTAATGATGATACCCACTCCTTTTTATTTTAAATAATTTTCAAAAATGGAATATTCACAATGAAAAATCTTTTTTGGTACAACTGAAAAAAAAATGATACAGAAGGTCCTCGGCTTATGTCAAACCCGACATACAATGGTCATGGTTACAGCGTCATCTCCCATAATATAATGCATTGTCACATGGCACTATATGAGGAAGACAGCATTGTTTCTTCACCAGCTGTACACCATATTGGATTGTGTTTCATTTTTGGGAACTTTTTGCTCTTCATTTTGGTTCCCAAGTGTAGAGCAGACTCATTGCTGCTTATGTAGGTGAGTTCTGACCTATGTTGCAAATCAGGTTATGCCGTGTTGTAGGGACGGATCTCCGATGTAAGTTGAGGACCCTCTGTACTTGGTCCTATATACTCCATTTGTCAGTTAAAAGGGAAATTTTATATTGAAACATTTTTTTTTCTTTCTTTAATGTCTTTATTTTATGGATGGAGTTGTTTTAGCAAAAAGAACTGAAAATACTTTAAAAAAAAATCAGATTAAATATTTTTATTTAAAATAAATGTAGCATGAAATGATTATAGCAAAAGTAGTGAAAAAAAATGGTGGCTTGGTTTTAAATATTAGATTCTCTTCAGGCACCTGATGTTGCTTAATTTATCTAAAAGAAAGATTAACATTTAGTGGATTTTGGGGTTTTTTCTGCTGAAAACTTATTCCTAACCACTCTCTTCCCTTAATACTATACATTTTTAGTTAGTCTTGTTTTTAACCAGATTTATTTTGATTTGATTTTGAATATTTCCCCACCATTTATTGATTTATTTTTGCTATCATCTTTAGAAAAGTGATCAAGAAAAACGAGTCAAGGCAATGGCTGAATGTCTAAGAAATCAGTTATCAAGCCACTCCTCTTTAGTGAAAACTCATGTTGCATGGCAAGAAGAACAGATTAAAGAGCTGCAACAAAGTGTTGAGGAGTCCAGTTTTTGCAACAAGGACATTGAACAAGTAAGTAATGTCTACTCTTGTATACACTTCAAGATCATCATTATCAGTAAATAATATTTGGCATGTTTAGAGCAATGGCATCCATGCAAGATTATTTCTTAACCTACATATATTTGGGGCATTCACATCTGGCCATTGTTACTGGTTTAGGAAGATTATAACACAACCATTGCTTAACCTATATTTGTCTTCAGACAAAACAAAATAGTTTTACTGTTGTATCTTTTATTAAGGAATAAAGTATCTTCAATTGTCTGATTATCAAACCACTCTTTTACTGTTTCATTTTAAATTTTTTACTGGTCTTTTTAGTGCTGTTTTTTATCATGACTTTTTATGGTTGAATCATCTTCAATCAAGTAATTAGTGTCAAGTTGGAATGAAGAAGCATCTTCCAATGAATTGAACTTGCATTCCATATCTTGGTAGTTCTCCTGCAGAGTAATAGACTTTCACTGTTGAATTGGTTAAGATACTATCCATAAAACCTAAGTTTCCAAAATATGAAAGGCAAGTTTATCTGGTCTTAAATTTTTTTTTTTTTCCCTCCCTAGGTCAGATAGAATTTAACATAAGCAATAAAGACTAACAAAAAATGAACAGTGAGTCTATAATTTCAAAATTGAAGTAATGTTTTTGTTTTGTGGTATCTAGAAATGTTCAGATATCAGAAAATTTAATTATTCTGTAACATCTGTTTTTAAAGTCTTAATTGTCTTCCCCTTGATATACCTGTCTCACTTATTTTGAATCACTTGGATGATGTGATTTACTTTAATATTTGCCACAAAAACATCGTTTTTTTTATTTGAATCCAATGCATATATCTCAATTCATGTTTACTTTAGGCTTTGCAGATTAATATTGTTAATCTCTAAGACTGGCTTTTATTTAATTTAGTAGGAATAAATTAAATCTTAATTTTCTAATTTAATTAAAATATTTGGCAACTTTTTACTGAATTTAATTTTAGGTTACTTAAAACTACATTTCCAAGTTGATTTTTTTCTGTTGTGTTTTTTGAATATTTTGATTTCAAGCCTAGAAAAACAATGTAGGAATATCTGAAATTTTGTTTGCTTCTTTTTCTAGCATTTAAGCCAGGCAATGGAAAGCATCAAACTTGCTCAGTCAAAGAGAGAAAATTCTTCAGCATTGAATGAGAAAGTGAGTCAAGTTTTCATTAGTTTTCTTTTCCTTCAAGAGACCTCTTGTGCTTTGTTACATTTTTCACCCCATAACATCTTTCCTGCTTGCTATTATTTTCTGCAATAAATATATTTATTCATTTGAAAATTTTATAAAAATGGAAAAAAAATC
Source organism: Acanthosepion esculentum (assembly GCA_964036315.1). NCBI lineage: Eukaryota > Metazoa > Mollusca > Cephalopoda > Sepiida > Sepiidae > Acanthosepion > Acanthosepion esculentum. The sequence goes on from OZ038497.1 coordinate 63,085,049, forward strand.
TGTTTTATTGATAAAGCAAATTGCCATCAAATTTATTTCATTTTTGCAGGTTTAAAAATTACTGGATCATAAAATTTCTGGTAACTCAATATTATAACTATGCGTAAAATAAATACTTTACAGCTTTTAAAAAACTAATCTTTTCCTAGGAGGTATGAATTGAAATAACTTTTGTATTTTAGAAAAAGCAATCTGTAAATAATTTGAATTGGGTTAAGTAGAATGCATGGACCTTACTCCATGTGCATTTAATTCACTCACCAGTAATTTTGACTCTTCACTTGTCACTAATGATCCATGATGGTAATCAGAATGTAGGTGTTTTTTCATATAATTTTCAAACTATTATTGTCTTCATCTTGATTGTTATGAATAGAACATTTCAACTGAAACATTGTTAATAATAGCATTAAGTCTGAATATTGAGTAATATTGAAAAAAACATCAGAACAAGTAAAAAGTGGGTGGGAAATTCCATTAACAAGATCTATTGACATTTTAATTACTTGCTGATGAAATATCAGTTAAATGGCTACATTCAAATAGAAGCCAATTCATTGAATTTTTTTTTCTTATTCAGTAATGATGGGTTTTAACCATATTTTGCAATGCAAATAAAATAATTGTATTTACAAGTTAGATCATTTTCTTTTCCTTATGCTTTAGTGACTGAAGAATTTATATATACACCCTGAATGTTTCATAAGTTTTAAAAGTACAGATAATATTATACTAAATGATTACCTATGTGTATGAGTTCCAAAATAAGGGGTGTATCAATAATACTCTGATCTTATATTAATACACTGTAATCTCCCTAAGGATTTACTCACCTGTGTATGATCATAAAGATGGCAAATATCATCCTATAATATCATTCCACGATTCTTGATTTTGTTGATGCATGAGTTATAAGCTTGCTGACTAAACAAGTTTGGTGTCACCCCCTATTTGTACAATGAGGGGATAGTTGTGCCCCATTAGTATCAGCCAAGAAAGTTGTCAAATATCTTGCCAAGCATGTTGGGTAGTGTGACATCATTAGGTCAACACATTGCTTTCATTTTTGCTGTAGGATAGGTTGTACAATGTTCTGGAAAGACATAGTGTTTAGTATTCTCCTCCAAAACACCAAAGGTGAGCAATAATTATAACTGATAGTACACAGTATCTTGATGGCAAGGGTCAGATTGATGACTGCACTCTGGAAGATGTTGCTTCACAGGTCTATCATATCTATACCTGAAACAACCATCGCTTGTGTGAAAGCAAAACAGTCACATCATTGAAGAGCTCTATTTATTGTATCCCACAGGTGATCCTATTGTAACACCACTGGGAGGGAGGGTGTGTAAAAGTGCTATGGCATATATGTAAGTCAGCTTAGGGACATGTGTACCTATTGCAAGTAAATGATACCCAATGCTTCGTGTTGTCACTCCTGTGGCCAAATTTGCTCTGATCTCTGTGGACAACATGCAGTTTGTCATTGCTACTCTTGTTTATTTTTTGCAAGCTTCTGTACTGCAAATGTCGATGTCCATTTGAACACTTGTACCAACATCAAAGCACTATTGACATGTCACCTCCAATATGTGCAGCAATTTTCCAAAATGCCCATCCAGCCTCTCGAAGTCCCATGATCTAACACCTACTCAAATGGCTCAAATTAAACAAAAGAAATGTGTGTGCATCAATGTGATATGACACCTATTTGCACGGGAATCTTTCACCACCTTAAACCTTATTGAAGCATGCTTCACTGTCTAAAGCTCAAATCAGTGCTACAATGTCTGAAGATGACTGAAAAACTTGAAAATATTTACTATCTCATGTCTAGGTCAAAATTGGAGTTTTATTTTCCATCACTGGAGTTGTTAAGTTCTTCTATATTAAAGACAGATTTTTTTCTCTTTTTCTTAACTTTTGATTTTATTTTTCTTATAGCTGCATAAATTGGTAACTGCCCAGAAAGAAGTGACTTTATTTGATGATTTGCAAAGGTAAATTATTCTTCTTTTTCATCCGGAACTTTTCTGAAAATTTCTTTTTCTTTCTATATATTATGAATTGTTTTTGTTTCTATAAATAAATTTGAAAAATTTGCATATTTACAGAAATTTAACTGCCACCCAAAACTATGTTACTGAACAGACTGATATGGAACTTACTCATGCGGTTGAGAAATACGACACTTATGTCAGTCATATTGAAAAGGTACATTTCCACATACCTTCTTTTCTTCTCGTTTGATTTTGTATATTAATTTGATGTAAAAATTTCCAGTATCATTTTTGGTTTGGTGTTATGAAAGCAGGGTTTGTACAGGTCCTGGAAAATTGACAGGGCCTTTTCCAGGGCTTAATGTCCTGAGAAAACATCAATAACCCAAAAGCTCCTTGAAAAGTCCTGTTAATTTTCAAAATTGTGCTGCCTAAACATCCCTTTTCTCAATTCATGAAAGTCAAACTGTCAAATCCCAGAAATCTGGCTTCTTTACAAGCTGAAATTGTCGTTTAAGAAAAATGTATTTTAGTCATCAGTAATATTTGGCAATTGTTGCGAACAGTGGTCTGTTTCCTTGATTAGAATGAGTTCATGACCTCATAGTTACTCCTGTATTTTCTCATCTAGGTGATGAGAAAGAAAGGGAGAATATGAAGACATCTCTTCTCCTAGCTGCTAGAAAAGAGGAAAACAAAGACATGAGACAAGTAAACATCTCTACCAAAGATAAATTAATTTACACTCACTGAATTTGTGGTTGAAAGGAAAATAAGTAATTATTTTAGAGTAATAAAATACATTTTAGTAGAATCTCCAAAGATTTATCAATGTTTTTTTTTTAAATTTAAACAATTGAAATTTTATTCACATGTTAATTTCAAATACAAAAAGTCCTTTTGATCTCCAGTCAGCATTGTTTGAGTTAGTGCTGAAAAAAATAGATACTTATAGTCCCATGTCAATGTGTAAACTGTTTATCTAAAATAAATTGTTGCCAAAAGTAACAAGTTTGATAATCAAATTTGACTCAAAGAAAATATAGATGAGAAGGATGATAGAATAGAAAATGTGCCTTTGATGTGTCTTAGGATAAGATAGAAAATGTGTCTTTTGAGAAAATAAGAATGTTATTTTTAAAGTTTGCAGGTTAATAATAACCTGTATCTCTAGCTTTTATTGTAAAAGTGTGAAAAAATGATGAAATATATTAAAACTTATTTGGCTTTTATATAGCTTGGTTTTATAATTAAAATTTAAATCTGGCAATCCTGTCCCTTTACTTTCTGCCGTGTGTAGGGCATATATAAACCAAAAGCCTTACATATATGCCACATTATTTCCATTTTCGATAAGGATGGGGGAAAGGTGATACAAGTAGTTCCCCAAATAGTTTTGTAGCTATAGATGGCTAGTAAATGTAGAAACATGTAAACAACTCCTAGACATTTGACCAGATTTCATCAAATCTGAACTTAGTCTAGAAAAATTTTCTGGTGAAAAAACATTGATTTGGAAATTCTTGCAAAAATCAAATAAATGTCAGATTTTAATGAAACTTTCAGGACTTATTCACATATTTCTACAAGAACTGTTTCATTTTTTTAAATTTCAATTATAATTTAAAATATATAAATCTTAAAATTCTGCATTACTTTCCAGTTACGTTATATTATTAAGTGAGAACTATTTACTAATCAAAAATTGAAAAACTTAATAAAAATCATTTTGCACAAAGATATTTAAAATAAATTTAAAATTTAAAAATTTTTTTTTATGTATATAAAACATTATGTAACATGCCCATTTTTGAAAATATGGTTGACCATACATGACATCAAAAAACAAGAGCACTGACTATAATGAGTTTAAATAAACATTCTTAAAATTAGATTACGGAGAATGTTTAACATTTTTAAGATTGAGTACTTAAAAATTATATAAAAAAGGTGCTCACACATTTTTCATTTATAAAAATTCTAAACTTTAGCTGTCCAAAATTAGTCAAGGTACCTACTACAAAGATAATTACATTTAAACTGAATGAATTTGTAAGCATTTTGTCATACCCAAACATGCATAAAGATGCTGCAAACATCAAGTGTAAATTTCTAGCAGAAATTTCTATGCAAAATCTATCCAAAAAGGAAATGTGTCAACAAAAGATCTGTTTCATCACCATCATTGAGAAACTTCTGGCAAAGTCTCCCCTTAGATACCCTCTTGTAAGTTTTCTTTTCACAAATGGATCCAGATCCATTTGTGAAAAAAAAACTGCCACAGAAGACCGTATAAAAAAAAATCTTTCCCACATGATGGATAGAAAACAAGTCAACAAGTCCGATTGTTATGACATCATCAGTCGGTACAAAGAGTTCAAGTAGAAGGCTGCTGAAAACTTTGCTCTCAAGAATTTCAGCAAACATGAAGACCGTCTGGACACTGTTGTACTTTCTTTGTCTAGCAACAAAGAATATCAAAAAAACTGTGGAAAGTTGTTTGCAGATTGCTGGTACTCGCTCATGGACAGTCTTCAGTGGAGAGAGGTTTCTTGGTCAATAAGGAAATTTCTGTTGACAATATGAAACCACAGACTCTGGTCACACAATGCATTATCACGGACTATTTGGCCACAGTCGGAGGTGCTCGGAATGTTTCCATGACTAAGGCTCTTCTCTGCAGTGCTTCCAATGCCAGAACAGCATACAATCAATATCTTGAGGCTGAGCAGGAAAAAAAAAGGCAGGAAGAAGCAGCTGGACAAAAATGCCTATGGGAACTGAAGAACTGCTGACCAAAAAACACACAAGCTTGAAAGTTGCACACAAGATTTGCTCAAGTCAGCTGACAGGTATGCAGAGAAAGCTGAACAGACTCATAACTTCACACTTATTGCAATGTCCAATGCTATACAAAGGACAAATTGATAAAGATATCAAAATCTGAGGAGAAGCTGAATGCTGAAAAAATGGTAACCTCATTGTACCATGTGCAATGAAAGCCATGAGTAGTTGGGGTAGCTAAAAATTGTGTAGTCTTTTTGTGAAAATTTCTATTTCTATTCATTAAAACTATATATTTCATCTGAAATTTGCAGCAGTCAAGAATTTTTGTGGCATTCACAAACCATTGGTAGTCTAGACAGCTGAAATGTGTTGTAGTAAGAATTAGTGTGTAATTCAAAATTTTCAAGTGTAGTAAAACTCCAAGCTATGTAGAATGCTACACAAAATGTGTAACACAACCAGGTGTGCATACAGTTGTTTTTGCCTTCAACACTTGGATTTCTTCACTGCATTCAACTGATCCATGTGATATGAATTATTGGAACCAGCTGTAGCTTTTCTTTGAACATCTCTTGTCAAACTATTAAAAGTTAAATCACAAATTTTGTGTTTTTGAAATTGATGATCATTCATTGTGAGTGTGAGAGACATTTAAAAATATTTATAATACATCATTTAAAACAAAAATTCAAAATCTCAGAAAATGATTTCCACATGAACATAGGGAGAAATAATGTCAATCAGTATTTCAACACTCTGGACAAGACAGTCATTGATGAAAAAAGAATTTATGAGAATCAAAAATTAAAAAAAAAATTGCAAGTAGGTTCAGGATGTCTTTTTATCAACCTAAATGGGATATATGGAAATGGAGATTTTCTATATTTTATAGGATTCAAAAGGGAATCTTTGACCTATTAATGCTAACCATCTGATTTTGAGGATGGATTTTTTTTCCCCTACCAGATTGAATTTTTTTTTCTTTTTCCTACTTGTCAGACTCTCACTCATGGTTTCAAACTCTCACTCATGGTTCCAATATTGAAAATATCAAACAGGTTTACAAAAAAAAAAAATTGAAACAAGTATCATTCTTTCCTGCCAGAATGGTGGCATAATGTCAAGGAGAATTCTTTAATGAATGAATAATAATGCTATGAATTTATATTTGCCAAAATGAGTGAAACTTTCTTCAGCCTTGTAATCTTATACATGCCTCAAATATTAGTAAATATTTAAGTTAACCTAATAGTTTCACTATTTAATTTCCAGTACATTTCAATGATTATGTTTATCATTGTCTCTAAGTTTTCACATGTTTACACTTGTGGGCACCTTCATGAGGCTTGACCTCACTACAGTAGTAATAGCATAATGAGACAAGCTTCCTTGCCATGCCACTGCTTCACATCAAGGTACCTTTTTAAGTATTTTATATTAAAAGAATAGATGTGTGTTTAATTTTGAATTTAATTTGTTGAATTCTTGACAGTTTTATTTCTTTTGAAATTCTTAAATTTTTGATTGTTTACAGGTTGAAAATGAAGTTAAAGAAGTAGAGGAGAAGAATTCCTCAATAAAAGCAAACTTTGTTGGACATTTTGCCAAAGTAAAGCAGGTTAGTAAGCCATGAGTAGAATTTTAAAATAGTTTTCTTTTTTTTCTCTACTGATAGAGAGAAATGTAATGACCTTCCCAACCAAGAAGGGTAAAAGTAAAGAACATGGGATATTTTCACATGTAAAAGTGGCAATATCTTAATGGGGGTTGTTTCTGATAAAGTTGGATCCTAAATATTATATAGATTCTATTTTTTTAATTGCAATGCTGTAAACTTCTAAAGTTGTATAGTGTTGGGTTGAAAATTCAGTACCTTGTTTCATGTTAATGTTTGTTGTCTTGTTTCACTTGAGCTTTTATCTTAAATATTGTCTATCTGACCTCCAAAGGCTTTTTTCAAATGCCAGAAATTGTTGAAGAAAATAACAGCTTAAGAAATAATTTTTTTTTTTTTTTTTTTTTTTGTGCGTCTAGAACTGGGAAGATTGTTCATCAAACCTTGATGAGAAACTGGACTTCTACCAGACAGAGACAAACACTTCTATGAATGTCTTTGTTAACCAAAATGAGGTACTTTCATTTATTTATTACAAGATTCTTATGGTCATGTGTTTGTTAAACAAGTTTTTTATTTTGATCATTTGAATTTTGTTTTATTGAAGCTAATTTCTTTGCTTTTGAGTCATCACATAACAAATACAATGGCTGTAAATAGCTTGTCTAAACAAAAAATTCAAATTGTTTATTTTTGCTTTTATGAAATCTATTCATTTTATATGCCATAACAAATAATTTTTATCTCTTAAACCTGAAATTGTGCAGATAAACCATTGAAAACAAATTTTTTGTTAGACAAAGAATTATCTGCTTAACTCTAGTTGCTGCTCCCATCAAATAATTTTGATAAAAAACAAACAAGAAGCTATAAGTTTTAAAAATATTTTCTTATTTTTAAAATTAATATATGTAACATTAAAACAGTGAAGGTTTAAATATTAATTGTAATATTTTAATAAGAATTATTAAGGAATAATAGAGAAAAAAACCTTCCTTCAAATACAGAATTTGAAATCTGTAACTTGCTGAATTGAATAGTTTGTGTTTTGCTTACACATTTTTTGTTTAAATATAATTCCTTATATTAACCAAGTAATTTGTTTTGAGAATTTAAAATTTTTATAGCTTTGAAACTTTTTTTTTTTTTTTTTAACTGTATTACAGAACTTTGTTCAGTCAAGTACAAGTGTGTTAGAACATGCTCAGAGTGATGCTGAAGAAGACCAGAAGAAGATTGGCAGTCAGCTGGGTGATTTGATGCAGTTGAGCAAGTCTCACTTTGACTCTGTGTCAGAAAAAACTGAAGTGTTGAAATCTGGACTAACTGCAAGAGAGGAAGAAGTGGAAAATTTATTAACAAAAGAAATTGCCAAGGACATTTCAACAGGTTAGTTGTTTTTTGTTGAAATGTACAGAATGTCATGAACTGTTTATTACTTTCATTTTTTTTGTTTGATTTTTATTTTTGTTTGTTTTGTATTTGTGTTGTTTTTTTTTTTTTGTATTTGTATTTTTCAACACAATGAGTGTGAATTGAATCTGTTTCAAGTGTTTATACTAGAATCGGACTTTTCCTAATACTTAAAAATTCAGGAGGTTTTGTTTTTGTTCCTACCTACTTTCCAGGCAGGATTATTCTTTTTTTTCTGTCTTCCAAAACAACAACCACCACCACTTTATAGGGGAATGTCATATGTTCCTAACTATTAATATTTACTCTTAAAAATATGAATGCTATTTAAAGATAACTTTTTAATATTATGGCAACAGTTGTATTTGCTACACATTCCAATACTGTATAAAAGCTGTGTGTTGATTTGAACCTCTTTTTTGATAATACGAAGTGTGCTGACTCATCGTGCCAGATGACACAATTTTTTATTGTTTTCCATAAATGTCTTTCACCAATATTCAGTTGTAAAAATATTTTGTGCAGAAAATAGAAATTCTTAGTTGGGTTTTGTTTTGCCAACTTAACATTAGGTGAGGGGATGCAGAATCCTGTTTAGTGTGTGCTGTACATATGAATAAATAAGTCTCTTGATGCCTCAATCATAATTTGTTCCCTTTATATAAGGAATCACAGAAGTTTTATTGACCCCCCCCCCTTATCTTTACACCTCTTATCTCAACCTCTTAAATGGTTTGGTATATATTCAAGCCTCTTGAATTCTCTTGTTCTATAAACCTTCCTCAAGGTAAATGTCCTGCTCACTCAGTTGATCCCCTCTAAATGCATGATAGATTTTTTTATGTATTATTGTTTATAATTTGTAAAAGATATATTTTTTGATCGGTTCATACTAAACTTTTGTTGCTGTATACTTTACTTTTTTCTTTTTCATTCATTAATTTTAGTAGTAATCATATCCACCATTTGATGTCTATTTTAGGTAAATTCTTAGTAGCCTTGTCCTTGGGTGTGCTTTTTGATATTGTGATCATCTTTAATTTTATTTTGGAGAAAATAATTTTCTCATTCCAGTTAGTGTGAATTAATGTATAAAAACACTCACTCTAGATATATAAAAAATGACACTATATATTTGTAAAAAGTAAATGTTCAACAATTTCCCTTTCAATATTGATAACTTGAAAAATGCTGTTGGTTAAAGATTTTAAACGCAGCACTAAAATTTGAACATTCTTTTCCTCCATAAAATATCAATTTTATTTACTTTTTTTCTTTAAAGTATTTTAAAATTAATTTTGCATTTTATTTTATGTGATCATGTAAATATAATTAATTTTTTACTCTTCAGATTCATGTAGATACATCAATAAATATATAGCCTAATGATGAAAGAAGCATTTATTTTATGCTAAAGATGTTTATTTTTCAACATAATCACTGTTCTTTTCCATTAAATCACATAGACTGGACATTATACAGTGAAAGTTTGATCAAAAGTCAGTTAAAAATTCTGTCAACTATTTTTGTTTAAAATACAGTTTGACTGACTTTCAGCTTTTTACTTTGTTAAAGTAAATATGACACTTAAATTTATTTATCCCCCCCCCCTCTATTTTTATTGCAGGTTGTACGCCAAAACCCCGTGAATTCTCTTATCCCACAGACCTGAATCGGACTGAACTTCATGATGTCTTACTCTCGCAATACAGAGAAAACATGAAAAATTTGAATGAATTGGAAGAATGTGAGATGACAGTTGTCACTGAAAGTCCTCCAGATTCAATGAAGTCTGAGGTAAGAAAAAAATGGAGTTCTTTTTTTTAAATCCATATTTAACTTGATAATGTGTTTTAGGAACTGTAAAATGGAATTTTGTAATTATCTTGTATTTGAATTTTTACAAGTTGGCATTGTTCTTTGTGGGTTTTGGGGGGTTTTTTCTGATGGAAAAAAAAAATGAGAAGATATGAAGTCTGTTTTTAGCAAATTATTTCAAATTATTTTTTTAAGTTCATTATGTAATTGTCATATAGGAATAAAGTGTCGCTACCGACATTTGGGTTTGAACATGGATCGCCAGAGAGCAAGTACAGTCGACCTCATCTTGAAAATGATTAGATCATGTGACAGGTAAAGGAAAAATACATATATGGGAATTAGCGGCATCTGACTGAGTATTGTTCGAAGGCGTTACTATTAGTGTATCTGTGATTTACAAAGTCTCTCCGGCAAACAGGCATTACAAAAGTAATACTGATTCTACTAAGCTATCAACCATTTATTTCTTGAAAGTTTTAAATAACTTCTCTCTTTTTCTTTGTCGTTTTTTTCTGATTCATTTTGTGTGTCAACATAAATGCAGAATTTCAGAAGAAAGCATCCTAATATGAATTACAATTGCTGTTCATTCTGATATATTTTGTGCTGATCCAATCATGAGAGTTGGATGATGTCACCTTGGCTCCTCCCCCTCAACCCCCTTCCCTTATGTATTTATATCTTCTACATACTCACTTCCTGTTCCTAGGTTGGCAGTGATAATGACACAAATGATCAACTGGCTGATATCTCCTTCAGTTCAGAGATTTCTGATACCAGCAAAGTATGTAGGCGATTTTCCTACTTTTTTATTTTTATTTCAATTGTCACTACTATTCCTTTTTATTAACCATCTTAGAATTTTTCATTTCTTGCCTCGCTTTTTGTGTGTGCATTATTTTTAATTCTTTATTTTATATTTTGTAAAGCCAAAAATATTATATATACAGTAATGCCTTGAAATACAAGATTAATTTGTTCTAAGACTGAGCTCATAACAATTTTCCCCATTGAAATTAGTGGGAATATTTCCAGGCCCCTAAAAATTCACCACTTCTCTTTACATTTATTTTCTTTGGATCCATGGTATTACTAAAGAAATTTTACAAAATAATGGCAAAAAAGACCTGACACAACACAAGAGATCCTTCAAGAGTAGAGGTGAATGTGTGTACTCCAGATGCTTAACTGAAACTCGTATCTCAAAATTCAGCTTGTACCTCAAGATAAAAAATCAGCCAATGCATTGTATCTCAAGGTATTACTATATATATATATATATATATATATATATATATATATATATATATTTTCTGTTAATACATTATTTTTAATAGATGCAATTTATTTAAGTAAATGCTGTTTTTTTTTTTTTTTAAATAAACAGTATTACTTACATTTGCTGGCCTAAATTTTACGAAATTTCTTGAACATTCAAGTAGGTTAATGTAATTAAGTGTTTTATTTAAAAAAAAAAAACAAAAAAAAACTTCCATTTGCTTAAATTGTATCTATTAAAAATAGCATATGCACACGCACACACAAGAATTTTCTAAAAAAAAAACTGAACAAAGCATACATGATAAAGGCCCCAAACTTGATAAAAGCACAACTTCTTGGAGAATTTAAGTGAAACAAAATCTGCTCTGAATCATAAAATAAGAAATGCAACAAAACTATGACATTATTTAATTAGAAAAAGCTTTTCAATGCTTTTATTAATAAGAAATATTAAGGACATTATTGTCTTAAAATAATTTTTTTCAACGAATAATGAATTTTTACAAGAAATGTTTTTTTTTCCTTTTGTTTTTTTAAAAGTTTTATTTAGAAAACTTTAAGTTTCAAATCTTAAAATTCTGTATTTTCCGTAGTTTTGATATTAAGTGAAAATTATATTTATTAATCATAAATGGAAATCTTGATATAAATCCATCAAACACCAATATTTTAAAAATAATTCTGAATTTTTTTATTAGTGTATAAATGCTAAGTTTCTTGCTTTTTTTTAAGCACAGGCGACCATATATGACATGAGAAAAATAAGAGCAATGACTATAGTAAATTTCAAGGCAAAACTCAATTAAACATTAGATTACAGAGATTATTTTCCTAAATATTTAAGAATATTGAGTACTTAAAAATCAAATTTAAAAAAAGGTGTTCATGTCATTTTCTTCAATTATTATATTTTACAAATAAAGTCTCTAGAAAAAAAATTAGGTCTTGTCAAACATATAAACACAGCCACTGTCAGTTAAAAACACAATTACTGCCTGATTAAAAAAAAAAAAAATGCATTTTTGTGATATTTTTGGTGGTGGTGGTGGTGGTGGGGGGCTTAAATAAACATTGTGATCAAACGGGGAGAGGGCAATAATCTGCTTTTGGCCAAAAAAAAAAAATGTTTTTTTTTCCCCCAGTCAATTTAAATTAGTTTTTGAAATACAGCAAAATATTTTGCTTATTGGAAATATTAAATTCAATCTATTAGCTTAAGATTGAAAGTAAAATAAAAGCTTCATGAAAGCTTTTTCATTTTTAAAAAGTCATTTTAAACCTTAGGCATTGTTTTTTTGCAGAGGTCCCCCATTACACACACACACACACACACACACACACACACACACACACACACACACACACACACACACACACACACACACACACACTAAAATGAGAGTTGGAAAAAAAGACACCTAATATTGAATATAGTGATATTTATTTATAATATATGGGTTTTTACAGAGAATTAAAACTTTGTCACTTACAATTGGATTTTCAGTGGGTTTTTTTTTTTCTTAAAAAAAGAATTTGTTGTTTTCCTTTATACTTTTTTGCTTTAACTGGTTTCGCTTAGATTTTGAAAAAGTTTTTAACTGTTTCTATCTCCATGTTGATGCTTATATTTTGAACAAATGAAAAAAATGAAATCAAGGGGCGTAACTGGCTATATATGTCGTTTATGGTGAGGAGAATTTGGTAGAATCTATTTATGCAATGAATTAAATATTGGTTTGAACTTGTTTATGAAAAATGTTTCCTTATTAATCCGCCTTTATTCAGTAGTTTTGTAGTTGCACTGGTAGAATGGGAAGACACTAAAATTTGGTAGATTTTGTCCTCTGGATTCCTCTATATGTTGGCTAAGGATTATTTGGTGTGGGAGTCACTAATTTGTTGGCAATGAACTTTCAACTTTGCCAGAATTACTGGCCAGTTTGGCCAATGTAATACTTGTGGCAACCTTTGCATGTAATTAAGTTCTCCGAGTTGCACGAGAAACCATTTTTAATTTTGATCCGTCTTTGAACTGAAATTCATGGCCCTCTAATAGGTGTAAGATGTAAGAACGAGATATTGTCGAGTCAGTTGATTTAAAGTATATGTCAGTTTCTAGTTTGTTTTGTTATTGATGTCTAAAAAGGGAAGCTTTTTGTTGTTGTACTCCATTGTGAATTGCTGTTGCAATAATTGTTGCTGTACTCAATAGTGAATTTTATCCCAATGTTATTTAACACTATGAAAATCATGTTTCATTAACTACCTTAGTCTTGGGGGCATTAATGAAAATGTAAACTTTTGAAATTTAATTCATTCACTGGAAACATCAGAAAAAGTAATTGGTAGTTTTTTGTTTTTTGGGGGGGGTAGCAATATATTACAGATTTTTTAAAATTTCTATTTTCTAATTTCTAAAATTTCATTTAAAAAGCTGCTTGTTGCTTTATTTATTTTTTTTATATTTATTTTTTTTACTTGATTTTACATATTCACCTTCAGTCATTTTTGTTTTGTTACCTTCTCCATTGAAATTTGAAGAACTTTTGGTGCTTTCAGTATTTGTGAAATTTTTTTTCTTCTTTCCTCAGTCTTCAGAAACCAAAGAAAATCGTTCGCAAATGCCACCACCTCTTTCTGCAAAGAAACTGAAGCATGTACGTTCCCGTTCAAACTCTAATAGTTCCCGCAGCAGGGTTCCATTGAGAACTTCCAACAATTGTTGAAAAGGAAAGGAAAAACACCTTCACAATTTTATTCTGGTGACTAGCCACAAGAACTCCATTTTGAATGAAATTAGAAAGTTGCAGTAGATTTTATATGAACTTTTCATTTAATCTTTTCTCAGCAGATTCTTTTTTTCTATTTATCTGATAAGGGGACATTTCTTTATCATTTCTTCTGCAAATTCAAAACCTCATCTTCACATTTGTCAATTCTGGTTGAGTTTCTTTTTCTATACATCACCATTTCTTGCTTTATTCTATCTCCTCCACAAACACTTTTTATCATTCATTTTAATTTTTTCCTGTTTTATTTGTATTTCTGTATCTAGCTCTTGTCTTTTGTTTACACTGTCTTTTCCATTTCTCATTACTCTCTTTCAGTTCTCTTCACAACTCTTTCTTTGTATTTACAACAATATTTCTTTTGCATTCATCTTTTATTCATTTTAACATTGAAAATCACTTGCTTTTCTGATGTTTGAGATTCAAATTATATATATATATATACACACACAGACTATATTCTTTTTCTGTTGAAAACAAGGATTAATTTTAATCTTACTTCTCTATAATAAAAGACCATCTTCTGCATTTTTTTTTTTTTTTTTTTTTTTTTTTTTTTTTTTTTTTAGGTCATTATTTGAGCACTTAGCCCATTGGTTACAAGTTACCAACGAAAAGACATTTGTTTTCACTTAAAACGTTTGCACTCTATAGTTCTTTGTATGCAAAAGAAATTAAATATTCTGCAAAAAGAATGTTTATTGGCACTCTTATCTCCCTTAAGCTATTTTCAGTTCCAAGAGTTTTAGAAGAATACATTGTTAATGTTTTAGTTAACAGCAAGTCTTGTGGAAAGTAGGTCATGTTGTATTGATGAAAATTCAGATAAAATTCGAAAATTATTCTTTATAGTGGCTAGTCTTAATATAGTTTCATTAAAAAGTTTAAAATCTTTTTGAGGTCATTGCTAATTTGCAGAATATATATTTCCAGGATGTACCATATGCAATTAGGCTTTTGAGATTTTGTTTCTGTTCAAAAATCTTTTTTTTTTTTTTTTTTTTTTTTTTTAACTAAACTAGACAAACTACCAATGATTTTATTATCTTTATTTATAAAGCCGTCTTCCCCATTATCTGGGGAAGATATTCAAAGGCACCAAGCAGATGTCTTAAATTGAATATCCTAGTGTTTAATTTTTTCTTATATGACTAATTTATAATTAAGGCACTATAAGAGATAACAACAAATAATAATATAACAATATAATATAAAATTTACATACTGAATTATTTGATATAACTAAGAGAGGAATTCTTACTGTAGATCAATGTAACTGCAACATAATATTTCTTTCCGTAACCACTGAATTTTAACTTTTTTCATTGAAATGAAGCACTTTGATTGTTCATTGGCATCTCTACACTTTTGCTTTGGGACTATTCTTAAGTAAACTTAAGAAATGGTTTATTTATGGGTGTTCATTGCAGGGTAACTGAAAATGCAGAAAATGGAATCCTGACCAAAAGTGGGAATGACTTTGTTAAAAAAAAAAAAAAAAAAAAAAGCAATTGTACTGAATGTACATTTTGAATTTGATAAAAAAAAAAATCAGTGCCTAATTGGCAAAAGAATTTTGAAGATACATTTTTATCAAATGAAATTTTATAAAATTTCAGCAAGTGATACCTTTTATCAATATCAGCTTCATCGAACTACTTGCTTCAAAAATTTAAATTTTGAAATTTAAAGTGTTTTAATATTTTATGCACGGTAAAATTAAAACAAATGAAAATAATCCAGTAAATTTCTACTTTAATGTCCTTATCTGAGTGTCACCTACCAAAAATGTTATCAAAATCCTGATATATGAGAACTTGATAATATTAAATAATTAGGAAATGATACTTATGTAATATTAAAACCTGCAGTATCTTGTATTAAGCTGAGCATAAAGCCAAAACGGAAATTAACTTTTTGATTTGTCTAAAATGATATAGTTAAGTGTCTTGTAAAGAAACATTTATACATGAGGTGCTTTTACACAATCATTAACATACATAATGTTGACCAAATTTTCACACATATACATACACAGGGGGTGATTTCTCATTTTCAACATGGCTGCTCATTTCTGAGCAGGCCCATTTGTTTCTCAAACACCCACAAAGCCAACCTATGGCTAATAATGCAACTATACTGACCAAACCATAATTACATTTTGATTATGTGCCTCACCAGAGTCACATGGTTTTTGATGCAGAGTTGCCTTTCTCTAAAACTGGTTAACAACCATGCCTAGAGAGCCCAGTATGCCTGGTTATTTAACCTATAGCTGGTTTCATGCCTTTCCAAACGTGTATTTGCATGTAAGTTACTGTAATGAATTTGAATTTGGCTTGCTGATTTCTCGTTTAGTTTTTAACCATTACACAACCTGCAAAATGCAATGGGTTTTTTTTTTTTTTTTTTTTTTTTTTTTTTTTGAGGAAAAGTAAGGTAGATGTGCAGATAATGTAATGGTTATTGGTGCAGAAAGTGGAACTATAAGTTCCAGCTCCATCTGTTGTGTTCACTTGAAACTTATGCATTTGGGAAAGGCACAAATCTATTTCTCCTTCCCTAGCCAGAGATTAAATAACAAGGTAGATTGACCTTTCTAGCAGTCAATCTAGGAGTAGGACATCTCTGCATTCAAGACAATGGAAAAATAATTTACTTTCCCAAGACATCATGGCAATCTGTTCACTTACCTCCTCCTGAATGGACATTGCATGTTTTTTGTTTTTTGCGGGATTTGCTGAAAAGGGAAAGAAAATTCCTCCAGAAATGTGTGTGAGAGGATAGAAAATAGAATCTGCAAACCAAATTCAAATTTTGGCTTCTTGTGTTCACTAGGCACTAATGGTCGTGAGAAAGACACGACTCCACTATTATTTGAGCTCTGTCTTCTAGTCAAATATTTCTTTTAACTATTTCACCCCAAGCAAGACAATGTTACGAAGACACAAGGGATTACTGGGAGGGAAAGTGAATAAGATGTTAGAAGGAACTGGAAGCCCAATCCTAAACAGGAAACAAGGGATAAACCTCTACTCCTGTTCAAAAGACAGAATGAGTGTGAAACAGGCAATAGACATATATTTTTTTTTTTTTTTTTTTTTTTTTAAAGTGATTGGCATACTGCATTAGTTGATAGAAGAGAATAAGCAAGAAAGCACTTAAGCAAATCACTCTCTGTTCCACATACTGTCAACCTTGACAAGAACCACACATCCATGCAGACACACACCCTTTATTAGGGATACTCTTTTAGTATTAGGTTGAACCCCTTTTGCCTTTAGAATCACTTCAATTCTTCTTGACTTGGATTTAACAATATTCTAAAATTATATAGTTAGGAAGTGTTATAAAATTTCAAAATTTGGGTCCGTGATGTTATAGGGATACAAAAGGTGATCATCTCTTTGAAGTTGTGTAGGTCATGTGACAGCCCCTAAGGGGAAGTTACTTCATGCAGTCAGTTTCCAGGAATCAAACTAGGCAGTTTGTTTCTTCATTTTTTTTTTTTTTTTTGTGCCCAGTCTGAGGCTAAATCTGCTTCCCCTCTCAGCCAGTTCCCATATGGTGCAACTTATAACTCTCATGGCACTATTTCCCTTCCCCAGATATAGAAAGAAACTGCTTCCAGCTCACAGACCTCATGTTGGGAAAACCCCTAAAATTTGCTGTTTCCCTGTTTGTGGAATATATCCTCATTAGGGTCATGGCCAAAAAATCAAGTCAAGTCTGGAATCTCCAAAAACACAGAATCTCCATATTGTATGTAAGACCCTAACTTTTTGTTCTCTTTTCTCGTGTTATGTAGATATATTTTATTTTCTCTGCATGAGGCAAATGTATATATAATTTTTATACCTAACAGTAGAAAACTCTAACAACAAAGCTTGTTTGTCATTCCTTGTTGTGTGTGAAAGTCATAGATCATTTTTTTTTTTTTTTTTTTTTAAATATCCTCCTGTCTGATACAGATGCACATCAATACTGTAATAAGTCTTCAGCACAGATATAATGTAGGAGAGATATATACATCGGTAAGTCCTTAGCCTAATGGTGAAAAAAAAACAAAAAAAAAAAACAATTACAACATGGTATCTTTGATAGGCAAATTTCAGTTGATGTAAGAAGCCATTATTTTTCTACCAATCTAGGTATTGTTTTTGTTGGGGCCAATCCGGAAGGATATTCTGCTTACCCATCATATTAATTCTGTAATTTAAAAATTCAGATGTCAGTGTGATGATATGTAGGCAGAAAGGGTCCAAAGTTGAAAGAGTTGATCAATCAACACATACCAGCCAATATTTGCAAGGGAAATGTGGACAATTTTCATGTGTGCATTAATATATCAGATTCAGCAAAAGCTTATGTTTTCGATGAGACATTATTAATGTGTTGTCTGAAGTTTTTTGGTCCTCTTTGTCCAAAATGTGCATATTGTTACAGAAAAGAGCCATCCAAATTTTTCTACACAAAAAAAAGGCATCTGGTTCATATCTAAAAATCTCAAACTTTAGATTTTGTTTATACTATCCATCTGAAACACATATCTCTACAGAAAAGAATGACCCAAGCATCTGAATTTTGTTTAATTCCCAAGCTTGTTTGTTGATGTTATCTGTTCAAATGTGCCATCATTTTTATTCAAAAGAGAATGCCATGTGTTTATTAACAAGATCCCCTAAGATTAAGATGGCTGTAATGAAGAAATTAGATATATCAATATCAAATTGTAGGGGGGAATTATATAAATGAGTGCTCACCAGACAGATGGAGAATCTGACTAGAGAAGTTGTCAGACAGCTGCTGCCTCACAAGAAACATCTGCATTTTTCAGTGGCAAGAGCACACACACACACACACAGACTTTTATAACAATTACTGCTAGAATCTCAAATCACCATCCAGCAAAATGTGAAGAATTTTATTTCGCAGTAATTAATAAACATTTTATTGACCTGTTTGTTTTTTTTATATTTTTTTTTATTTTTTTATATTCAATAAAGCTGATGTTAGTTATCAACTGCGGGAGATCTTATTTCAGCCCTGATGCCCAACATTGACCTTAGACACAAAGATAAAAGTTGCCATGGCCAGAGACAGGAAGTATGCAATCTTTTCTGTGGTACACAACGTCCATATTCAGTCCACCATCAATCCTAATATCATAAGATTTTGGGAAACCTGAATCAACGCTATTGAAACAACACACAAGCCTCAACTGAGGAGGGCAAAGAAATCCCAATGAACCCTAAAGTTGGTACTGCTCAACAAAGCTAGCAGAGCAGTGACTAAGGGAGAAGAGACATGAAGGAAGTGTGGATGGGGTGTGGTTTGCAGGCGGGATTAAAGGTGATTAATCTTTAATGTGGTGTTTTTTAACATTAGTTTAGGGGCTGTATATTTTTTTTTTTTTTTTAATTAGTGTACACATTTTTTGTCCTTGATTTTCTTTTTCTTTTTTTTTTTTTTTTTTTTTTTTTTTTTTTTTTTTTTTGCTTTGCTTTGCTTTGAGGAAAGAGGCCCAATAAACTGGTTTAGACATTTTTTAATCGTTATTACCATTTTACAGTAATATATATTTTTGTTATGAATTGCTTTTTAATATGTCTGTTTTTATTGCTCTATTAAACTTTGTATCCCTGCAAAAATAATAATATGCTACATTATCTCATGGCTTTTGATCTTAGTTGATTATAGGTGTTAAAATGAGGCATACTTGTTTTGGTGAATTAAGATGGGCTACCCTAAATATTCCATTCTGTACTACAGATTTACTTGTTAGTTGCTAGAAGAAATGTGTGAAATTTACTTATGTACATTAATGTATCCAGTTCCTGTGACAGCTGAACATTTGATTAAAAACCAGCAGTGTGCTTGGTCTCCTAGCTCTGACATGATCTTAATGCTGAGTAAGGCTAATACCGATCATCACTTGAAGATTTTGGAATTAGTATATATTAAATACCAACCATCTCTGTAAGCAGGAGCAGTTGGTAATTAAAAGCAATTAGTGCTTAAAGGAAATTAGCGACCACAGCAAATAAATGATGTAACATTAGTTTTTGTTGGATATTTTTTTAGATACTGTGCACATTTTTTCTTCTTGAATTTTGCTCTGATGAGAGAGGACCAATAAACTGGTTTAGCCATTTTTAATCATTGCTATATTTCAATATTACCATATGTGTTGGTTGAAACAAATATTTGTACACACAAATTTTTAATTTAATTTCCAACTAATGAATAAACATACTTTTCAATTAATTAACTGTACACAGATGTATAATAAGTAAATATTTATAGAAAACAAAAAATTATGATTTAATAAAAATAAATCCCATTTATTCATTTTAATGGATGAAAGTATTTGTACAATGCAAGTTTCAGATTTTAAAACATTTAAATTTCTTTAATACTATAGAGTATTCAAGTCTAGAATGTTCTAATAATGTTATCAATAGTTATTTTTAGCCTAAAAAATACAAGAACATTCTGTAATTAATATTGTGTAAGAAGGTTTTCATCATAGCAAGAGGTAAAGAATTGACAAATTTGCTAAAAAACAAAACAAAATTGATTCTTAAGCCCTGGAAAGAAAGTTACAAGAAACCTGAATATTTCATTTACTACTCTTGCAAAACTTGATAATCAAAGAATAACAGGTGCTCCATGGAAGATTTCTTTAATATCTTTGAGGAAAATTATTGCATCTAATTAAATAAAATCTGACGGTTGCTCATCAAGAGTTGGAGGATGATTTGCTTTCATCAGGAATCTGTGTCACTAAATGGACAATAAACAATGAAATTCATAGGTACAAGCTAAAGTCATGCTCCTCACAAAACTCCACTGCTATTGAAAAGTCAGAGATGCCAGGTTGAAATTTGTTCATGAACATAAGGATAATGAAAAATTGTATTGAGAAAGTATTATGGACAGGCAAAACCAAAATAAGTTGTTTGGACATAATTCTAGAAATGTATGGAGGAAAGAGGGCGATGCCTTCAAACAAAAGAACATGGTTCCAACAATGAAATTTGGTGGTGCCTGCATCATGGTTTGGGGATGTTTTCCTGCAAAATGTACTGGCAACATATCAGTAATTGATTGTAGAATGAATGCCGCAGCATATCAAAAGACTTTGGAAGCAAATTTAATGATTTAAGTGGAAAGTCTTGATCTTCCAAGAAGATAATGATTCTAAATACACTGTAAAAATCTATGAAGAAATAAATGGCTTGCTGAAGAAAGAAAAAAAAATTGTAAATCTGTCTATATTTCTGAGATAAGGTATTATTACGTACACTATTTAGATTATTGTCCTCATCTTTGTCACCACATTTATTACAATGTTTCAGCTGTTGTATGCTTCAGCCTTCATCAGGTGGTTAGAATGTCAAACTGAACCCTTTATTTCACTCACTGTTCTAGTTCCACATGCCATGTTTAATGGATGTTAGTTTTCTCCTGTTAATTCTCCACTGCCTTAACCAGGTATTGAACTCACACTCTTTGGGTCCTGTTACTAACTAATGCCTTTATCCACTGTGCCATGTGTCGTGGACATCTTCGTATGATTTTCTGGGTATTATAAACCTAATGTCTTCAGCAACCATTTTTTACCAGTGCTCATATTGCAATTTTTGCTGTTATCATTACATGTTTTTACCAGAGCTCATATTGCAATTTTTGTTGTTATTATCACTTTTCTCTGGCACTCCTTATTACTGGTTCCCATATTGTATTCATCTCTATGCTTGGTTGGCTCAGGAGATTTTTGTGGCCGAGCATATGCGCTGATTCCTTAAGTTTATGAAATTTCCAGTGGTGTTCTTTGTCTATGATCTCAACCTGATCCCACAGAGGGTGGTGATCTACCTTTTCTCTCCATATGTGGTCAGCCACGCCTGATTTTTCCACTTTCCCTCGCAGCTGCATGGGATAGCGTACACACAGTCTTTAGTCATGTTCTCCTCTATGAGGTCTCACTCGAGAGAGATATCTGCAAAGTGTTGTCCAGCTTTTGAAGGTTGTCTTGATGTTATAAAGACCGCAGATCCTTTGTATTTTCTCTGATAACCCCTTCACATAAGACAGGCAGACTATTTTCTGAGTGTTGTTGTCCTCCTCCTCTTGTACCCGCCTATCCCAGTTTATTGGGGCTGCTGCCATGTACCCAGGGTAAGTTGTTATGTTGTAGGGTACTACTTATACTGACCAATTCTTTATCTAATGTCTCTTATGACTTTTATCCTGTGCAGCTGAGGAAAGAAATATAAAGGGGAGACATGCCCCC
Organism: Acanthosepion esculentum; assembly: GCA_964036315.1. Classification (NCBI taxonomy): domain Eukaryota; kingdom Metazoa; phylum Mollusca; class Cephalopoda; order Sepiida; family Sepiidae; genus Acanthosepion; species Acanthosepion esculentum. The sequence continues at coordinate 63,107,057 of OZ038497.1, forward strand.
CCCGCTTAAGGTAAAGCTTCAAGAACACCAGAAAGCTGTAAGAAGGCCGAGCGCACAATGGCTGAGATGTAATAAATGTGGCCATAAAGATGAGGACAACAATAGCCCGAATAATGTAAAATTGTAAGTGAAAATTGTAAATATCCTGAAATAGCCAAGTCAGTCCCCAGTTTTAAACTCGATCGAGAGCTCCAACAAACACCTGGATCTGAAGACTATATACAAAGAAGAATGGAACAAAATACCAACTAAAATTTGTAAATCATTAATTGAAAACTCAAGAAGAATTTGGTTGCCATAGAAGTGAATAATGGCTATTCTACAAAGTATTAAATGATTATGTATTCCTTTTTGTAATCTATGAATTTTTTTTTTCACCCATTAAAATGAATAAATGGGATTTATTTCTATTAACTTAATTTTTTTCTGTTTTCAATGCATATTTAGTTATGCAACTGTGTACAATTAATTATATGAAAAGTGTTTATTGATTAGTTGGAAATACAATAAGTTAAAAATTTGTATGTGTACAAATATTTGTTCCCCCCACTTATATATATATATAAAATCTTCTTTTTTTATGAATTGCTTTTTAATATGTCTGCTTTTATTGTTCTAACATAGTACCCTTATCAATGTACTTAATTCAGTGATAAATAATCACAACTATCAAACAATAAAAATTTCATATCAGAACTCTATACTTACACTATGACTATTACTCAGGCCTGATATAGATATTGTGTAAATGGAAATTATATTTGTAGTAGCATTAACTTATACTATCCTACACTCATCTTTTTTATTGAAATGATTTCCACTTAAAAATACTACAACCAGCTTTTACTGTTTAGCCATTTTTATTTTTAAACAACTTTTACTTATACAAAGATAAGCAATTAATGAATGTGACATTTCTGTTGGCTCATTTTATAAACATTAAGAATTAGTGGGAGCTTTTTGAACTTGCAACAGCCTGCAAAAAAAAAACATGTCAAGGACTTCAAAGAATAATTAGTTGAAAAAACTTTGTGGGTAGTACATCAAATAGTATTGGGTTAATCAAAATGTTTTATTGTTAAGATAGGAACATTTAGTTTTAAATTATAACTTTTGACTATTGTGACAACTGCTATATCAGTGTGCATTTAAAAAAATATCAAAATTGATATTTTGATTCCAATATTGAATATGGAAGAAAATATTTTTTTCTTTCCATACATTTTTATAAGAAATTGACTCAAATATATAACTCAAATAGAAAAAAACAATTATAGTTTATAGAAAAGGTATTAAAAGTGGTTGCTAATTTTTGTGCTGGAGATTTCTCATAAAGCAATATTCTATGGTTGGATAGATCAAATAAAGATAGTTGATAGCTATTAAATCAGAGCATTATTTGCAAATAATCAACATTATATGATGCAGTTGATAGCCTATATACTAAAAATATTCAAATAACAGTGATAAAAGTATTTTGCACCAGGTGGTTATGCTAGTCTCTGAGGCGTTTCTCCAAAGAGAAAGCCTTTTGGATTATAATTCTGCCTATGATATATGGGGTGCAGCAGAAATACTCTTCCCACATAATAGTAAGACATTAGCTAGATGAAAACACCATTGCCACTAATGTTTATGGGAGGTTATTTCTGCTGCACACGGTACTATTTAAATTTAATAGAAATATGGTTTTATGGGTAATGAAAAGAACATACTTTACCATAATAGGAAATGCAAGATATAAACTACCAATTCTCGCACCAAAAGTCAGTCTTTATTCAAAGGTGATGCTGTGCATATGGTGGGATAAAATGGCTTCTGGAGATGCAGGCAATTTAAATAAACACTGCTCCTCAATTAGGCCAATTGAAGGCAACAATCAATGATTGAAGGAAAGATCCTTTCTTTGTAATGTAGACTGTGTCTTCGCTTCATGTCATCAATGTAACATGGCTTCCCTCTATCTTTTCTACAAATCTTCTCATGGCAACTGTTCTGATGAGCTTTTTTCCTTACTGCCTTAACTACATGAATTCAAATGTGCTACTAGATTGGCAACTAGTTCTCTCCGTTTTACTGGTGAAGTAGCTAGATGCAAATACCACTTCTATTCTAACAGTTTCTTTTCTTGCACTCCTCACATGTGGAACTCCTTTCCAATTTCTTGCTTCTCTACCACCTACAGCATTTAAAAGTTTAAATGCAACATCAATTGCCATCTTTTGTCTTCCTGAACCCTGTTCCTTTATTGTCTTTTCCTTACTTCTTCTCACTAGAGTTTTTTCATTCTCTTTCACTCCTTGTAAACCCCAGTGTCCTAGTGGCATTATTACCTTGCTTGGGGTGAAATGATTAAAAAAATGTTAAGTCTATAAGTGACTTACTGCATGAAGCAAAGTTCTTCCATTGAACAGTGTGTATTTGCCTCCTGACTTACTGGTTCAGATTGCCTGTTTAGATGGAATACTACTGTAGTCTTATAGCTGACCATTTTTCTAGACCAACCTTTTTTGCGTCATCACCCACTTTCACATGGAAAAATTTTCCATTGCCCACCAGTATATTAAATATTCAAAAGCATACAGGGATGGGTAAATTATGTTTTGACAAGCACTTTTCCTGCCTTGATAAATTCGAGGTAACCGATGCAGTAAAAAAAAAAAATGCAAAACAATTTTATGTTAAATAAAAATGATCCTATGGTCTCTTTAATTTTACTGGCAAAGTAGTTCTACGTCTTCCCTTATCTGATTTATATCTAAAAAAAATGTTATTTCATCTGAAGAACTATTTCAATGTTAATGACACTTCGCAAAACTATAAAAAATACCAAAATATTCTTTGTTGGGATATTTATATTTTATCTTGGAATGTGACTAAGTTATTCCGAATTAATCTCCTGTTTTTTTTATTTTGCTTTCTTCATACAGGTTCTTTACATATGTCTTTTAAATATTTTTTTTCAGTAGGATATGTTGAAATACATTTTTAATACACAAAGTCCTATATTGAGCACCATAATTTCCAATGATCCGACATTTTTTTCTTCAGTTACTCATCACTCACCAGTGGGTGATATTACCAAGATTGGGAAACCTGGTCTAAACTGCATGGGCAAATGCTATCTGTGTGCAGGAAGTCTGTGTGGGCAGTTGCTGTCTCTATGAACTGCTGTTGCTTGTGAGTTGTGGTATTTGCAAAAAATAATGATTTGTGTGTGTGTGTGTGTGTTCTATTCAATAAAATTTTACTTTATTAAATTAGGGATAATGTCCCTATAAATTTAGTTTATGATGCTGACTTTGAAAATGCAATCCCTTTTTTACCATCTATCATTTTTGTGTTATTGAAATTTCTTGTAATCTGATCAAAATATTCATTTTGCATAATATGTCTAAACTTTTCCATAATTAAATACCCATTTTTTAACTCAGGCTTTTGAATGAATTTTATCTAGGTTTAGGTATACCACCTTTTTCCACCACATACACCTGGTGGTGTAATCACATTTAGTGGTCTGATCCTCAGGGTCTTAGCCCTGTGCTTAAAATGTCATCCTAACTCTGCGTTGGTCAATAATGACACTGGTACTTGCTGGTTGTTGGTCACTGGCTGCTTTGATCCACACCAACTCTGCCCACATTGTGTTCTTGAACTTAGAACAGTGGAAGATTGAATGTTGTGGTAATCACAGCACTGGTTCAAGCTATGGTGGGTGCTATATTAAGGGAAGAAATATCTTCACAATGAATAATAAAAATGAAGGATTAATTGGGTTAATCTTCAATTGGTTTATATAGTTCTTTGTACAACAGAAATTAACCCTTCCCACATCAATCTCTATAGTGACACTACCTCGACTAATATTTGGATTTTCAGAATCAGGAAATCTAGTGGTAGCTGATGAGGGATTTGCAATGTGAGTCTTTGCACTCTCAAAGCTATCTGCTTATATGCACTTTGGCCCAAAACTGGTGTGGGGCCAAATGGTTCTGGGGATTCAATGATTCCTCAATTTTCATATTAATCTAAGAAAGGTTCTTTGTTTCCTATTTCTTCTTTCTTATCAACTTTCGAAATTTGGTGAATTATTCACCTTCTTGGAAGTAGAAAGATTGCTCCTCCCTTCAATTCGCTCCACTTTACATCTTGTATCATCACTCTATACAGGTGGTGCTAAATTCTCCCCCTTCCTCCTTCCTTCTCAGCATTCAACCTCAGCCTACTTCCCAGGGCAGGCATCACTGTTTTTGTGACATCTAATTTTTAAAGCACGGGCGTAGTTTTATTCTAGTCATTAATTTTAATTCTCTTGATTCCGCGAGGAAAAGATAAAATTATTTTTCAATTCCTGGATTAGCGTAATATAAACCAGATCACCTGCTTGTCAATGACAGGATCTGTCTTCATAACTTCGACCCTCAAAAAGGGTTAATTCGTTGTTTACATTTCTCCAAGTTCCCAATTTGTTTTCATCAGTGAAAATATAATCCAGACTTTTCTATCTCCTGCCAACAATATTTTTTTGCTTCAATTCTCAAGGAAGAGATAAATTTATTTCTCCATTCTTGGACTTATCATTGTCTAGCAAAAATAAAAACCAGATCACCTGCTCGTCAATGACAGGATCTGTTTTCATAACTCAACCCTCAAAAAGAGTTTGTTCTTTGTTTAAATTTTCCAATTCATTTTCAGCAGCAAAAATATAAGCCCTGTCTGTCTCTCTCTTCATTAATGATATTTGTTTTCTTAATTCTTCAAGTAAGTGGTAAAATTCTTTCTAAATCTGTTTTTGTCTGTATGCCAAACAATTGATAGATAAAATAAACTTTAGTATAGAAAAGACCCAGATGGCCCCATCTCCACCAAGGAAAATGTCTCCATTCTCTCTCTCTTTCAGCTTCTATTCCATTTTGAGCTTAGCCCTTTCCTGCTTAACATCTAACCACTTCATTGCCTCAGTGTCACAGAAGGATACAAAAGGTGATTATCATGGATTTGTCAAAAGAAGAAAGAGCTGACCTTTTTTCTGGGGTATGCTAAAGGAGAAGGTGTACTCAATGAAAATCACAGATGCAACACACTTGATTGAACATATAAAGAGTGAATGTGCTAAAATTGACAGCAATGTGGAGTTATTGCAGGGAGTCCACCTGAATTTGGCAAAGCACATCAACCTTTGCATCACGAATGATGGGAATCATATTGAAGATGTTATGTCAATAAAATGTTGAAAATTTCATTTCTTGAAAATATGCATTTTTATCTATGTGTTCAGATTTTAGGGACACTCTATATATTGTCAGTTCAGAAAAAAAATTGAAGTGTGTTCTACAGAATAGGAATGAATTTGATTCAATTACAATAGCTCACTCAGTGAAAGCAAAAGAAATTCATGAAAGTGTGAAATGGTTTTTGTAACATGAACAGATCATATACATAGATTTGAAGATGGTTCATTTTCCTTCTTGGGCAACAAAGTGGATAAACAACAAAGTGGATATACATATTTCCTTTGATTTTGGGACACTAGAATGAAATATGAACACTGAGAAAGAAATGAATGGCCAGAGATCAATTGAATGTTGAAGAAATTATCATAAACAACATTGACAGAAATAGAATTATATTACCACCACTCCATGTTAACTTGGTTGAGAGAAATGAGCTTGTGAAAGGCTTAGATAAAGAAGGGGAATGTTTTGACTTAATTCGTAGAGTATTTCTAGAGCACGGTTAAAGATTCAAATTTTGTACTTTATGCAAATGAAATCATAGCAGCAGCTTAAAATGCATTTGTAGTTGTTAACAAATTCCTTGTAAATATCAAATATGATAGTTACAGTGAAGTAGTAAAAATTAAAAAGTTTTCACACCTTTGGTTCTAATATGAGTATTAAAATACAATTTTTATTCAGCCATTTGGAGTTTCTCTGAAAAGTGATAACCATGGAGATATGTTACCAGGGATGTTGGGATAAAAACATGATGGCTAAGTTTTGTTGGTGTGTTGGGATCTGTCTACCCAGGTTTTTGTTCTTATCTGAGTGATGGGATTCAAAACATTTAGCATCAACTATAACAACACATCTTTTAAATGAAACTTAAAAAGGTTGTGTTTTTTTTTAAAGTATTTCACCCCAAGCAAGGTGGGAGTGCCACTAGCATGCAAGGGGTTACAGAGAGTAAAGAACAAAAGTAAAGAGACATGTTTGGGGAGAGGATAAAGAGAAGGACAGGGAACAAGATCAAGATGATTGACACTTGAATATTTGAAGATTATAGTTATCAGGGAAGCAAGTAAGAGGAAGAGAATTTCACAGACAGGAAGTGCGAGAGAAGAAGCTGTTTGAGGAGTGGAAAGAAAAGTAGAAGCAGAATGTCAGTTGAAATAACATTTATATGTTCTTTGCAGAAATATACAACAACAATAAAATGTTCAATTTTCCATCCAGTGAAGTTTGTTTTATCAAGTAATTAAGTGTTCTTAGTGCAGAGTGTGGATAGACTTTCTTTACAGTTGGCCTAATGTGTTTGTTAGTTTGTAGACAAGGCCTTAGTGGCTGATGGCTGTCATCTTTTATTGTGTGTATGTGTATAGGCACATGTAGATCAAAGTGGCCTCCAAAATTGTTTTGAACCCAGAGAGACAGTATGCTTCTATTTTTATATCTGTAAAAGGGATCCAAAATCTAATTTCACATAGAGGTGTGAACTTTTGTGAATTGGTTAGGAAATAATTTCACATTGGCTAGCAAAATCTTTTTCTTGAATTTGCAGGAGTGGTAAAGAGAGTTATTGTTATGATCCAAAAATAACATGTGGTAAGTCTACAACTACATCTACCAAGTATCTTGGTGGTATTTGCACTAGTAATTATTGTTTATCAAACAAAACTTTTGATGGGATTTTATTGGTTAAAATATATATATATATATATGAAGAAATATAGTCTTAAAATATGCTATATTTATGGAATAAAGTGCTCAATATCAGAGATAGAGCGTGTGTAAATATAAAAGTGAACATAGAAGTCAACACTTAGAGGCGACAGTCTGTTTCATGCTAGATGCAATCGTCAGGCTTGATGATTGCATCTAGCATGAAACAGACTGTCGCCTCTAAGTGTTGACTTCTATGTTCACTTATATATATATATATATATATATATATATATATATATATATGATTTAATTCCTACAGGTTCTTGAAAAGAGAGTGTCACAGTAATTTTCTACCATAAAAACTGAATTTGAATTTTGCAAAATTATTTTCCAATTCATCCAATAAAATGCTGTTATTTTCAACATGACTTGTGTTTTGTCGTATTGTAATTGAGTTCAGTTACAGTAACCTTTCAGGGTCAAAACTGAATTTTCTGTTCTTTGGCTGATTGCAATGTATATGAGTTTTTAATTTAATATCCCAAACATGTTATGAAGTTAAAATAACTTGTGAGGCAAGACATTAATTTTATTTTATAGGGAAGTGTTATTTTATTCAGTTTTATAAAAACAAAGAAAAAAACAATAAAAATTGTGTGGCTATCACGTGGAAATGGTAAATCAAACTTTCAATAAAAACTGTTCAAGTTAGCCCCATTTAAATCCGGACGTGTGATGAGGTGGAACCAAATCTAGATTTGCACCGGTCATCATTTCGTTTAAATCTTTGGTTGACGTTGGGGAGGGAAAGAAAAGTTATTTCTTGAATGTTTTCAAATATGGCATCAGCAAGCTCGCAAGCAACATCAAAGTCTAAAGCGGAAACAAATGGTGATAAAGACCACGCTGAAAATAAAAAAGGAGAAATTAGAACAGAAACTACGAAGGTAAAAAGAAGATTAATTATTCTTTTTTTTTTTAAAAATGAATTTTTTTTTCTCTATTTAATCAATTGTCAACTGTTGTGACTCGTGATTATTTTTTAAAAGTATTTATTCGTCAAAAATACATATGAAATAGGTTTCAAAGTCAATACGAAAAGAGAAAGGCCGGCGGCGCCTTTAATTTTTTTCTCTTTGTATTCTTAGATGATTAAATGTGTTTTTTTACCGGTAAACAAGTCAAACAAAAAAATCTAAAACTAAAAGTAATTATAAAAAGTAAAAAAAAAATAAATTTTGTGACTTGTTAAAAAATGTCTTTGTAATTTATTCAAAAGCAAAACTTATTCCATTTTTTATTTTACTTGCAAGTTAAGTGTGCTAAGTTGAAATTATTTATTTTTTAAAAATAAGTTTTTTGTTCTTGATAGATTTATAATTTTTTAGTACAATCATTTGAGATTTCTAGTAATTGTCATGTCATGTGCATTAAGATAAAATTAAAAAGTATAATTGTTTTTTTATTTTTTGTTCATATTTTTTTATAAATTTTCAAAAAAGTTGTTTTGCTGCCTCGTTATTTGTTTTTAACTTTCATTCCGATGATGGTTTGTTTTTTACTTTTCTATTCCTTTCTGCACAAATGTAATTCAGTAATTTGAATTTTGTTTTGATGTTTCGTTGTAAATAATTGCAGGAAATTAAACAAAAACCTCGGAAGGAATCCATGTTTGCCGATCAGTTGTACAAGAAACTTTCTCACATCAATGGCGAAGTGAATCGAATGAGTCGAATAGAACTCCATCATAAATTAGTTGCCCTGAATTTAGATGCACGGTAAGAACTTTAATTATTTGAGTACTAAAGTTCAAGATTTCAAGCAAATCTTGTTTAGTTAATACAAAACACTTATTTACCTCCCTTTATGTCCCGCGTAAATATTTTGAAATGGACTCACATTCTTCATGAAATTTCAACTAAGTAAATAGTTAAGTGCCAAATAAGTTATGGCACTACTGAAGTAGACTGGTCCACTCCTAAAAAAACGATTTAGACCTTCCTTTACCCACGGCATTGGGCAGAATCGAATTTAAAAATAATCATAAGGCGGAGTGTGTATGGGAGAGGTCCTGTAAAATCGATCCATGACTTTTACAGTTATCTGCGTAAGAAAACAATTATTATTTTATATAGGTAGCTTCATGAGAACTAGAAAATAACAAAGTTTAAGCTCTTTTTTTTTTTTGTATGACAGACATTAATTTGGAAAATCGGTAAATGTTGGTTTTATTTCCCGAGCGCTAAAAATCCCTTAAAATTTTCCAAAATCGTTATAATTCCGTGCAAATGTACATGCTGAACTCGAATTAACAATTAAATTATGAAGAAACCTTACCGTTTTGGAGTTATCGACAAGAAAAAAATCGGACTTCTTGTTGGTCATTCGCCTCCTATTACTACTGCCATCACGAATCTTCATTCGCTGCGTAGTACCCACGCAGGCGTAATAATAAAATTTGTCCTTTACTTCTTTTACAGACTTTCCTTGCAGAAAATCACTATGCAGTCTTATTTTGATTTCTTTATAATATATTTTCCATAAAGCATCGTAAATGTAAAGGCAAAAGCTAAATACAAAAACCAAATTAGAGTGCTGAAAGTTTTCCTTAAAAATAATGAGGTAAATAATTTGTCCACTTAAATATAAATAATTTCACTTCACTCTTTCCATAGAATAAATTATCCTCACGTAATCTGTCAATACATCATTCATCACCTGTCAAGTGATGCAAAATGTTATGACCTGCTTTGTTTTATTTTCAAACTACATCTTTTTGATGCAGAAACTAAATAATGCTCGTTTTAAAATATTTTAAATAAACATAATTTCTGATTTTCTTAAAATAAGTTTTGAAAAATTATTGATTTTTAAAAGAATTTGAAACTGATATTTTCATATTTTTTTTATGAAATGGAAAAAAATGGTTGACATGATTGATTATCTGTCAATTTTGCTGACTCAAAAAAAAAACAAGATTTTTAATGAAAATTTCGGAAGTGCTAGGAATGATTAAAAAAAAAAATGTCAAAAAATACCCCCAAAATACTTTGATCTTTCCTCATAATAATAAACATTTAGATGATAAAATTTTGTTTTTGTCAAGTTTGACGTTTTTTTTCATCATGCACTTTTTTAGTGATCTCATGGAGGTACCTAATTTTATAGCTTATGCATTTTTAAAGTAAAGAACACAAATTTCCATTATAAAAGTATATATTCATTATTTAAGATAATAATTATTTCTCAATGTTTGGGCATGCGTTTCTACCCCTCTCTCTACAAAAGTTTTAAAAATTCAGATAATACAACAAAAAAATGCAGATATCAATGATGTAAGCAGTTTCAAACTTAACAATTGTAAATAACTAAAAAATAAAATCCCGGATCGATTTTACACTATCAATATTGGGGATCTCTATAGATTTGCAATAAAATTTAAAATGAATTATTAAAAATGAAAAGTCTTTTTTTTAAGCTTTTATTTTAGTTTTAATTTCAAGCTAATAGGTTGAATTTAATATTTTCAATAATCAAAAAAATACTTTGCTTTATTTCAAAATTAATTTAAATTGGAAGAAGTTCTCTCTTATTAAAATATTTAAAAAAAAAAAAAAATATACTTTCCCGAAAGTTTATTCGAGGAATATTAGCTAATTTAAAGTTTAATTATTCTGATTTGAAACACATATTACTTTAAGTTTAAAATATTGCAGAAATTCAATTTTTAACACAGTGGTAGCTGTTTATTTAAGGTATTGACAGCTTGACTGACACAGAAGTCTATCTAATTTTTTTCTAGTCAGATCTGTAAAAATATCACATAAGCACCTTTTTTATACAATTTTTAAGTAACCAGTAATCTTAAAAAATTTAGGAAAATATTATCTGTAATTTAATGTTTTATTGAATTTTAGTCACTTTGACTTTAAATTTAGTATAGTTATTGCTCTTATTTTCTGTATTTGTGATGTATAAACTTCTGTATCTATAATAATTGGCACATTTTTACACAAATAAAAATAATCATACAAAATTCTTTTTAAAAATATTTGGTATTTCAATGAATTGTAAGCTTTCCGATTTATGATTAGTAAATATAGTTTTTACTTAATAACAATATCACCTAACCAGAATAAATTAATACAGAAATTTAAAACTATTAATTCTAATTAAAATAAAAAAATTAAAACAATGCTTATAAAAATTCATTATTCACCAAAAAGATTTTTTTTGTCTTAATGGAACAATGTCCATAGTGAATCTTATTCATAAAAACAATTAAAAGCTTTTTTTATTTAAATAATGTCATAGTTTTATTGCATTTTTTATTTTACAATTCAGAGCAGATTTTCAGAAATGGGGTGTGTGTATGGGGGGGGATGTAATAAACGTGGAAAAAAAGTCAAAAGCTTCTTCCAGTCAATTTAAATTAGTTTTGAAATAGCAAAATATTTTGATATTATAAATATAAAATTTAACCTGTTGTCTTAAAAACTAAAATAAAAGATTTTTTCATTTTTAAAAATTGATTTTAAACCTTAGGTATTGTTTCTGTGGAGGTACCTAATATTAATTATTTAAAAAAAAAAATAGTTGAAATAAATTTAATATAATTCATTTCTTACTCTTTCTGTTTATTTAGAATTAGAACTTTTCAAATCTGAATCTAAAGGGAGGCTCATACTATGAGTCTTTCAAAATGCTCATATCAACATCACTTATCTCAGTGTTGCTCATATGCGATAAGCAACATATAAATCAATGTCTACTCTACAAAATTCATTTCACGTCAAAATTTCAAAACTGAATTTTGCATAAAATTGAGTTGCCTCCATTACATTCGCTATTTCCACAAGCCGTTTGATGGCAGCTGCCCAGATTACAAATTCATTTTGTTGGGGTGGCAACAAACATTGACTCGGTTAAACTAAAGTAATTTTAATAATATGGTTAAAAATTCTTTGGGATTGACAGGAAAAACAAGTAAGTCTGTCAAAACCGTGTATTAAAATTTTGGGAGTGAATGTCTTAAAAAGGAGAAGACATTTATTCCTAGATCTCTTTTTGTCAGAGCCAAAGAAAGCATATTTCAAGTGGAATACAAGGTCCAGCAGAGGACGACATTGAATGTATATGAGGTTTCTAGCAACATGTTAGAAACTCATTTGGTTGCATATATCTGCCAATCTGTGTCCTTGGCCATGTGTCGGTTTTACCTCACAATCTTGGCATCAAAGGCTTACAGATAAATTTTTGCCAGTTTTTTAATGGAGTCAATTCTCTTTGTAGTTCTTTGTTCCCATTGCTTCATAAGAAACACTATTTCCTTGGTGTGTTAAGAGGGAAGTCCACAGTGATTGGTCTATCTCCTACCATCTAGTTGCTGCCTTTTAGCATTAGCTTGTGGTTGACACATGCATACTTTCATAAAAGGTGGGTAGATATTGCATGATTATGCTGAGTGAAGGTTTTGAAATTAGGTAACTGGTGAGGAATAGGATTTTGTGCTTTTGAGAATGTCAGCTCAACACAAATTAAATACAATGGTGTTTGATTTTCTTTTCACTAAGTCTGTTTAACTTAGAAAGACCAGTGAGTATACATTGTCTAGCTTTTTTTTTTTTTTTTGTTACAAACTTTCTTTTCTCCTCTCCATTAGATTACTGTAAGTATGGTTCTTTAGCAATGCTGAAATATCTCACTTATGTTGGAATTTTCTTTTATTTTGTAGTTGTTTTTTCTTTTTTTTCACCTGCCATATTGTCAGATTGATTTATTTTTTGTGAATATATTTTGTTTTATTGAAATAATGGCAGAAACTTTAATCTGTTGTATATCAATTTACCATTGTCTCACACATGAAATTGTAAATATGCTTAATGATTGTGGCATGAATTGTTATAGAATAACACATTGACCCAACCAAAGTTGACAACAAGGCACTGAAGAACAACACCTTCTCTCCAATGTGATTTTTTTTAAGTGTGCCTAATTTGTTTGTATTTTTAAAGAAAGTAATTGGATTAGCTGTTAATCTGATTGTATTTAACAATAACCATTTTAATTCACATGTTCTATATCTTCAAATTATTTTTTTCTCTCCTCCCAGAGGAAACAAAGAGGTCCTTAAGAAAAGATTAAAGACCTTTTACAAAAAGCACAAATTAAAAGCTGCCCATGGTCATCAAATGAGAGAAACAAGATATGAATACTTGTTGGTTATTGATTTTGAGGCAACATGTACATCTTCAAATGCAGACTACCAACATGAAATCATTGAATTTCCCATGGTTCTTGTGGATGTTCTGAAAAAAGAAGTGGTACGTACAGATTAAGAGCTTTGCTTTCCTATTTTATTTTAATTATTTTACATAATTTCTCTTGCATCTGTCATTTTGAATATTTTAATTGTTAATTTTAGATTTCTAATCTATGCTGATTAAGTCCTACAATAATAATCTGAAAGTAGCAATCAAAAGCTGCACAAATGAGATGAAAGACTAATGAAATGTTAATAATTGATAATACATCCATGACAATTTAAAGACGGTTACATCTAATACTATTCAAGTAATAAAGTAATAACATCATTATGGTGTAGTGGAAATTAAAGAATTGAATATAGCTTTCATTTTTACTCTCATGATATCTACTGGTCGAAAAAACACAAATAATAGAACATGTGATTGAAAATTTTTATTGTTAAATGTAATCTGTCAAAATTAACAGCTAATCCAGTGACATTTTTTAAAAATATGAAAAAAATCACACTAGGAAATGTTGGTCTTTAGTACCTTGTCAACTTTGCTAGTCACATTTACTGATCCAGCTAATCTGTTTTTCCTGTTAACATTGCATTTATTCTAATGATAATTCATACTACAAGACATACATTCATATCATCTTGAAACACTGGTTCCTATATGAGCATTGAGTTTAAGCAATATCAAATCTGGTCAGTACCTAGACGAGTGGCCACTTGGGAATACCAGATGCTGTAAGCTTGGATGTGTAGGTGGTGTATTGGATAATAACTTGGAATTGTTAATCAGTGAGCCAGTTTCAATTCGTCAGGTACATTATATTCACTTGCATGCAAATACCCTTGAGAAAGGTGTGAATCCACCTCTTCTCCATGCAGTGAAGTGACTAATACTTTGGAACTTTTTCTTCTTGGGAATAAAAGCTGTCATCTGTATCAAAGCAATTAGAAGTATTTCAAGGCCCAAGAATTAATCAAGATTTTAATCTGTGTATAGAGAAAAGAATCAATTGGTTTAATTTAAACCAAAGAAAATGATTCAATCGTTCATGTCACAATCATAAAACCCATATTTACAATTTCATGTGAGAGGATGAGAAATGAATTGATTCATATGGACTAAGTGAAGGAAAATGAATCTGAGACAATGCTTTATCTAATCAATTCAAAACTTAATTAAGAAATGTTAGTATTAAATGTATCAAATTTATAAGGGTTAACCCCTTATAAATCAATAAAACCATGATTTTGTCATGACTAGTTATAGAAAAATCTTTCAAAACTAGATAGAAATTTTCTACAAAAGTAAACTGCTGTCACATGATCTTTAGACATGTAAGAATAAGTGGTAAAAATATAAAAACTTTTGTAAGCTGCCTAACTGGTCTGCTGATCATGAAAATATGTAATTTTAAGGATGTTAAAAAAAATTGAGCAGTTTTCAAACAGTAATACTGACATTCCTATAACAGGAATGAATATGCTTAGTGCTGTTAGGTAATAAATGACTGGAAAACTAAATTGGATACTGTATCTAACATACTTTGTAAATGAGAAACTTTCAAAGTGGGCTTCATCTTTTTGCATTTTGGCATTTCAACCATTTTCAGGTTCTTATAAAAGTACATAAGACACACTTAAGCAGTTTATATTTTTGTAATCTATAGTAAATATTAACTATTGTCCTCAAGTTTCAAATTTATACATCTCCTTGGAGCTGTAAATATCAATTCTGTTGAAAGCAAAAAAAAATACAGTGAAATTTCAAGGTGATCTGTTTTTAAAACTATTAAAGATACAAATCAAATATCTGGGATTTATCAATAAATTTGATCAAGGAACACCTGTGAATTTTTCCACATTTATTTTGGATGGTCACCTGTGGCCATTGGTTGTTTTTATCATTCGTTTGCAATTTGATCTTTTGTAATCTTTATAAATAAACAATTGTCTTATTTATGGCTTTTATAAATAAATTACTTAGTTATTCAATTAAACCCACTTTCTACCTTGAAAGTGGTAACCACCTTGGTATTTAGATCACAGAAATAAAGCATTATGTAAATATGCAGTATTAACATTTTTAATAACATATTTAGAAATTTTAACACCTAAATTTTCATTTTTAAACTTTTTCTTTAAAATTTTCATAAAAATAAAATTATAATGTATTATTTGTTTACCAAGCCCTTGTGTTTACACTATAGTCTGTTTCCAATTTATATGAAAGTAACCAAATGTAGATATTGAAAAGGAAAAAAGGCTTCTTCCTTGGGTATAATCTTAGCAGAATATACAAAATATAATGGGGTTAAGTTGTGATGATAACTGTCAAATTGTGTTTAAATTTGAGTTCTGTTAAAACTAAGAAAATCTATTCAATAAAATGAAACACATGACTATAAAATTTAGTTGTGCAACTTAAGCTCCATGATTTACTAATGATGTTCCATACCTTGTGTTACCATAACAGCAGAATAGATCATTAGTAAGTAGAGGTGATCAGGCTGTTGATACATTGTTTTTATTTCTTTTATTTAATATTAGTTTAATTTGGGCATTTTTTTTTTCTTAATGATCTTCAACAGTATAAGTCTTTCTTACATTAAACAATATTTAAATGTCTACTTAAAATTCCTATAACAATGCAATTGATAACTTATTTGAATATTGTCATTTTTTTTTATGGCATGCAGGCTGGAAAGGTTAAGAAATCTCTTAGTGGTTAAAACATTTGATAATTCTTTGTGTAAAAAAAATAAAAAAAACTCCTTTTCAGGTAGATGAGTTCCAAGCTTATTGTAAGCCCTGTATAAATCGTCAGCTGACAGCATTCTGTACAGAATTAACAGGAATAACCCAGGTGAGTTGAGATACCATGTTACTTTCTCCCCTTATCTGTCTCAAAGTAATTCTACATTTTCTGGGATGGAGTGAATTTTTATTTTTAAACGGTATTGTTTTGAGTAAATGCATTCTCAGTCATGCAATCTTTCCTACTCAAAATGTGTGTATAGGTATAACACATTTTGTGAGGAAGGCTCACTTAGATTTTTCACCTTTTTTAAGGTTTTAGAATTCATTTATTTTAAGTCCTTTCAGCCAACAGTGAGTGTTAGGAAATATAATTAGCATTTGAGAGATTATATATATATAAAATAACTGATTTAAAAATATGGTTTCATCGCTACATAAGAATTACCATGTTTCAAAAACAGAAAACAAAAACTTCAAATTAAATTATATTAAATTAAAAGCATTAGTTCTGTTTCATCTTCAAGCGAATTTTGGAATTAAAATTGGTTCCAAAATTCGCTTGAAGATGAAACAGAACTAATGCTTTTAATTTAATATAATTGAATTTGAAGTTTTTGAAACATGGCAATTCCTGTGTAGCGATAAAAACCATATTTTTAAATCAGTTAATGTATAGTATTTATGCTCTGTAAATTTACATTGAGCACTAAAAATATCAATAAGAACACCGGATTACATATCTTACTGTTCTTCCTTTTTTTACTATTTTATATATATATAAATATATGTATGTACTAGCTTAAAAGCTGCTCTTTTGGGCGGCATTTAAGCTCGCTCTTGCTTGAGCCCAACAATGACACTTCATGCATTGAGTACATATTAAATTTTATTAAACTTTAACAATATTTTTCAAACAACAGTTTTCATCAAAACCATGATATAATTTGTCTATTTGGAACTTATTGCAAAGCTGCATGTTAATAACATTTTTGGTTTTCCCATTTGGGGTCAGTACAAATAGCTTGTTTCCATTCCCAACCCATGAACAATCAACATAGAGCTGACAGTGAGAAAAGCAGAATTCTATCAATGATTGTCCTTGCATAGCTTACTCTCACTGGAAACTGAAGTCTTTTGAACTCAAAAGGAAGATCTGGAGGAATTAAAGGGATTCTTGGAATTAACTCTTTCATCCTTTCCTGGACCAGTAAGGATCTCTGCTTCTTCCAAGAGATGAGGAAGCATCTTCTTGACAATTAATCTTGTTCCATTACAAGGCTTTGAAGGATCCTGATTTCTCAATATCATAACTGGCACATTTTCTTTTAGTTCTACTTTGTGTGATGGCATTCCAGGAGGATTCAATAAGTTCAGGAACTCTATTGGATAATTCAGTGCCTGCTCTTGTTCAACCACAATGTCAATGGAAAAATACTTCATGCTTTCTTTTGGAATTTCTTGAAGTTTCCAGTTGATGCTATCCAGTTTGATTCTTGTGAGCTAATATGGCCCTCTCACCAAGCCAGTTTGAATCCATGAAATGGTTAATCAAGTCTTGGATACTTGAGACTGAAACTCTGCAACCATTTGGGAGTGAAATATCTCCATTTTGGTCCATTTTGATGGTTCCATTGCCAAGCTAGAACAGCAAAGCAGCAAATCTTCCTGCTTCAAGGTCACCTGTGATTCTAACTCTCATGTTTGTTTTCAGTCTGAGTCTTTGAACATAGCTCCAGCTGTCAAAATATTTCAGGCAAGTATTGATTTCATCAGCTGGAGTTCCTCTTGCAATAAGTGGTAATGTTTGTCTAAAATTACCAGAGAGTAGCACAGTGATACCTCCCATGATTTTGTGAATTCTGTCTGATGTCTTTGAGTGTTTTGTCTAGGGCCTCAAATGCTCGCTTGTGTGCCATGGTACATTGATCCCAGACAATGAAGCTTATCTCCTCCAGTAGCTTAACCAAGTTGGTTCCTCTTTTGATGTTGCAAATAGGAGTTTCATTGTAGTTCAAATCCAATGGAAGTAGCAGAAATTCCAGATGATGCTACTGTTAAAGTTTCTTTTCTTTTGAGTTTTACTGCAGATAAAAGAAGGTTAGTTACAAAAGTTTTACCTGCACCTCCAGGTTCATCCAAGAAGAAAATCTCTCCATTGTTGTTGCCGGTGTCATTAAGGACCTGATACGCTTGCTGTTCAACAGGAGCTCATTGTTTTGAACACATTGCTGCAGTTCTTCCATGTTGTAACTGGTTTCTCTCAAAATTTCTCTATTGATTTGTCTAGTTTCTCTGTTCAGATTTGGCAAACCAAAATTGCTGAGATCTCTTTGAACCAAATTCATTACTTTGTCTTCAATTTCACAAAACTAAATTTGCAATCTGAAGATTCAATTCTAATCCTGGATGAGCAAGTCTCATTTGAAGAAAATAAGACATTTAAAAGTTGGAGTTGTGTCCCTTTAATTGAAAAAGTGTGATCCAGACATTTTTGCATTTATTATGTCAATCGTTTTTTAAAATTTTTTTTTTTATTAAATACATAATCATTGCAACACCAGAATTCCCATGTTTCAAAACTGAAACTTCAATTCAAATTCAATCATAAAAATTAAACTTAAAATACAAGGTTCCGTTTGAATTTCTAAAAAATTATTCTTAGCATCACTTGACAATGGAACAGAACTTTGTATTTTGAGTTTAATTTTTATGATTGAATTTGAATTGAAGTTTCAGTTTTGAAACCTGGGAATTCTGGTGTTGTGATGATTAAGTATTTTTAAAAAAAACAATTATAATATTATGCTCTACGGTTGTATTGAGCACTTTTATTTTTATTTAAAAAAAAAATGTGAAGAACTCTGAATTATAAATCTCATTGTTCTTTCATATATAATATATATACATACACGCACACACACGTGAAAATGTCTGTGTTGGTTTTAATTTCTCAGAACCTAAGAAATTCGGGCAATATATTAATCATGTCATTTTATTGATAGGGTTTTGTTCAATTTTACCAAATCTTGTCTAGTTAATTCTGCGTTCGATTCTATTTGGCACTGTTCTTAAATTCATTTTATTTTAAAACAAAAATTTTAACATTTCATTTTTAATTTTCTTCTCAGCCATTTAATCTACTCTCCTGAGAATTTTAATAATTATTATCCAATGGTTAGGCCCTCCAAATCACTATCCTGTAATTTCATGCAGTTAAATGTTTAAACAGGGTCACTGCCATGTTACACTCTGAAGAATACCTATTTATATATTCCTCTTGAATGTGTGAAATGTTATGAGTTTTGGCTGAGGCTAATATGGTTCACTTTTTGGAGATGCTCAAATACACTTCTCCGTGCTAATTTAAAAAAAAACGTCAAGGTTGGCAACAATTGTAAGGGCTTCTTACTGTTATACGTGACTGGGCAGATAAAAATGGTACACTTGCAGGGCGGTGGAGTCTGAAGCAATTAAGGGGTCACTGGAGTTGGAGAACTATAGACTCCAGTTGAATTTACACTTTTTGTAAAAAAAAAAAAAATTTCATCTCAACTTTTAAGTAAATTTTATTTTTTGTAGTTATTTTGTTTTTGCAAAACTATATATGTAAAAAAAATATATATCTTACATTATAGAATTTTTGTTTTTTACATCATGTAAAAGATTATATTTCAACTTGTTATAAAGTAGTTTTATTTCTTCTATATCCTTTCAAAGATTTTATCTCTAATTCTGTAAGAAAATATTGAATGAATAGCTATAATATAAAAGTCCCAATATCTTTTACAACTGGTTTGATTTGTAGGACATAATCATTTAATTACATAAATCGGAGTCTAAGGTTTTGTGTTCCAACTCAGCAGCCTCGTTCACTTTACCACTCTTCTTCATCAAGCATTATGGCATGTCAGCATAGATCAGTTTGCTATTCGTAGCGAGTGCAGCCCTTTTTAGTTAATCTGTATCTATAGCCTTGTACCAGACCAAGTTTCATATGCAACTTTTAGCAGAAAAAAGATTTTGAACAAAAATTGTTGATATTTGTTGTATAGAAAACTGTGGATCAAGCTGACACATTTCCTGTTGTTATGCAACAAGCTCAAGAATGGATGAGAAAACATGAACTCCTCGGACAATCAAGCAATCGACGAAATAGACAAAAATTTGTTGTTGTGTGTGATGGGTAAGTCAAATTTTTGTACTTTTTGTTCTTCAATCTAATTAAATCTAATCTAAATGTTTATGTTGTTACGTGGTGATAATTGTAACAAAGGAAAAAGAATGATTTGCCAAAACACAGAGCTAAATCACAAACAATATTTAATTTACTGAAAAAACACAAAATAAAATATATACAAGATATACAATTAGCTATACAAAACTGAAAACACAGAGTTACTGGTGAAGTGTTACAAAGGAGAAGAATCACGTGTCTTAACTACATTACGGCTAGCGAAGTAATCTAGTTGCTATTACTGGAAATCCACAAGTGTGTGTAAATAAAGATAAATTCCTAGTTTGGTCAATGAAAATAGTCAAAATTCTATTTACCAGATTTGTTCCATGAAATTCTCTTTTTGGGTTTTTGTTGGTCAGCAACTTTTTATAGAGATTCTTTCGGCTGGATATAATAATCCTCGAATCAAAAGCCGGAGTTGATACTGGCAGCAATTCCTTTTCCCAACTGGTAACCCTTTACCCAAAAACCTATTTTATAGGGGCTAACACCTAATTTGCATATTTCTAGATGTTTCTCGAATCATCTAGATTCTTGAATATAATAGAATGATCTAGAATCTTCCAAACATTCTATTTCAAATTTCTCTATTTTACAACTACTTCATGAAAGAAAACTTTTTTGTATTAACAAGTAGAACTCAGTAGAATCCCTTACTATAAATTTTAACCTTATTGCAACTTTCTTTTTATAGAAATACATCCTTGTAACAATGTATGTTTGAAATATAATCACAAGTATTAAAGAAGAAAAAAAATGTTTTGAGGCTAATGAGACTTCCTCTCTATTTTAAGGAAGGCCATCTGAAGGACTCTTTTGGCAAAACAAATTATGCAGAAGGTAAAATCTTGCATCAAGTTGTTTCATTCTCAGATGTAAATCCAATTCATAGACTCTTTCTGGGAAGTATACTCTATTTCTCTATCTGCTAAATATGTAACATAAGTTCCTTTGTAATTTAATTTGCAATGCCAGGGTTAAAGATTGGTGGATGGGGAAAGTTTCAAATATTTTGCACTGGTTGAAGCTGAACTTAATATTTAAGGTGCTTTTGTTTTATATAGACATAAACTTTTAATATTTTGTTTTGCCAGATTTCTTAATCTGTCATGGCTATCTATAAAAATTATTTTATTTTTTATTTTTCTTCTGTTAGACCCTGGGACATGAGCCGTTTTCTCTTTTACCAATGCCAGTACAGTGATGTACCATTTCCAAAATGGGCCTACAACTGGGTCAATATAAGACGTCGGTATCAGAATTTTTATAATTGTAAAAAGGTTCATGGCTTGATAGGCATGCTAGAAATGTTGGGAATGACTTTTGAAGGCCAGTTGCACTGTGGACTTGATGATGCACGAAATATTGCACGCATTGCCATTCGCCTAATGATAGATGGCTGTGAATTAAAAGTGAACGAATACCTTGAGGTTAGAGAAATTGAGGTTTCAGAGAGTGAAGAAGATTCTGATAACAGTGAAGAAGATGGGGCAATTAAAGTGGATGTGAGTCAGTATGAGAAACAAAAAACTGAAAAAAACAAAAATAGGCAGCCTGAGAAATTGACAGATTCATTGTCTAATTTAAACATTTCAAAATAATAAATACAGATGTTGAGCTATATCCCACCACCACCACTATATCTGCAATAGGGGTAACTGAGTCTTCTATAATGCAAAGACACCTTTCTACAACACCAAAGCATGTGTTCTTGTTTAAAAGACATCATAAAACCCTTCGTTTTTTTTTTTCTCTTTCTCTGTATTTATAGGAGTTCCTTTCTATCTTACCCCATATCTTATATCTAGAAAAAAAATTTCAAAGGTAAGTTTGAAAGGCAGATAAGTGTTCTTGACTTTTTGGTATATAAGTTTTAGTACACAGGAATTTGACATTTTAATATATTTGAAACTAACTATAAATCAATAACTTTAAATGTAGACTTTTTAAAAATTGTCTCTGCAATATTTGAGCCACACACACAAAAAAGGTTTTGTTCATTTCTTTCCCACAGAGATTCTGAAATTAATTTCTGCCTCACTTTATCTATCCCAACAAATTTTTTAGTCCTTATTAAATCTAATGCAGATATCATCATCTGTAAAAAAAAAAAAGTATAAGAATAATAGCCATAGTGTACTAGTTTAAATCACTACATATACCAGGTACGCCTTTAAAAAATATATACATACATGCACTGATATTATTTTTTTTTTTTTTTTTTTTTAAATCATTCATAACGTTTTACCTTTCAAAGTTCAGAATCATTTTTAAATTAAAAATTTCAATATTCTATCAGAATCTTGAGTATCTCTGGGTAAAAAGTTAATAACTTCACTGTTAACTTGCTGCATATAGGCCATGACCAAATTCACTCCCTTCTAATGTGACTGCACATTTATTTTATCTTATATCAGTGAGTGATTATATTTGGAGGTGGGGGAATGTAATATGAAAGTTGTTTTTTATCTGTTAATACCATTTTCATTAGAGAAATAAAACTTTTCTCTCTCGAATCATGAAGTTTTGTCTGTCTTTCCAATTTTACTTGAATGATAAGTGTATTACTCTCTAAGCCTAACCCAGTTCCCAAAAGTCAGTATTCTGATTTTGTGCAGTGGGTTGGTTAACTTTTCAGTACTCCTTTGTACATTTTACTAACGGTATATGTAAATTGAGAAGCACAATGTACAAAGGTCTGATCAAAAAGTATCAGGACTGGCACTATAGAAAGAAAACACATTCAATTCAGCATTTAATCTTGTTCAAAATAGTCCCCTTCAGAAGCCATGCACTTTATCCAGCAATATTTCTATTGATGGAAGCATTCCTGGAACTCCTTTTTTTTTTTTTTTTTGCCTCGTCATATTCTCTTGACGTCTTGAAATTTTGTTTCTTTCAGGTGAGATTTTGGAAAGAAAGTCATAAGGGAGCAAGATCTTGGAAATATGTCAGTTGTCAAATGAAAATTGTCAACTGTTTTCACATTGCTTTGACTCATATGTGCTTTCTTTGGTCTCAGGGTCATAGTCATCACCTGTTATGACCATTTTCTGTGGTATTGTGAGATGACCACTTTCCTTTCACCCACTGCTAAAAACAGGAGTGAGCGAGAACATTGTTACACATACACACTATGGTTTCACTGTGTACATTAACTGTTACCATAGCAACAGTCCCAATACTTTTTGATCAGATCTCGTATTTATATTTTAGCTTGTAAAATATCTTTCATTAACTGTTCAATGAAGGAAGAGGTCATCATAGCTGCAGATGATGTATCAGTCACCATCTTGCCCTATAGCAGGAATCATGTCAAATAAATTTGGGGAGCAATGTACATTGACTAAAAGGTCATTAGTTTTATTCTTAATGTAATAAAACTTTAAAATTGAAAGTGGTGTTTTTTTTTGTTTTTGTTAATCTTTCTTCTAGGATAATTTAAAACAAAAGTGAGAATATTTATATAATAAACACAATCTTAACTTAGAAAAAGGCTGAATAAAAATTACCTCAGAAGCCACTGCACATCAGATAGTTGCAATAAATACATAATGGTAGTGTTTAATGTGTCCTTAATACTGTTGGGTTATCTCCCAACAACCTAGTTTAGAAAATAAAAATCAGGAAAGCAAGGAGACACCAGGTTAATTATTTGCCAGACACAATTGGGTCTTTCTGCAGGGAGCAAACACATACTGCAACCTCATCAATCAAAGTCTTGACTATTGTCACTTGCACTTGAATCTGTTCATTTTCAACAAGCTGCCTAACTCCAAGACACTATATAGTTAATGGCACAGCCAACATGGCTTGCCTTTTAATTTTCTGTGAAAGATTAGAAACTGCTCATGTTCTCAATACATCTGAATTTTAAAGTCTTGTGCATACCATGTGCAGATGTTCTCAAATACATGCTGCACAATAGGTGTTTGTTTATATATACAGCAAATAGATATATAAAGTAAATTTTAATTTACAATCAATTTCTTACTATACACCCAAACATTGCCTTAATTTTTAATACGTGATTGCATACTTTACTAACTGCTCTGTTAAACAGAAGAAATCCATCGTATGCCAAGTAAATAAAAATCAGGACAGGCCCAGGCTGTCAGTTATAACAGAAAAAGGTTGATGTAATAGTCCAGTTATGTTGGCTATGGATTAGTGTACCTGCCTTTGAATGCATATAAATCAGTAGCAATAAGAGCATGAAAAAACAACAATCACGAACAAAATTGTTACCCCAAAGTCAATAACAGATAAAACAAAAGATAAAGATGGATATAAAAGAAATGCACATATGAATTGATATTTTTTTTTTTTGTTTATTAGGCATAAATTGTGTACATGGTTTGAATTTGCATAGCTCATGACACAGTAGGGGTGGGGATAAGGATGTTTGTGGCTACCAGAAGGAATCAATTTTCAAAATTAAAAAAATAAAACAACAGTATTTTTTCTTTTCTTTTGCACTTGTTAATTTATATAAATTACCAACCTGACCATTTAAAATAGCAGTTCTTGTTGACTCAGCCATGGAAGAATAAGGAAAGCAAAGAAGCTGACAAGCATTTCAAGACAATCTTGATATGAGAGAGAAAAAAAAAAGCCAATATAGATACACATACATCCTTTCCCATTCTTCCATCTTTAAATGTAAAAACAAAGTTTCACAAATAATGTTCAAGCTGGTGTGTTTACAGTTGTGTTTGAATGTGCAGACCTTTAGTTATGTAAGAAAAGTTTATTTAAATAGTCCAGCATCGTTTGGACACTGGCTCTGGTAGCCATCCTGCCTTTCAGTGGATAAACTGGCTTGGTGAATGACCACCAATAATTGACAGAACATGAACAGGTTTGGGACACTCCAGCACAATTTAGAGCAGGTGGGTAAATGGAAAAACAATTTGTACATCATTTTCTTTTACCCCACACCATTCTCTCTCTCTCTCTCTCTAAGAAGACAAAATGACAGCAGCCTGAGGAATCATTGTAATTTAGAGAACACAAAATTATATTTCTTAACCATTTTTTAACTGCATTTTAAAAACATTGTGAACTGAGAATGGGAGGGTTAAAATAGAGGCAAAACCAAGTGATAGGTTATACATCTCAGCCTGGCTATATATATATATATATATATATATATGAAAGAATTCACGTTTTGTGAAGTGGGGGAGCTTTTTAGTGCAAAAAGACCAAGAAGGAATTTGATATAACATTAGATACAGACCTAGAAATGTTAAAATAAATTTTGCTTTTTTTTTGCTTTTTTTTTTATAAAAAAAATTTTGAATGATTGTACAGAAGCAAATTTTTCAGTGAGTATCAGATTTTACAAGCAAAAAACGTGTGTGTGTGTGTGCTCATGCTTGTTGCAAGAAGATTTTTCTTTCAATGGGGTACAGATGTTATTTTGATATTAAGGTCGAATCCCTGAATCTATTAGCAAAAAGCACAAAAGGTTTTTAAATATAAAAGGATCATCTATTGCAAATAAATGGACTGCCATCTCAATGACTATTTAAAAAATAATGAGATTGTTACAAAACTAAAAAGTAAATTGTTCATTAAAATGACAACAAAGTCGAACTCTGGTTTTATTTCGGAGACAGAACTCTTCATCAGGGGAAATAACTTATTTTGAAATAAACTAGTAACATCTGACTGGAGCAAATTAAGAGATAAAAAATGAAATTGTTGAATTTCTAAATTAAATTCTGTTTTAGAAATTACAGTAAAAACAATGATTTTATAAAATATTCTGTTCCATAGTTTGAACAATCTGAAGTGAAATTATTCCAAAGTTCTTGTTACATTTGTGTTTGATGGTCATGTAAGGGAGGTGGGGTAGTTAAACAAAATATTTTTTATCCCTATGTAAAGTAAAAAAAAAAAAAAAACAAAAATCTAATGAAACAACTTAAGCCAAAAAATGGTGAAAGAAAATTCTGTTCTATAATTAGAACAAAACAAAAAAAAGGGGGGACAATGAAATTACATTTTTCAAAGATGTTTTTATATTTAGACAAAAGGCAAGAGAATTACAGAAGGCATTTTACATAAACGAAATTGAAGTCATAAGAAAAAAAATAAACAAACAATTGACACTAGAAAAGAAGCATTTGTTTAACTAATTCAATGAAGAAAACATGGCCTTTAAAATCCAGTCTTTATCAAAAGCATACTTTCAAAACTTATAACTTTTGACCATCTACACTTAAAATAAATTTAGAAAGAAAAACTTAAAAGCATTATTTCTAGATGAAATCGATTTTAATTTGACAGTTCTTGAAATAAAGGATGATTGTGAATTGAAAACCAAGCAGGACATGAAAATCATTAGCTCCAGACATTGACTTCAGTGTGAAATGTTTCACTTAGCAAACCACTAAGGAACAAGTGTGCATATAGTCAGCACTTTAATCACTTTACATTGTAAAGATTTTTTTCATCATTATTTACGATTATACTTTACATACTGTAAAGATCATTTGTACAAACATTCAAGTCCAGTTACAACTGATTTTATATTCAGAAATTGTGAGAGAAAGAAAAAAAAAAATAGGATGAGCTCATTTCTTCATCCATATGCATTGAAGCAATTTTCTTTTTCAAAGATTCTAAAGCCTGAGAAAGATGAAATGGTGTCAACAGTGCACTGAAAGCCAAACTGTGCATATAGAATTCAATGGTTTTTATTGATCTGAACTGTTTTTTTCTTTTAAATAAATAAAATGTTTTGTATAAAACTAAAATCTCATTTCAATAGTAAACAAGACAACTTATAATGCACAGTTTATTTACTTGTCAGCAATTAATTCCCAAGACTAAGTATCCCTCTTTACTACATCCACTTGATAGCATGACAAAACAAGAGAAGAAAGGACAAGAATTATTAGAAGTCACTTCATAAAAACTAAAAGAATTTCAAATGGGCATAATATACAAAACTGTCTCACAAGGATTCTAAAATTATTGACAGCAAATGTTACAGAGCTTATATATATATATATATATATATATATATATATATAATTTACACATACAGTGATTTAGGTATACACAAAAAATTTTATGCATCTTATTGATTTGAAAAAAAAAAATGTTCCTAATAAAAGCTTGGAAGGCTATTTTCATCTTGTCTTCCTCTCAATGTGGGAAGTCCAGAGAGTAAGGAGAGAGACTGAGTGGATGGCTTCAGAACAAAAAAAATTTAAAACTGAAGCAGATAAGATTAGGTTTTTGTAAATATAAAATAAAAAAAATTAAAAAACACCCAATACTCGGGATAATAAAAAATTCAAATGCATGGATTTGAATATTTTTTTCCTTCTTCCAAATTTGTTGGGTTAATCTTGTGGCTTTCTTCACTGCTGCTCTCCACCATTCTTCTTACCAAGTAGTGGGAAATTGCAAGCAGAATCAGAATACTTGCTGTTGCCAAAGGATAATGAATTTTGCCCCTTGTTTTTTGTGGTAAAAAGGGAGGAGTTGTTTATCTCACCCATTCATACATATACACACATTAATTCACACAAACTCCCATAATTGTCCATATACCTTTGCTGTGCCAGTCATTTCTGGGGAAAAAAAAACAAAACAAAAAAAAAACAGAAATTGCACAGAGCAACAAATATGAAGAATCATAATACTGGATATATTTCTGGTTCCATTGCTTTAAATTTGCTGTGTATATTTGGAGGTCCTCATTCATCTTGCACAGTGAAGTGGGTAACTTGAAATACAAAGCAGTGGTTGCACACACGAACAGGCTTCACATGGCCATATTGAGGAAGCGGTACCGCATTGGCAGAACACCTTGAACAAAATACCTGAAAACAAGACAAAAATAAATCAAGTAAAATGGTGTTAATTTGGAAATAAACAGTGAAAATACTGTCATTTTGTAAAGGGACCTACTTTCAAGCATTGTTCAGACTACAGAACTCATTCTTTGTGTTGCATTTATTGTTCACACAATCTCTTTGCCACTCTATTCTACTGCCTTCTCCAAGTGTACACATCCATATGGAATAGGAGAGAGTGGGGATTTTTCTTTCTAACAGCACATTTGCCCCCTTTCTCTAGAGTGTGTTATCACAAAAAGGTAAATCTTTTCATATGAATACCTGAAGAAGGCTGTAGAATGGATCAGCTGAAATGTAACAACAAAAAGAAAATGTTCATTAGTTAAAATGACTCTTGGAAGGGAGGACAATAAAATAGAGAAAAGAAAAGTAATATGTAAAAATATTTCACGTTGGTCTGTACAAAAAGAAATGTTAAATTTAAGAGAACATAAAACTTTTTGACATGAGAGTTAATTTTTAACTATTATTTCTTTAATTTTAATTTCTATTGCTTTTTATCATAACTCTTAAAACCATCATTCTATGTCTACAATTCAAATAGCAGGGATCAGAAAAAAAATCTATCATTGAGATTAGATTGCTTATCTTACCTCAGGAAGTCCATTGTAATCTGACAGCTATTTTACTATTTGAGCTACAAAACCCAACAGTTGAAGAAAATCAGATCTATCCATAGATTTCTTTTCTGAATGCTTGCTTACTGCCATAATTGATGCTTTATTTCTTATCAGTACTGTTTATAAATGGCTGTAAAGTGACAGTATAAATACTTGCAATGAAAAGATAAATAACTACTAGTAAAAAATTAATTATTGACAATGATTAAGAATATAATATTGAGGAATGATAATGTTTTATCAATCCAAATGACAACAGCAGTTGGCATCATTTGTAATGCTTCTCTTGCAACAAGTTTTCAGATAACTTTAGCAATAACATTTTAGTAAGGAGCACACATCACCAAGGAGTAAGCTCATTTTTAAGAGTTATTACCATTATCCTCAGTGTTTCATACTCTCAGTTAAACTTACTATTTAGCAAGATAAAAAAAGGGAAAGTTGTTCACATTAAAATAACTATCTTCTCTACTACCAAGTTTAATGTTATTTTATGTTAAGTACTTATTTTATAAGCATGAGAATTGAAGAGTAAAAAACATGCTTCCAATTTGAATAAAAAGGATCTTGATCTATTTAATGAATGTAGTTATTTAACTTCACTGTAACAGTCATGTAATATATATTTTAAGTTAAATATTAACACAGACACACACCTGCATACATACATATATTTTATATATATTACATAGAATAGAAATCCAAATTTACCTCATTTGAATAACTGTTTCAACCAACAAGAAGACCTATAATGGCATTGTCAACTATGTAATTTGTATGCTGTTATAATAAATATGTTGAGCACTTTTTGTGGATCAGTTTTAATATTTTTATTATTAGGATTCGCTTGATTATATACCAACGGATTATTACCTGTGCATGTGTGTATATATATATATATATATATATATATATAAAACTGAGCAGTGAGAATCCATTTGATGCTTGAATTATATTTGCAAATGCACTAGCCCTGATATTGAGCACTTTTACCCATAAATATAGCATACTTTAAAACTATATTTTATTGTGTGTGAAAATTCAGATATAACTAAAAATATCTCTGTAAATGAATAAAGACCAAAGGAAAACATATCGTAGATGCGTTTTGTAATTTTGACTTTATCAAGGCAAATATAAGGATCATTTTTTATAGCAAGTATTTATAAACAAATGTAAAAATGTTAGTTTTCCAAAATTTTTAAATTTAAGAATTGTTCATAAATATTCATCAGGTTAAATGAAAAGTCTTAGTAAATTACGGCAGATGCTAAGTGACATAATTTAATGTCTAATAAACAAAAGTGAGTAAATGAGGTTGAATTTTTTTTTTTTTTTTTTTTACAATGTAATTAATATTTAAATTATTTTAGTTAGGGATTAATTCATGTATTATATATTTTAAATAAAAAGAGGTTAAGAATTCAACCATTTTCTTTCATTTTTAGCATTTTTATACTCATGTATGTTGGCTTGGGAAAGGAGCAATTCTTTCAGGAATGTGTTTTTAATAAATTTAGTTGCCATAAAGAAAGCATTTTAGTCTGATGAAGTCCTAATGGATGAAATGAGTCACAAAAAATAAATAAATAAATAAATAAAAGGTACTTACTTTGCCGCAATTTCTACAATGGTGACGCCGTTTTACAAAAGTGAATAGTGCCTTACATGACGAACAATGAGGAGATTGCTCATCAGGGACCCAAGGTGGAGGCTCTGCAAAAAGAAAAACAAGTCAATTTCATTTTTCAAAATTAATATTTGATAATAAAAACTTAAGTGCCAAAATAGTAGACATCTTCGTAATAACATGTAGCTATACCTTTCATTTGAATAACAGCAGTTATACAACATGGCATGGAATCTATGAGATACTGGAATCATTGCATGTGTATATCTACAGGGAATTTAATAAGGCCCGCAACATGCACAATCTGGTTTAGATATGGTGAGTATGCAAACCAGTGGGGTACCTAGAAGTCAGCTGAGTGTTCCTAAAAACAGTTTTATATTTCCAGGACATGTGGTGAGAGTAGCTGATACAAAACATCATCACTAGGAAACAAGGTGAGCATAAAGTGGGGAAAATGGGAAAAGCTGTATGTATTGCCTATGAAGACAAACTCCAGTTTTACAAGTGGTCTTTGCAAATTCCAATAAAATGCACCATTACAGAACAACCTGACCTCATGTGGTCTCTTCTGCACATAAACTCACCTGTCTGCCCCCAAAAACTGGAAATATGATTCATCTGACCAGGTGATATAGCATCAATTTTCTATGATGGAATGACAATGTCTTCTTGCCTTGGTCAGATGTAGCAACCAATGGTCATCCTTGTTGATTAATGACTAGGAAACTCCATGGAATGTAGTGTACACTGTTAACTGTTGGGTTGAGAAGTACCAGAATTGAATTGTGAATTGAGGCAATGCTCCCTTTCTGTGGGTGGTTACCCTCTTTGTTGATCATTGGTAATTCCTTCCTTGCATCAACTGTGGGGTCCTGTAGTTTTCAAATGCCACTGATTAACTTGTACACTCTTTGCTACTGTTGCCAAAGAAAAGCCTAAAGCAATTGCCATAATGAAAATAGTGCTCCATCTTTCAAGACCCAACATTCATTCTGCATTCAGTGTTAAATCTTGTTCATATCCTATGGCTGCTATAGTTACATTACCTCTTTACCTAATACAACACATACATCTCATCTGGTTGACTTCATTTCAATCAGAGTCCAGGGGTTCGAGCACAAACAACCCAGTCTCTAATTTTTGGGTATTTCAGTATAACATTGGTTAAATTTTTAATCTATAAATTATTACTAAACTTCGTTTGATGCCTTTCACTTTCACATGCTCTTTTTTTTCAAAATTATTAAAATTTTAAACTATTCTTATGGTTGTTTCTATTATTAACATTTTTCATGACTTTGTGCAAACATTTTATAAAGGTCAAGAGGTCATCAATTAGCACAACTCCATGTCTGGAAACTGTTTTTTAGTGTATTTGAGTTTAAATTTTTTCATTTCATTTTCTTAAACAGATATAGGCCAGTTGATATTAATTTCACTATTTAAACAAAAAAAAAAAGAAAAAGAAAAGGATAACAATAACATTTTTTATATGTTATAGTGTTAGGGGTAGGATAAGAATGTCCCATTTGCATAATTTATAAGAAAGAATTAATATTAATAGCATATTTTCTTAGGACATATCTATCCCATGAAGATCTAAAGGGTTAACCATGTAAAATGATTTGTCAATACATTTTAACTGATTGCCAAATGATTATATATATATATATACACACACACACACACACACACACACACACACACACACACACATATACAATGATGGATAAATTGTCACCATTTTATGTTTTTTATGCATGTGTGTATTTTATTTTTGTCGACTGCACAGTATATTAGAGTCAGTTGGGTACCATCTGTGCAAAAAAGACCACTATGACGCAATTCATCCTGCCAGAAATTTGGAAGCGACATGTTGTACTGCTTGGCATTCATCCTGGAACCGCCAATAAAAACATTTCAGAATGTCTGGGTGTCAATCAGACAGTGCAGAGGATTTGAAAAAAAAAAATTGGATGATATATCCAGTCAACATCATGGTGTTTGGAGTGACTACTAGTGTTGGCGACACTATGTCTCCATTCATCTTCCTACAGTTTCAGACTCAACGCAGAGGCCTACGTCAAGTGCCTTGAGGAGGTAGTGCTGCCCTAAGTCAAGAGGGTGGCTGCTGGAAGACCCTATGTCTGGCAACAAGACTACACCATGCCTCACAACCAGAGAACCTAGTCATGGCTGTCAGACAATTTCTGCAAATCACATCACCCCTTACATCTGGCCACTTAACTCCCCAGACTGCAACCCCCTTGATTATTGTCTGTGGGGTACAGTTGAGCGAGAGACCAACAAAACTCCTGTTAACACCAAAGATGAACTGAAGGCAAGGATTATGGCAGCATTCACCAACTTAGAAGAGTTGCAGGAAATTCTGAAGTCATCAGGAGGCCGTGGATGAAGCCAATGATAATTTGATTGAATAAATTTAATCTTTAGTATTTCAAAATATTTTTGTGCAATTTTGGTAAATATATGTTAAAATGAGATGTCAGTGTTATTTTCATTTTTAGAAGACAATTTATCCATCGCACTCTGTATATAGTTGAAATCATTTGGCAATCAGTTAAAATGTATTTAAATTTTATTTTGTAGATATATTACTTCAGATCAAATATTAATGTTTAACTTTTAGCTAATAGTTTAATAGCTCTGAATTTAACTTTTAGATAAACTGCTTCTTCACTTAAACTAAACATGAAATTTATTTCAACTTTTGTTGCTCTTTATTTTATTCTGTAATCTTAACTGATGGATCCAATGGTGCACTCTTCCTATGTGGAATTAATACTGGACAAAGAGACCTGAAGAAACAAAAATCTGGTTCTACAGAAAGATACTGAGAATACCATAGATTGAACATTTAAGTAGCGATAAAGTTTTAGAGAAAATAGAATAATAAAAAAGAAAAGGACACTTATACTTAACATCGAAAAGAAACAATTGAAATTTCTAGGGCACATAATGAAGAAAGAGGGCTTAGAAAATTTGACATTACAGGACATACTGGAGGCAAGAGGGACAGAGGAAAGTAATGCATAACACTGCTTAATGAGCTTGTGTAAATGGTTGGCAGAACAGATATTAGGAGAGATAGCAAAGAACAGGAAATTTGGGAGAGCCACAACTGCCCATGTCTTGATGGGATATGGCACATACAAGACTGGATAATATAAAATGATGTTGCCCATATATTCTCATATAAATAGCGACTTCTTTCTATATTTCTGAGATGAGGTAATGTAAATATTTACATTGTTTGGACAGTTGTCCTCATCTTTATTGTCATGTTCACGACATTTCAGTCGTACGCTCTGGCTTTCTTGGAATTTCAAACTGAACCCTTTATTTCATCCACCAGAGTAGATTGTTCTAGTTCCATGTGCCATGCTTCTTTCAGATAGCTCCTTTTAACCCAACTCACCAAGTTTTTGTTCACCATTGCTGTAGCCAGGTATTGAACTCACAACTCTCTATGTCAACTCACTGGGTCAACTCACTGGGTTAAACCAACACTTATCTACTGGGTCATGTGTCCTTGAGGACATCAGTGTATAAATTTTTAGCACTAATGTCTCAGTAATCATTATTTTTTTTTTTTAGATCTCATATTACAATTTCGTTATTGCTTTTCTCTAGCACTCAGAATTACTGGTTCCCATATTGTATTCATTTCTATGCTTGACTGACTTAGATTTTTGTGGTTTATCATATGTGTTGATTCCTTAAGTTTTTGTATTTTCCAGTGATGCTCTCTGTCTATTATTTCAACCTCATCCTGCAGGGGGGTGATGATATCCATATTCTCTCCATATGTGGTCAGCTGTGCCTGATCTTTCTATTTCCTCATGTTATAGCTTTATGGTTTTCTTGCAGTCTTACCTTGGTAAAGGCCTGCCAAATAGGAAAATTGAACAGATTGAGAAATCAGAAGGTGATGCACAAAGGTCTACTCCCCATATAGTCATGGACAGATTAGAAATACAGGAAAACTGGAAGGAGTGGTAGCTATAGTAAAGAAAGATCCAACAAGGAAAGCAAAATGAAAACTCTTGCAGATCCTAATCAAGAACAAGGACCACTTCCCACCTAAGAAATACAGGCAGTTGCAGTGTTACACCAAGCTACCTCGCAATTATGGTCTCCCCAAAATTCATAAAGATGGTATTCTGCTCAAGCTGATTGTCAGCTGCCAAGACTGTGTGCCACCCACCGAGTTGCTTCCTTGTGGTTGATTGATTGATTGATTATTTAACCAGCATATCGACCTTCGTTGGGCCATTCAATGCTGAAAAAGTTTTTTTCCAAAAAGTATAGTTGGTAATATTATTTTTCAAAAACGTATATCTGGTAATAATATTTTTCCAAAAACGTAGAGCTGGTAATAATATTTTTTCAAAAACGTAGAGCTGGTAATAATATTTTTTCAAAAACGTAGAGCTGGTAATAATATTTTTTTCAAAAACGTAGAGCTGGTAATAATATTTTTTTCAAAAACGTAGAGCTGGTAGTAATATTCTTTCAAAAACGTAGAGCTGGCAATAATATTTTTCCAAAAACGTAGAGCTGGTAATAATGTTTTTTACAAAAACGTAGAGCTGGTAATGTTTCTTTCAAAAACGTATAGCTGGCAATAATATTTTTCAAAAACGTATAGCTGGTAATAATATTTTTCAAAAACATAGAGCTGGTAATAATATTTTTTCATTTTCATTCTGGTTTTTCAAAAACGTATAGCTGGTAATAACACTTTTCCAAAATCGTAGAGCTGGTAATAATATTTTTCAAAAACGTAGAGCTAGTAATAATATTTTTCAAAAACGTAGAACTGGTAATAATATTTTTCCAAAAACGTAGAGCTGGTAATAATATTTTTCAAAAACGTAGAGCTGGTAATAATATTTTTCAAAAACGTAGAGCTGGCAATAATATTTTTCAAAAACGTAGAGCTGGCAATAATATTTTTCAAAAACGTAGAGCTGGTAATAATATTTTTCAAAAACGTAGAGCTGGCAATAATATTTTTCAAAAACGTAGAGCTGGCAATAATATTTTTCAAAAACGTAGAGCTGGCAATAATATTTTTCAAAAACGTAGAGCTGGCAATAATATTTTTCAAAAACGTAGGGCTGGCAATAATATTTTTCAAAAACGTAGAGCTGGTAATAATATTTTTCAAAAATGTAGAGCTGGTAATAATATTTTTTCATTTTCATTCTGGTTTTTCAAAAACGTATAGCTGGTAATAACACCTTTCCAAAAACGTAGAGCTGGTAATAATATTTTTTCAAAAACGTAGAGCTGGTAATAATATTTTTCCACAAACGTAGAGCTGGTAATAATATTTTTTCAAAACCGTAGAGCTGGTAATAATATTTTTCAAAAACGTAGAGCTGGTAATAATATTTTTTCAAAAACGTAGAGCTGGTAATAATGTTTTTTCAAAAATGTAGAGCTGGTAAAAATGTTTTTTTCAAAAACGTATAGCTGGCAATAATATTTTTCAAAAACGTAGAGCTGGTAATAATATTTTTTCATTTTCATTCTGGTCTTTTGTGATCTTTATAAAAAAGCAATTATTTTGTTGATAAAATTTAATTTAATTTAATTGCTTAGCTACTCAAATAAAGTTCAAATATGCGGATGTAGTTTGTCGTCATACCCAGGACACGGATGTAGTTTGTCGTCATACCCCGGACGCGGATGTAGTTTGTCGTCATACCCCGGACGCGGATGTAGTTTGTCGTCATACCCAGGACGCGGATGTAGTTTGTCGTCATACCCAGGACGCGGATGTAGTTTGTCGTCATACCCAGGACGCGGATGTAGTTTGTCGTCATACCCAGGACGCGGATGTAGTTTGTCGTCATACCCAGGACGCGGATGTAGTTTGTCGTCATACCCAGGACGCGGATGTAGTTTGTTGTCATATCCAGGACGCGGATGTAGTTTGTCATCATACCCAGGACGCGGATGTAGTTTGTCGTCATACCCAGGACATGGTACAAACATGGAAGTTCACTATTTGCCCATAGCTGGGACCCCAACAGGTGCTACCACCGCGGGTCTGGGTGGACCTGGGAACACCAGCAATTAAGAGGTGGTTCCACGCTTCCTCAAAACCTCTTGATCAGAGGCCTTGCTGTTGGATGCAGTTTAACGTCGTACCCAGGACGGGCTTCCTTGTGGATATAATTGATCCATTAATAGGAAAGTTACCTTCATATGTCCGAAATTCCACCCACTTTGTGGAAATAATAAAAGATGCTCCCATCCGATCCAACCAGGTGGTGAGCCTGGACATGACGAGTTTGTTCAAGGTGCCCGCAGAAGAGGCACTATCAATAGTCAAGGACAGAGTGGCCTCGGACTCATCCCTAGGAGAACAAACCAGTATACCAATAGATAACCTGATAAAGATGCTGACTTTCTGTACACAAACACACTTTGGAATGGGATCAGACATATATCAACAGGATCACTAGCTATGGCAAACATACACAGAGAATACGTCGAAGAAATGGCATTAGACGCCTCATCACTAAAGCCAACCCTATGGCTGAGATGACACCCTCATACTCTGGCCACACCAGGATCATCTGAACTCAATATCATCAATGCAGTTCACAATGGAGCAAGAAAACAACAACTCACCTTCCCGGATGTACTAATATGTCAAACAGATCATGGATTCAAGACATCTGTATACCACAAGCCAACATTCACCGGACAATACCTAAACTTCAACTCCCACCACCCTTACAGTGTAAAGAAAGGGATTGTCCACTGTTTATAACATCGAGCAAAAGTCATAAGTGGCAACCCAGAGACATACAAACAAGAAATGATCTGTATAAGCAGTAACCTCCAACAAACTGGGATAAAGGGTACAAGAGGATAACAACACTCAGAAAACATCTTTGATTTGCCTACCCTATGTGAAGGAAAAATACAAGAGATCCCTGACCCATATAAGATTAGGACAACCTTCAAAAGTGGTTTTACATTTTGCAGACACTTCTTCTGAGTAAGACCCCTCCCCATAGTGTGTATGCCATCATGTTCAAGCTGTTGTAAGAAACATAAAAGAGAAACAGGCTGCCCTCTTAAGGTAAGACTACAAGAACATCGTAAAGCCATAACACAAAGAGAAATAGAAAAATCAAGTGTAGCTGACCAGATATGGAGGGAAAAATGGAAATCACTGTCTCCGGTGGGATGAGGTTGAAATAATAGAGAGTGAACAGCACTGACAAATATGAAAACTTAAGGAATCAGCACAAAAATCTCCTCAGCCAGTCAAGCATAGAAATGAATACAATATGGGAACCAGTAATATTGAGTGCTAGTGAAAAGCAATAACAAAATTGCAATATAAGCTCTTGTAAAAAAAAAAAAGAAGAAAAAAAGTTACTGTGACATTAAGTTTGTAATTCCCAAAAATTCATACACTGATGTTCTCAAGGACCAGTGGATAAAAGCATTGGTTGGATCCAGTGACTTGACCCAAATAGTTGTGAGCTAATATCTGGCTATGGCAGTGGGGAACAATAATTAGGAAATTTGAGTTAAAGGGAGATAACTAAGACATCTGGAAGAAGCATGGCACATGGAACTAGAGCAATCTACCCAGGTGGACAAAATAAAGGGGGGGGGTCACTTCAATTCAAAATTCCATTCAACTGAAGAAGGCTGGAGTGTACAACAGCTGAAACATCATGAACATGACAATAAAGATGAGGACAACAGCCTGAACCATATAAATAGACTTCCAGGTAGTAAATAAAAAGTTCAAAGTTCTAACACCTATTATTTCAAACTTTCACTTAATTATTTTTATATTTCAGAAGAAATAGCATCACAATGACCAAATGCAACAAATATCTGAAGTCTAGAGAGTACAGTGGCTGAAACATGAACATAGAAGCAACCAAGATAAAGAGAACAATCCAAATATATTAGTGCATAATAATAATCCCTTCAATGTTTTTAAATCTTAAAGAAAAATAATGACTTTCAAAACAATCTAATAGTAACCTTGTATCAATGTTAATATTTATGCTAAGAGTAAAAGTATACCTTGAAATGTTCTTGATCGAGCGTACTGATCAAGGTTTTGTTCATCATCACTGCTACTGCTGTGGCTGAGTAAGGGAGGAGTTTGAGAACCTGAAGGAGAAGAGGCTGCAATGTGATGGGGCATAGACATCTGGTCCATGGCATGGCTGGCAGAATAATGCAGGTCAGAACTCTCAACAGCATTGTCTGCCATTACAAGTGGCTCAGAACAGTTAATATCAAAAACAGCCTTCAAGATGCTCCGCAAATCACTTGCGAAGTTCGTTTGCAGCTGGTCGGCCACACCTGAAAGATGTAAAATTGATTATGAAAGTTACTTTTTAAAACAGTAATGAAAAGTTTCTGACTGGATTAAATTTTCTTTTTCAGTTACAACAAGCAATATTTTTGTATTTATTTAAAACTTACATGCAAATATTTTTGAGAGATTTGGGCAGGAACCACACTTTATAAAAAAAAAAGTTAAAAATAAAAATAGTAAAAAAAAAAATTCTCCGAAGTTTATACATAAGCCATTACATAACTCTGAAAAGAGAGACACCAACATCCCCAACATTGTCCAAACTACTAAACACAGTTTTCATTGAAGAATCCGCCCCACTCACAGAATATATCTGAGAAGAATGAATCAACCAAAATGCATTAGCAGCAAGTATCAAAGAAAAAAAAAGAAAAGGTTCAATAAAACTAAATTGTTTTATTGAACCTTTTCAAAAAGGGGGGGGGGAGAGAATTTTAACTGGGTATAAGTTTTTCACTTGGAATTTTGATAATTTTTCATTTAAGACTATACCAAATAAAGGAAAATATCTTGCAATTGCATGTATAAACGTAAATTTGTCAAAAATGATCATCTTTATATGCTAAATGTATTAAGTTTTTTTTTTTAAAAAGGTGGAGAAACTTTACTTAGTTGGAATTAATGAGAAACTAAATGGTAATATCAAGAAATTTAGAAAAAAATATTTGCTGGTTTCTGCAAAATGAAGATGATTTAATTAACTATAAAAAAAACAAAAACAAGTTTCTGACCTATTTTCAGCATTACATGAACAATTTTAGTACATAGTTTTCAATTATAATTAAATTAAAAAAAATATAATAATTTTGACAATTAAGTCATTCAATTGGTTTTTACATATTCAATCCCATAAATCATGAGTTCAGAATGGAATAAAATCTATTCTCTCTACCACACATACATAATTATTTTTTTTTTAAAATTACACTTTAGTGTTGAGATTTGCCAGTAGATGGAGGCTGGCCATCTACATATGAAATATATAAAGTATGATACAGAAATAACTTATTACAGAAATACAAGCTAAAAATAAAATGTTCTTTTGGCTTCAGGCAAAGATTAATATTAAAGAAAATTCTATAAGAAAAAAAAAAAAAAATCTGTTTTCGACTAATGTTTTAATGTATAGTTATGGTCTGATGCAAGGGAGGTAAGATCCCGTTCTTAAAATTTACAAGAGGAGAAAAAAGTGGGTTGTAGCAATACCACCTAGATAGGTGGTGTTAGTTGTGGCCCAGTTTCTGCTTACATACCTGATATGCAAACAAACAGGCGATGAATGAGATCAGTACTGTTCTGGAAACGTGAACGGGCTTCATTGCGTGAAGCCAGTTCGGCAGCTTGAATAGCAAGAGCAATCTCCTCATCATCGTGGCAATCAGAATTGTAGGAACTTGTTTCACTGCTAGCACAGCTGGGAAAAGATGACAATTATTAATTACAATGTAGTGCACAACAGTATTCACATACAACACTGACTATAATTTCGATATGCATAAAATACAAACTGAGTGATCTCCCTTAATACCCAAATTCGATGTGTGCTTATAATAAACCTTAGCTGAGTGAAGTATTTGAGTTTTGAAATATATTAAGTTTTCTTGCTTTCAAAAATTTAGGCCTTCTATTAAAGCAAGTAGTTTGAAATCAGTATTAAGTGGTAGCTTCTGATGAAAATGAACTTTTTATCCCATTGTACTCTTATTCTAAGAGTTTATTTTACATTTAAATATCATCAAGATGGTTGTTTGTTTTATCTCTAACAAAACTAGGGGTTACATTATGTTAGACCAATCTTCTTGGTGACGAATTACTTCTTTGTAAAGGAAAATCTGCATTGAATACATTTTTTTCATTTTAAGTGAATTCAAATATCAACATATATCACAAGTGGGAAACATGAATACTCCAGACAACTTTAACCTGAAGTACTAGTCTATCAGAAAAATGCTCTACAATCCAATTACAGAAATACATAAAAATAGCTTGAAAGTTTAATGAATGTTGCACTGCTTTATAGCTTTAATAAGGTAAATTTAACAGCTGCACCTTTTGTTTATATATTACCACAAATAATTTAATATTGTTTTCTGATGAAAATGCTTCAAGATCCTAATCAATCCATCTGTGTGTGTGTGTGTGTGTGTGTGTGTGTGTGTGTGTGTGTGTGTGTGTGTGTGTATATATATATATATATATTTAAAAATTATAGCATCACTACAAAAATATTTTGTTTAAACACTACTGGTGTCTTGTCAAATGACGGTGTTGATTGTAAAATAAAAAGTTTTTAATGAGTTCAAAACCAACCACAACCCCCACTAGGGGCAATATTTTTTTATGTAAGATGTAATGTCTAATCAAATTACAAGTATATGATAATTCAAATAATGCAACAATGGACCCTAGATACAATTTACTAATGCTTTAAAATTAATATTAGATTATATAGGAAATCAGGATAAGTAGTTAATCTCCAATTTATTATGTAATTAATAAAATGTAAGTTATGGATATTAAACTAAATATAACCATGCATCAAGTTTAGAAACATACAAAATTATTCAAAGAAAAAATGGGGAAAATGCCTAAATTTTCGTGTAATGTTCATAGTAATATGTCAAGTTTTCCATCCTAATCTGAGTGGAAGTAAGAGGTGCAAGATATGGCTACGAAATTAGTTATATTGACAGGGTTTGTGATTAGAGATTTAGTAGATGAGGGAGAAAGGTTTATTGGTGACAAGACAGACTGACATCACATCATAATACATAAACACATATGATTGAATATATGAGCACGCAAATATACTATCAACAAATAAACATACTCATAAAGATTCAATCATCCAAATAACTACAGAGACAACACAAACTACCTGTCAAAATTGCACATAAAAAAATCAATATGCACATATATAAACATATGCACATATATACATATTATATATAACTTTCTGTCGCCGAAACAGACTAGATGATAGGCGTCTAGTGAATGTCATCATTCGCTTTAAAATAGATACCCTGACTCTACCTTGACTTGACCTCTTTCCGAAAGTAACTAATATGTTGATACAAATTGTTAACCCTTACACCTCTTATTGAAATAATTGCTTCAGCCATTTCCATATTAATTAATTTTACGAATGAATATGCTTATAAAGCTGCGTAAATTTCAAGATTAGTTATTCCAAAAATTTTGCTTGAGGATGAAATAGCTTGATGCTTTAATTCAATTTAATTTTAATAATTATATTGAAGTTTTTGAAACATGAGAACACTTATGTAGCGAAGGAATCATTTTAAAAAAATAATTATATTATATATACATATAAAGACATACCTACATACAGATATGTACATATATAAACACTAAACATACATATACAAAACATAAAAACATACATATATATAAATAAATTCTTTTTATCAAGTAAATTAAGAAATATGAAATAGAAAGACGTATGTAAGACTTTAAAACACAAAGTAAAAGATAAATATACATATAAATACACATTATTACATTATTATAATATAATTATAATATAATTATACCATTATTTCTATTCATATCCAAGTATCAATTTATCAGTTAAATTCGATGCTGGTGAGAGGAGTACCAATGAATGTATCATATCAGGCACACCAATGCATGTAAAAGCATATATGAACAATATACATATTCACAAGCACACAATAAAAATCACAAAGAAAAAATATATATAAATATACAAACATGTACACTCATATAGAAACAGATGTAAATAAATGGACATAAAAAACAAGCACATATAAACACAAACATAAAAACAAGCGCCTAGGAAAGTACGCCTATATAGAACTCATGTACAAACATCCTTACCAAAATAGACTCTGAATATGGCTATGTAAGATTAATTACAATAAGAGTTACGATTCAATATTAACTAAATAATCAACTTTATATTGAATTCTTAGCAAATAAAAGGTAGATAATAACAAAACATTTTTTATGACTTACAATACCATTTCATCTTTATATCCTATCTAGCTAGAAAGCAAGTTCAAAGATAATTTATGCCTGCAATTAACAGTGAGCTCCTTCCTTTGATTTAATAGGTTTATCTGGTCCTTAAATTTAATGATTTCTGTAAAAAAAAATTTTTTCCCCATAAAATTTTAATTATTATCTACCTTTATTTGCTAAGAATTCAATATAAAGTGGATTATTTAGTTAATATTGAATAGTTGCAACTCTTCTTGAATTAATCTTACATAGACACTGAATTTAATATGGTTATTTTGGTAAGGAAGTTTGTTTGGACATGAGTATATTTGTTTCTACTCCTGTTCTATATGGGCGTACTATTCTAGGGGCTTGATTTTATGTTTGTATTTATATGTGCTTGTTTTTTTTATGCCCACTTCCATCTGTTTGTATACAGGTGTTCATGTTCATATATTTATATATATATATTTTCTTTATTGATAAAAAGAATTTATTTATATATATGTATATTTATATGTATTTATATATATGTGTGTGTGTGTGTGTATATATATATATATATATATATATATATATGTTTTTTTATATATATATATATATATATATATATATATATATAGGTATGTTTTTATATATATATATATATATATATATATATAGGTATGTTTTTATATATATATAGGTATGTTTTTATATATATATATATATAGGTATGTTTTTATATATATATATATATATATATATATATAGGTATGTTTTTATATATATATATATATAGCTGTTATGTGTGTGCTTGTTTTTGTATGTGTAAACTTAGGTATGCGTCTGCATGTACGTGTGTGTGTGTACATGGGTGTATATATGTGTGTGTGTGTGTGTGTGTATATATATATATATATATATATATATATATATATATATAGTCAAACCTAGGTTTGTCTGGCTCATTAGGTTTGACTAGGTTTGCCCTGCGTTTGTATTGAGCTCTTTAGTTAGTTGTTTACTCGTATCGTTCTTTGGGCCTTGAATCTGTATCTGTGCGATTATTTTTGACAGACTTTCATGCTCCTGGCTTTTTCTTTTTTAAAAGCTTTTTTCCCTTCGAGATTGATTTGGCTATTGTTAAATCAAGAATTTGAAGGTTTTTCGACACGAGTATAGTTACCTATATTTTTATATATATATATATATATATATATATATATATATATATATATATATATATTAGTGTTTTGGAATGTATCATCAATGCTAACTAAAATCTACTTTTGTTTGATAATGGTTTTATAGTTGCTTGTAGACTTAATTAACAGTTGTGTCCCGTTACATTTTAATCTTGTATGGACTTTACAGTCCTTTATCGTCACTAAGATAATATTGTTAGAATATGTGTAGGTTTGTGTGTGTGTGTGTGTGTGTGTATACATGTGTTTGTGTTTTTATATATATATGCATGTGTTTGTATATGTGTGTGTGTTTGTGTGTGTGTGTGTGTGTGTGTGTGTATATATATATATATATATGGTTTGTTTACTTTTTTATGTTGCTGTTTGGATTAATATATTTATGTTTGCTTCTGTATGTGTATATATGCATGTGTGTATATGTGTGTGTGTGTGTATATATATATATATATATATATATACGTATATGGGTATATATGTGGGTATATGTTTTTGTTTCTGTGTTTCTGTCTGTTGTGAAGATTATGTGTATATATATATATATATATATATATATATATATATATATATATATATATATATATATATATATGTCTATATGTATTTTTTATTTTCTTTCACATATTGTTATATATTTGCACTTGTGTATGTGCACTAGTGTGCATATAGGTATATATGAAATATTTATATGTATTTGTGTGTTTGGGAGTTTTCTTTTTTATATATTAGTTGGTGTTATTTTTATGCGTATATATCTATTCTTCTGTCCACGTCTATATGTTTTAGTGTCCTTTTTCCCTAATGTTTGTTTTTCTGTTCTGCCCATGTTGAATTTTATCTATTCAACCATTTTTACCTATGTATCTTTGCCTGTATAAGTTATATTTTAATAAGATGTTAGAATTTGTTTAATAACACTTTCAAACTTGAATATTTCTTGGTGGGTGTATCGGCGTATCTTTGTCAATGTATGAGTGTGTATGTGCGTGTCTTTGTCGGTATTTGTGTGTAGCTTTCATTGTGTATGTATGTTGTCATTTTTTTTGTTTTTTTTAAGGGTTATGGAGATATTTCCAGTCTCATTGCT
This sequence comes from Acanthosepion esculentum, assembly GCA_964036315.1. Classification (NCBI taxonomy): domain Eukaryota; kingdom Metazoa; phylum Mollusca; class Cephalopoda; order Sepiida; family Sepiidae; genus Acanthosepion; species Acanthosepion esculentum. Next base: position 63,151,983 of record OZ038497.1, read on the forward strand.
TTTTTGTGTGTTTATATATCTAAATATGTCTGTGTATTTGTCTTTTGCAAGATTTCATCCTCTCTTGCACATTTTCTGCTTCAAATGTATCCAAGTTGTCGCAGAGTTCAAAACAGCATTAGATCTTAACATTTATTCCAACTTAATTTCAATAAAAACAAAATAAATAGAAAAACATATATTTTTTTCCTCAATTTCTTTAAATAATTTTATAATTTTAAACTTAATACAGATTAAATTTAAAATTGGTAATTTTTCATTTTGAATTTTATAGCATAATTTAATATTTATTAGTTAGAATTAATTCTATTTTAGTCTAACCCTAACATTAAAGGGTTCAATAATTATTAAAACCTAAGTCCGTTGTCAAGTTTTTTGAATTCTCATATACTTGTATTTTGATTGGACATTCCAGCTTATGTAACAGTGTTTCCCCTAGCGAGGGATGTTTGATCGATTTGAACCTTTTAAAACCCTTTATTCTATATTAAACACCATCACTTGGTAAGACACCAGAAGTGTTGAAACAAAATGGCTATTTTTGTAGTGATTTTATAACATTTGCTATAATTTTCGAATAAATAGTTATATATGTGCGTATGTTTATATATTTGTATATTGATTTTCCATGTTTGCAATTTTCACGGGTAGTTTGTGTTGTCTGTAGTTATTTGGATGAGTGAATCTTGATGAGTTTTTATTTGTCATTTGTATATTTGCGTGCTCATATATTCAATCATATTTACGTGTTTGTGTATTAAGATGTGATGCCTGTCTGTCTTGTCACCAATAAACTTTTCTCCCTTGTCCACTAAATCTCTAACAACAACCCTGTCAATGTAACTAATTTTGTAGCCATATATTGCACCTCTTACTTTCACTCAGATTCAGATGGAAATCTTAACATACTAATAAGAGCAATACATGAAAACTTGACAAATTACTATGAACCTTACATGAAAATTTAGGCATTTTCCTCATTTTTTTCTTTGAATAATTTTGTATGTTTCTAAACTTAATGCATGGCTATATTTAGAGTTTAATATTCATAATTTATTTTTTAATTACATAATAAATTAGAGATTAACTACTTATCCTGATTTCCTATATAATCTGATATTAATTTTAAGGCATTAGCAAATTGTATCTAGCGTCCATTGTTGCATTATTTGAATTACCATAGACTTGTAATTTGATTGGCCATTACATCTTACATAAAAATATTCCCCTTAGTAGGGGTAGTGGTTGGTTTTGAACTCATTAAAAACTTTTTATTTTACAATCAACACCATCACTTGACAAGACACCAGAAGTGTGGCTATTTTTGTAGTGATGTTATAACATACTTATGTTATAATTTTTAAATAAATATTATTTGCTCTACTTTGTATTGAGCACTTTTTAAAAAATAGTGTTTTTGGTTACTGGAATTTTATTCCATCTATACCAACTTTGTGTGTGCGCGCGCGTGTGTGTGTGTGTGTGTATATAAATATAGTGAAATATCCAGAAATATAAGTTGTCAAGCCTCAGGATTGGCATTAATACCTGTTTAGCATCAAGAAAAAAAAATTCTATGGATTCACAAGATTGATTAAATTTTATTTTTATATAATATGTAGGATTTATGACACTTGGATATAAAAGTAAAAATATTGCCTTTTATTCAAAGCAATAAATAAGACTGCTGCTCATAAATGGAAAGAGGGCATTAGCCTGAAGAACTAAAAAAGCCAAAAAAAAAAAAAAAGCAGTAGATTTGAATAGTATTTCACAAAGATACTTTAATAGAAAAAGTCAAGTTTTAACCTCTTGTCCAGAACAATTTAAAGCAATGATTCCCAATGTGGGGCACATGCCATATCGGTGGGACAAGTATAGAATGTGCAATCTTTGGCTTACTATACCCACAGAATAAGGGGGCAATTTGAGAATGAGTTATTAACAGTGAATTTTTTTTATAGTAAATCTGAGTGAGAGTGTTAATGTGTGTTAACACATATACAGTATGCATACATGAAAATATTGTCTTCCACACTCGCGTATCTTGGTCAACAAAGGAGAGGGCATGATGCATGTTGCTGGAAAAGCCCAGGTTTTGTTGGCCAATCAGCGTGTGTAAGCATTCAGTTTGCTCCCTTCATGTAAAAGAATTAAATATTACAGGGGTGTCACCAGAATTTTTGAAATACCAAAGTGGAGCATGGCGCCAAATCAGTTGGGAATCACTGATTTAGAGTCTAAATTTACCTTAGAAAGAAAATAAGCATTACTATAAAATATTAAGTTGGTGCAAAAATAATTGCTATTTTAAACTTTGATGATAATTTTGGAAGAAACTATTCTTTGTGTTCATGTAAAATACAATTTTAAAGTAAAAATTTCACCATTGATTTAAGTTTCTGCTTTCATGGTCTGTCAAAGATAGGAAAAATATTCAAGTGTTGTTATTCTTTTACTTAAATGGAACATAAAGCAGCACAAACTGTTTACAGTTTCAACCCAACATTCGTCCAGGAAAATGTTAATGACAATACAGCTTAATGTTGGCTATGAAAATTTCATATCAAGATGAGAGCCTTGAATATGAGGAATGTTAAACATTTTATACAAAATAACTGACAGGTTTGCAAAAGAACTATATATATATATATATATATATAATCCCTCACTGATATGACCTTGGAGTTTCATGCACAACAAACTTCAGGTGCTTAGTATAGATTGTTACATAATTTAAATTTTTAAAAAATACACCTGATTATGGCAGTGGTGGTGTGGTTATATATTGAGATTATAGTTTTTTTTTAATTTAAAAAAATCATATTTGGCATTAAAAATAAAAGTGTGTGTGTGTAAAAAAAATAAAATAAAAAATTTATTATTTTAGAGTTGTGAATATTAAATTTTTTTTATTATTATTAAAAGGGAGATTACTTGTTCTTTTTTATATAAAAAACAAACCATAATTTACCTTGAAAATAAAAATTTATATTAAAAATTAATCTGGATCAATGTATTTAAGCAGCTATTTATTTTTATGCCTACATGTAACAAATTCATTTCTCTTGTTTAATAAGTGTTTTCAATTTAATTTGTTATTCAAGTATTTTCATTTTAAAATTAAAAACTGTAATGCCAGTATAATATATAACTACACAAACATTGTAATAACCAGATATATATCTTTTTTTTTAAATTTAAAATATGTAACAGCCAGTCTATACTCGGTACCTGAAGATAGTGATGTGCACGAAGCCCGAGTCATGCTATCAGTGAGGGATAATATGTATATTTATTAATATATACTTAATATCTCTGTTGTATTACATTGAGCAATGTTTTATTAACACTAGTACTATATGTGTGATGTTATAATTATATTTTGCTCCTGTTAGTTGATCACTGTTATAGGTGCAATAAAGTATTTATACTTTGTATCCTAACTGTTATTGGAATATGGAAGCAATTAACACTAAAAAAAAAAAAAAAAAAAAAAAAAATCATGGTTCCTGACAAAAGACTGTATAAGCTGACCCTTTTACACAAGATTGAGAGTTTCATAAAAAGAATGAGGTGGAAACTCTCAAACAAGAATGAGTATAACAACTTAAAAGATGGATTTATGGATTTAAGTCCCAAAAAACACCACCATATGACAATCTATTATTGGACTTTGAGAAAGATCTCAGTAACAGACAAAACTCACTAAAACTATCAACAATCTACAGCAAAAAAATGATCAAAAAATAATTATCAAAGCTGATACCATTACAGAATCGATGTAGATATGTACCATAAAGGTATTAACAGAGAAGTTAATAAGTTTTATAAAAAGGCATCAAACAACTGGGAAAATAGCATCAATAGTGAAGCCAAGAAAATAGCCACTGAACTTAAAATTGATGATAGGATCTACAAATTCCACAAACAACAAGCATTCATCACAGCTAAAGACCACAACGCAAATTTCCTAAACAACCCTCAATAGCGATTACTCAACCCAACTAAAAATAATATCAGTAAAGTCAGTAAAAACATTCTTGAAAAGGTGTGCAAATACATGAAAAATGATCCAGGGCTTAACCAGTAGCATACAACAACAGAAGCCATAGAATGATTTACTAATATAAAAAGCAAGAATGAATGCCCATTCATTCAATTTGATATTTATGACCTTTATCTGTCCATCACTGAGAATCTGCTAATGACTGCTGTAAATCTAAAAAAAAAAATTAGTTCTATTAGCAATTGTGAAATAAATATCAAAGCAGACACAAAAACCTATACTACGTCAAAATGGTTATCTGTGGAACAAAAAAAGTAACCCAGAATTTAATATTGCTATGGGAACATTTGACTCAGCAGAGGCATATAAATTAGTTGGAATCTTATTATCTTAGATTTATTTTTGACATTAACAACACTGAACTCTATAGAGATGACAGTGTAATTCTCCTCCATGAAACAAGCCCATGAAATATAGACCTATTGAGAAAAGAACTCATAAAATTTCTTAAAGTTCACAAATTAAATATTACCACTATCACCAATGCTAAATTGATCAACTTCCTCAATGTGACCTTAGACTTGAATAATGGTTATTATAAAGATCTATATAACCATAGATATATCAGTAAAGAATCAAACCACCACCACCACCAAATTCTAGATAATTTACATAAATCAGTTCAAGTTAGATTATCTACTAACTCCAGCAATAAGAAAATATTTGATAAATATATAAAGGCTTTAGAACTAAGCAATCATAAATTAAATTTAGAGTAGTGAGAAAAAAACAAAAACAAAGGTAAAAATAAACAGAAACACCATGAGCATAAAATCATATAGTTTAATCCAACTTTAATCCTAACATTCGGAAGAATTTTCCTAAATTTGTTCCATAAGCATTTTAAACTATTCACCAACACTAAAAAAGATTTTTAATAAAAATAATGTTAAGATCAGCTATAGCTGAGTTAATAACAGACAAATCCATATCCCAACATAACATTATATTAAACAAATATATTTCCAACAAAGACTAAATTTTTCTAAAAACAAACGCAACTGCCAAAAAATATGATCTGTCCCTTAAACTGTCAGTGTATGACTGATAATATTGTATATCGAGTGAGCATACATTCTGCTAATGATGTTAAATTTTATTTTGGTTCCACTGAAAATTCTTGGAAATTTCATTTCTATCATCATCGAATGACTTTAGGTAATATAAAATACAAAAACAGCACTGCACTCTCTAAATGTTTCTGACCAAGAATGATAGTAACTCACCTTTCATCAACTGAGATATAACAAGAGCCAAATCTTATAATGGGAAAGGAAATAGATGTAACTTATGTCTTGTTGAAAAATTGGTCATCTTAAAACACTTAAATAACTCTAGCTTATTAAACAAGAGAAATGAACTGATGTTATATGTAGACATAAAAATAAATATCTTCTTAAATATGTTGATCCAGATTAATTTTTAATATAAATTATGTTTTTGTACTTTCGTGTGTTTGTTACTCATTGATGTTATGTGTTTCTCTCTGAACCTATATTGCCAGTTTGTAACATGTATGTGTGTGTGTGTGTGTGTATATATATATATATATATATATATGTATATGTATATATATATATATATATGTGTGTGTGTGTGTGTGTATATATATATATGTATGTATATATATATGTGTGTGTGTGTGTGTGTGTGTGTGTGTATGTATATATATATATATGTGTGTGTGTGTGTATATATATATGTATATATATATATATGTATATATATATATATATGTGTGTGTGTGTATATATATATATGTATGTATATATATATATATATATATATATATATATATATATATATATGTGTGTGTGTGTATATATATATATATATATATATGTGTATATATATATATATATATGTATATATATATATATGTATGTGTATGTATGTATGTGTATGTATGTATATGTATATATATATATATATATAAGAAACTTCAAAAATAGGTGACATAGAAGTTTTTATTTTTATTTTATTTTTTTTAATCAGTTTCTTCACCGTGACTTGGATTCTAGATGACAAGATGGCATCCCGCACAGTGGTTGGAGTGGAGGTGATGCACCAAAACACTTCCCTAAATTAAAGTTGCATTAAAAGAAGTTTCTAGTTTGGTGAATGACAAGTGAAATTATCCACTGTAACTTCTTGAATTTTGATAAAACCATTATGGCAGAGAAATTGCGTTAAGAAAACAAAATGTACCAATAATTATAACATTTAACAGTAAGTACCTGACGCCTCCTCCTATTCTCTCCCTTTACAAGAGCCAGATCAGTCCTAAAACAGAGTACTGTTGTCGTATTTGAGCAGGCGCTGCCCAGTTCTCTGTTTTTAGTCTTAATATTCAAAACCTAGGACTCACCACGTCACTTACATTGTAGCAAGCCACCCACATTCCCTCAGTATTCCACTGGTGAGAAGCAACTTCCACCTGAGCAGCTTCTTCATGTGAATTAATGTTCTGTGGAACTGACTTCTGAGAGGATGTTCTCCCAAACACTACAATCTTAACGTGTTCAAGTCTAGGGTTAACCGTTATCTTCCCCCTCCTATCCATACAAATTGCCTCTTAATGTAATCCTCTACCACAAGTGGCTCCAGATCTTGTACAGGGCAAACCTTACAAAAAAAAATTATATCCAACAAGGGTCAATCAAAAAGTGGTCAATGACTAAATATCTTTCAAATGACTTTACAGAAATTGAGCTGCATTATCAAACTACCTCACCCAACTTATCAAACCTTTTTTCTAAAATAACTACTTTTATTTTTAGAAGACATGGTCTTCAACAACCAAACAGCTCTCAGAATACTTTTGAAGAATTCATTATATGCTACCAGAATAAACAGATTTGTTTATTGTTGGCAAATAATAGATAAGGGTTGTTATTTCAATTAATAAATTTTATTCTAAGCCACGACATACTTTAACTTTAATCATTTTTGCACCAACCTAATAGATAGAAATTAAAAAACAAAAGGTTTGTTAGCAATATTATTAAAATTTCTTAAATAAATCATTGTCAATAATTTATTTTTGAATAATATTTTTCATCTTAATTTCAGGAGTTGTGAGACAATGGAGTCTTATTCTTTATTTCCAATCCACACTGATTACTAATGAATCATGAAAAAAAGCTATTGAAATTAAAAAGAAGGTATATTGCAAATCAGTGTGATTTCTCATTTCTAAGTATGTCCATCTGCTCAGGCCAGTTTGTGTTTTTCCAACACTCACAGGACCAAACTGCGGATTAGACTACAACTATATTGAGTATCCATCTGACTAGAGCTACATATGGTTTTAAATTCAGAGCTGTTCTAACAAGGGCTAGAGAGTCTAGTCTACTCTGCTATTTAACCCAGAGCTGGGGGAGAAAAGATGGATTCCTACCTTGGATATTTGTGAAAAAGTGAATGTAATAATCTTGACTGGAATTTGAACTTGGTTCACTAATTTCTCATTTTAAGCTGTTAGCTTTTAAACCAGCTGTACATCCATAAAAAGGAGAAATACTAAACCAAAATTAATAACAAGAGACTTGCTTGGTATCAGAATTGCACGAAATGAAATAGAAAAATCATCCATACCACTTTCTCTGGTTAAAGTCTTTTCTCATATCAGGAAATTTTCAAATGATAGTTCATAAATAAACTATCTACAGATATAAATTTATTTTATAGATATTTACTTTCAGTAGAAATGTTGACATGTAGCCAAATATTTCTTTTAGCAATAACCAACTTTTCATTATCCAACTGAAAGAAACAAACATTGTTAATTATTTACACAAGAATCTGAAGAAATTATGATAGAAAAACACCAAATAAAAAGTAAAAATGTCAAAAATAATGAGAAAATTAAAAAGATTGATGATTGAAACAAGTTTTTCTAGAATTAGAAACATTTTCTAATATAAAGAAATGAAAATTAATTATTTTTTTCTTCATATATGAGAAGTATTTATTCTACATTGACCAATTTATTGAGCAAAGACAGACAGACCTTTCTGGGGGTACTGAAAATTTCTTAGCCTAACCAAGAATGGATTTGAAAAATAAAGAAAAAAATCACATGTTTGGGTTTGGTCATTTGGTAAGTGGATTGAGTTGAGATTTTTCAGCATTTCCTCATAATATTTCTTAAAAAATCATTTTTGAAAAAAAAAGAAAATATACTCAAAGTGCAATATGCTAATTTTCTGTCAGTGGTCCTGATGGGGTTATAATAAACCATGAAATGTTTATTGACTTGAGGTAATGAGAGTGTTAAGAATTTTAAGTAAAAGAATACCAGGTTAAAAAAAAAATATGATTGATTAGAACCTGATGGAAGATTTGGTTTAAAAATATTCACCAGAACCTATAAAATACTTATGTGGAAGGCATTGGTAGGATTTAAACCCAAAATAAACCTAAGATTTAGTAAATTCAGTAAAACCAAGTTTTCACTATACCACTTCTCATCCCCAAAGTTGTAGTGACAAGATTAATGTATTTACCAAAATTTTGTAAAACCCAGCTAAACCTGGCAAGTGTTTATTAGTGAACAGTTTACATTGATTCTTAGCAAAATGTGAGAGTCCAGAATTTGACAGGAGGAACTTTTGGATGGGTCATATCTGCTGGAAGGTACTTTTGAATATAGCCATGTGCATTCCTAACAGGAAGTTCTTTGTAGGAAGATAATACCCATCAATCCCAGGAAAATGTCTATATGACAGAGCGTACAGTAGCTTGCTCAGTTCACACCAGAGAATTGTTTATTGCATTTAGAGAGAATGCTATCTTTCTATTGCACTCTTGAAAGAATCGCCAACACAGATAACATCTATTTAACTTACTCAACACCTCAAGATCTTAGTGGAAAATCAACTAAGAGTGAGTGTAACCTTTTGCAGCTAATGGTATTAAATTGTTGGAAAGTTTCTACTTTGGTGTTTATTCTTTCTACTTATAATCTTGTTATCTTTCAAGAAAGTCTCCAGTCAAGAAAACCCTGGCTCTCTAGAATGAACAGAAGATTTCTTCAGGTACACAATGTTAAACCATTAGATGACCATGTCTGGGGATGAGTGACAGATGAAAATATTGAATGAACAAAAACATATATGCCTGTAACATGTTACACCTCATTTGGTATTTGGTGCCAATAATTATAAGAAGTGATATTTGGCAATTGTTACTGATTGCATGTGAATATATGTTCACATTAATGTGTCACAGTAAACTGTAACTGGCATGTTAGAATTCTCCCCCAAACCTTTTCTCTTTTTATAATTAAGATTGATTCCATGAATAAAACTTATTTGTCTGAAAAAATTCATTCTTAGAACAAAAACCATTACTCATAAGTTTTTCCATCTTGTCATTTATTTGCCCATTAGTTATGAAGAAAGAAAAAAAAAGTGACAAACTCATAAAATTAAGAACTTTACCTTTCTCTGTCCCATTCGCAGTCACTGCCTACACTGCAGCCACTTCGACAGCTTGAACAGGTGGAGCTTATGCTCTCTGTGTAGCGCAGCCTCTGAATTCGGGGAATGTCCAAGCAGGCATCAGTGTCATCATGTACCATGGTACCGCTGCCTCCATGGTACGAGTTACCAGCTTTGTGTTGGTGAAACTTTTCAAGGGCACAAGCATTCATGGCAGAACTGATTCGATCCATTTTAGAAGTGGCTTTGCACTCAGTTTCAGAAGGTCCATGGTTAGTACGACCATCTACCTTGCTTTTATTTTTTATGTTTTGTGTGCTGTTGACAGACTCACTGCTACTGTGTCTGCAACCCTCGATAAAGTCACTTGATGGTCGAATTGTTTCTGTGGATTCAGACCGGTCTCGCAATGAAGCACTGGAGTCATGGCTGGGATTGAGAGCTTGACGTGGATGGTGGTGGTGATGGTGGTGATGGTGTTGCTGCTGCTGATGATGATTATGTGTTTGGTTTAGTGATTGATTTGGGGCCACAGGCACATCTTGCTTCTGCTTGGTCTCCCTTTCATTAGTATCCATGTCTTCAACAGAGCTTGATGGTTGGATTGATATCCGTGGAATTTCAAACTGAATGTCATACTGCCAGCTCTGGGTCATGGTATTGGGGATTTCTTCCATGGTACAATCAGCTGGGGGAAGCTGGGCAGGTTGTGAGGAAGGACTGACCACAGCTAATGAGGGAAAATTTTGAACAGCATTGTCTATCAACTCACTGACCACTTTGTGGCATACTGCTTGACTTTCTGTAGGCAGTGGGCTTGGTGGATTGCAATGAGCAATTTCACGTTGTTGCTGTTGTAGGTGTCGGCCTGATGAGAAAGTAGGAGGGGAAGAAGAGGGAGAGGAAGACATACATTGTGAGTTGTAATTATGGAGGTGTCTTGATAACTGGTGTTTTTTCTGTGACCCAGGGGATGGTTGAGGTGATGACAGAGACTTTACCTCTACACCAGCTGCTTCAAAGACCTCCGAGTCATTGTTAGTCTGGGTAGCACATGCACTGTTTCCATCCTTATCTGGAATGTTATTACTACTACTACTAGAGTTCGTGACACTATCCACAATACTGATACGTTCATCATCTTCACATGATGACATGTGGTTGTTAAGACTTCCACTTGTGCTTATATTTTCACTTGAGATACCAGAGTCTTTACTTGCGCATTTATTTAAAGAAGGATGTGATGAGATTTCTATACTGTCTACAGTCCTGCGGTCACTAGCAGGTGATCCTTTCAGTATGATGGTCACCACTGAAGGAGAATGGCTCATTTGTCCAATGCTGAATTCACCATCACTGTCTGGAGTGACTGGACTTCCAGAATTTGGAGAATGAACAAGAATGTCTTGTTGACAAGCTGCAGAGTCTTGATAGATGGCAGGTGCCAAAGATGAGATATTCAAAAATCGGGCTTCTCCAGAGGCAGCCTTTTCTGTCTGACAAGAGACTTGAGACTGACTGTCCATACTGTTGGCGTTGCTAAGAGGTGATGACAAGTTTGGTTCATCAGTACTACACAGGGCCTTCTCTAATGTGAACAGTTCATCCCGACTCAAAGTATAAAGAAGTTCTCTGAGGTGAAGGGGGGGTGGAAAGAAAAGAAAAATTTTAAGTGTAAATTAAACAAATTGATTAATTTTCTATATAAAGGTTAAAATCTCAACTAATTCTTTGGTCTTGAAATACTTCTTATTGCTTCGATACAGATAACAGCTTTTATTTCCAAGAAGGAAATAGTGCTAGTCACTTCACTGCATTTAAAGATTTGCTTGAACTGTTTTTTATAGCTTATCAACCTTTTGCAAGTTATTTAAAGCCAGAAAATATTTTTAGATCATAAAAATTATTTTTTTTGAGATGATAATGGTTTTGTGATACAAGCCTTACTAATTAACCCATAACTAAGAGGAGAAGCGGTGGATTCATACTTTTCTCAAGGGTATTTGTGTGTAAGTTAATATAACGAACCTGACTGGAATTGGAACTCAGCTCTCAATAATTCGGAATTGTTATCCACTACATCATTTGCACATCCAAGCTTACAGCACCTAGTATTCTCAAGTGGTCACCCATCTAGGTACTGACCAAGCTTGACTGGTGAGCATACAGGAACTGGTGTTTCAATGTGATATGGCCATAAGCCTTTGCATTTAAAGAGGAAGATTCTTCCTTGATATCTGTACTTAATGGAGAAGCTATAGGTACCTTGTTATAAAGAACAGATGTTCTATTTTTTAACACTCATATATGGATAAACATTTCTCAGGAATATTAAAAGAAGTTGAAATTTAAGCAAGACAAAGTATAAGGGATGTGCAATTGAAGAGGTTTTCAAATATACAAGTTTTATTTAAAATTTAAGACACGAGATTGGGAGCTAGTGCACTTGCAAATTGACAAGCTAAAATAAGTGTTTCCAATAATGCTTTTGTTCCTGCAAGCAGGTCAATTCTTTGACACAAACACAGAGAGAGACTACAAAATGCGTTCACTGTTGAGGAAAGAAAATAACTCATTCCAACACTGCAGACTGTGGCCACTTGCAAACTTCACTCAATGGCTGCTGGCAGAAAATTATCTGCCTCTTCAAGCAAATCCTTAAATACACAAACTCATGAATATTCATTAGCCAATGGTATTATAAAGATGGCACTTGCTCATGTTCACTTGTCACATTGCAAATGGCCATCTACACGCAAAGCACACAAAGCATCTCAAAGATTTTATAGAGCTTTTTAATACTTTATTATACAAGTGCCTTTGTTTCTTTTATACAAATTTCCCTTTTTCTTTTGTTCACATGTTTGAATTGGTTTTAGTCTTTTTTTATTACCTCTAAATAAAAATTTGAAACATTTTTCCAGATTTATCAATGCAATGGATTTGAATTTTATGAGAAAACTGATTAATCAGTTAATATTTTGGCAATGTTATTTTTAAAGTTTTCTCCACTTAAAACTTATTACTCAGCTGTTTTGCCTTTATCTCAAAGTTAAGATTCTAGGAGATGAACTAAAGCTGCAAAAATAAACATGCTAAAAAAATAAAATAAAAAATAAAGAGTGTTTAATTTAATGAACATATCTAACAAAAGAAAGTGTAATTCAGTTTTTTTGTGAATTCTCTGGCCTTTCTCTTATAAGATATACAAATTAAATTCATTTGGAAAATATATTTGCATTTTCAAGTCATTCAGAATTTCTAAAATGTTTTTATTATATTAAATTGATAATTTCTGTTTAATAAATTAATAGGCATATAAGAAAAGAAACTAACTTCAATCCTTTTGAGACCTCTGGTGGAAAATTTGATAAACCAATTAAAATTTATCAATCAAAACACTTAAAAGAATTATTAGTTGACTATACATTTCTTTTATAGTATATTTATAAAAATATTTCACATTATTTTCTTTTGAGTAATAAGATTAAAATTAGTCAATTATATCTTTAGTTCACGTCATAGATATAGTTACGGGAAAAAATAATCAAGACTTACCTAATTTTATAAAGAAGTGGTTGAAAGGGACGGAACATCTCTGACATGTTACTGGTTTCCATATCAGGATTAAGAGGGCCTTCAGGATAGACCAGCAGACCACTAGGAAAATAAAGCAGATAAGAGAGATATTTACAGGATGTATAAGGCTTTAAAAGAAGCAGTGAAGAGAATTCAATGCAAAAGAGACCCAAGTAATAAACATTATAAAAAGCAAGGTAATTTTCAATAGTACACAATCCTTTTAACTTTAGAGAAAACTATTGAAAAAGAAAATCTTATATAAATGTAGAAAAAGGAATGTAAGAGCAAAAAGCAACTATTTCTTTCTCTAGAAACAAGCAAAGAAAGCCATATTCAAAGAGAAGATAGAAAAATCTAGTATGGCAGACCATATCTGGAGAGATTACTTTCTCTTGCAGGAAGTCCAATAAATAGGGAACATCATTGAAGAATGAGAGAATTGAAGGAAGTAGCAGATATCATCCAGTCAGAGAAATGTGTAAGTCAATTCTGTGTGGATTTCAGCAGAGTGTGGTTTTCTTTGCTCAAAAGAGACAAAACTGGAAAGCATTTACACACATAAATATGAAATCACTTATGCTACAGATTGCTATGAATAGTATCATGTTGCTGGGAATGAACGGAGCTAATCAGTTTTGTAACTGACCCCTTTTCTTTTTAAAGAGAAACTCTTTTCTTTGATTAGAGTTTATCTACCTGAAGAAGGTTGGAGAATGGATTAGTTCAAATGTTGTGGAAATAAAAGTAATATGAAGAATCAGTTAAATAATCTAAATAACTTTGAAATCATTATGAAGAAAAAAAAAAGTTAATTAACAATTCATTGAAGATTTAAAAACATATACAATGATAAAGTAAAGCCTTGCATTTTTATATCCATCAAAATCAGCATTTATTAAATCAATAAGAAAAATTTTGTTAAAACATTTTCAAAAAATGTTTATGGAAGATCATCATTCAATTACTTTTTGACTGCATCATAAAATATTCTGTGATATCACAAAGTTTTAACAAAAACCTTGTATACTTCAGTTTTGTTTTCAATATGTTGTATTTGAATTTTTGAAGCTTGTATGTGGCATGGAAGCAAGAAACTGGAAGAGTTCCACAGATGAGAAGTGCAAGAAAAGAAACTATTAGAATAGAACATGGCTATATCTAGCTATTTCAACAGTAAAATGATGAGACATAATTGCCAATCTAGTAATTATGTTTAAATTCATGTGGTAGAGGTATCTGAGAAGAGCGTTCATTAGAACAACTTCCATGAAAATATTTATAGAAATACAGAGGGAAGTCTTCTCATAGTGGTGGGAAATCAACCAAGATCAAAATGTCAGATCAGAACTGATAACATTACAGACCCTTCTTTAGATTTTGTCAAGAATCCAGTGATTGCGTGTGTGTGAGAGAGAGCACACACTGTAGCAACAGACCAGATATGACAGCATTATTCAATGCAAAGATGAATGGTAGATTTATAACTGCACACAACTTGGTGAACCAACCTTCCTACCAGCAATTGGTTCAATATAATCACTCTAGTACATGTCAGTAGAAAACAGGAGACTAAGACGCAATTACTCTCTTGGAGGTTAACATCAGCCATGCTGATGCATGGCTGATGTTAACCTCCAAGAGAGTAATTGGGAGGCAAAAATGGTTCTCTATGATGATTAAAAGAATAGCAGTTTCATTTTAGAGACATTATAAGCTATTTCTTGGCTTGTAGGTAATTTTCAAGAATAGCAGCCAGTTTTACTTTGTCAGACCTATCAGACTTACTATTAAGATAGAAAATAATTGTGTCATCAGTATAAATACCTAGTTGGGAAATTATGAAATTGGGAAGGTTGTTGATGAAGATAAGAACCAATGTAGATCAAAGGATAGTGAAATGATCTAGATGCATGTCCATTCAACATAACCTTCATTAATTGATTTGTTTAGAATGATTGGGTTAACTCAAATATCCAACCAGAGACACTATAGCTCTTGAGTTTGTGGAGAAGGCTAGCATGCTAAACCCTTTCAAACACCTCAATGAAAAGTGTTTAATAGATAATGTGGTTTATAAGGCAACTGAGATTTGTAGGCCTCTGAGACAAATATTATATTGATTCAACAGATAAACTTATTAAGTTGTTATGACCACAAGATATAAATAAACATGTTAATATAAAAAATCAGCACACCCCTTTCAAAGTATGTATGGGATATAAAGGATAAAGTTAAAAAAGAAAACAAATCCATCCTCCTTGTAACTGAGTAGAAGATTTTGAATTGAGTAAAAGTTATAAAATGGAGTTGGATTGATTGGGTTTTTTTTTTACATCTTATCAATCTTTCACAAGTAATTTAAAGCCAGAAAATATTTTTAGATTGTAAGAATTTCTTTTTTTGTGATAATGGTTTTAGTGATACAGGTCTTATTCATAGCTGGAGACAGAAGAAGTGGATTCATACCTTCCCCAAGGGTATTTGTGCATAAGTGAATATAACAAACCCAACATGAATTGGAATTCGGCTCTCTGATTAACAAGTCCAAGCCATTATCCATTACATCACCTGAAATCCAAGCTTACAGCACCTAGCATTCTGAAGTGATCACTCATCTTGGTACTGATCAGGTTTGACATTGCTTAACTTTGGTGATTGTATTGGAACCAGTGTTTCAACATGATGTTGCTGTAAGCTTTGGCATTGGATATTTGTCATTCATGCCAGAAAGAAAAATTAGCAGTAAAAATGTTTAAAGAACAGAAAAAATTATTAAATAAAAAGAGTAAAATAATGTCACAGTGCAGACAGGCATGAAATTACTTACTGCTCTTCAAACCTGTCTGAAGGAAAATACTTAATGATGACAAGAATAAATACAAATGTGAGACTGTGCAGTTTAATATATGCTTTGAGAAAATTTCTGATTTTCTGCAAACAGTTTGAAGAGTCTGCAATGACAAAACTTGAGTAGCTGATTTGTGAGTCTTAAATTGGTTTTGATTTCTTAAATCCTATTAATGTTTTCTATCTCTAAACAAATTTTGTTAAATTCAACTGGCAAGGTTTATTTAATTTTTATATTTTTCCAACTTCCAAATTAAATTTCAAGATTGATATTATGAATTAACTATCTAAAGTTTTTTTTAATATTTTTTTTCAATTTTTTTTATCTTATTTAAAGTATTGGCTTTGTCTAAAGTATGTTACATTATCTGCCTGTATATAGTGTGTATATCTGCATTTCTCATGGTAATATTTTATGAGGTATTAGTTTTTAGTTTTCAATTTAGATTTTTAAGTATCATAGTAAAAAATTGCTCGTGTCTGCATTTTGAGGTAAGTTCTGATTGTTATATTAGTGAATTATGCAAGTATAATTACATACTAATAATTACAATTATATAACATCAGCCAGCTAAGTGACAAATTTTATATTTGTATTAATCATACGGTGGACTCTCATTGTGGACAACAAATGAGGGTTCAGTAAAATAAAGAGGTGCTCAAATTCTATGGTCATGCATATGTCTCCTGAGGCCTGCAGGTGTTTTTCAAACTTTTAGACAGATGGAACCTGTGTTTGAGGATCAATTGCAACATGTTTCTACAAGTGGATGGCAAGGCCTGCTTTACTGTGTGCGACAAAGCCCCAGTGAGTGGCAGGTAAGTTTATCATTGAGAGGAGCAGCATCCTGCCAACTTTTTAATATTTGGACACAGTTAATCCTAATGTTCATGTTGGGATCACTCAAATCTTTATATAGACGAGAAGCAAGACAGGCACCAGCTCCTTTGCTCTGACAGTTTTCCCAGGAAGAAAAGGGGATGCTCTATCATTTGTGTTTATCATTGCAAGAGTAGCCTCCCAACTGATCTGTTTGTTTGAATTTGGAGATTATATATATATATATATATAAAATGGTTACAAATCAAATTCATTTATAATCATATTTCATTTGAACTTCTCTTGTGTTTAGGTGTTAATCTATTACCCAACCAAAGTTAGAAAATGCAAGTTGATTTTTGGCAGAATTTTTCAATAATGCTAGAAATGTCTATGGCAATGTCACACCAATTTTAAAAATTCAATTATTTTTAAACTCTTCACTGTACCTATGATCATCATATTTACATTATTTTTTTCTCTTCATCTCAGGATACCTGATTAAAGTACATAACAGGAACAACTAGAAAAAGCAAATCAACAAGAACTGTATCAAAACTAAAGACTGATTTATTAACACAAATCATAAAAATAGTTTGTCAATAAATATTGAGAATATGGATAGTTAATATTTGATAGTTACATTTAAAAAAAAATAAATGGAAACATTTTTTTAAATGTAAATACTCTCCCTTCCTCCAAAGATCTAAAAAAGAAAAAAAAAAAACACATACACTTTCCTGGAGTATAACATTTTTTTGTTTTGTTTAAAATGAGAAAATTTAAAACCACACACACACAAAAAACTGAAATGACTTTCTTCCCATAGTTGTTCCATAATTTTGATCTACAAATGCACACACTAATTACACAAACTGGAACTGGCACTATTTACTGTATCAGATAATATAAAATAATCAGTTTTAGATAAACAGACTGTTTAAGAGATTGAAATTTTACTAATTTAAAAAGAAAATGAATCTAACAGACATTTCTCTTGTTATCTTTTATTCTGTCAAAGTTTATACTTCTACCTCCACTCACACAAGAGTTTGTTATAGCTCACTCTTGTAGGTGAAAATCACTTACAGGAATATGAATAAATGTCAATCATTAACTTTAGCATTTAAAAGTGCAATTTAATGACTGAACCACCACATTTTACAGCTTTTAGCATTCAAATTGGTATGTTATGTATTACAAATGTTGAAGAAAGGAAATGTCAATGGTCAGGAATTAAGACAAATGTTACCGGAAGAATAAGGCTTTTATGAATAGAAGTGAATTGCAAAATATTTTACTATGGAAGTCTAAGTTTCACTTGTAATTTTATATTCAAGTAGACTTTATTATAAGAACCCTTGTATTGACAAGTGAAGAATTTGTAAGATTTGCAGCTTTTGTTTTGTTTACAGTAAATTTGTTAAGTTATTTAATCAAAGTTGATCTACATATTTTTAAGACTGTAGCTACTGGAAAAATATTTTGCATTAATTGTAACAATTTATTTATCTTTAAATATAGAAGAGATTAGATTATGGCATTCTTTGAATGTATGTGCTGATACTAATTCACTTTTATAAGTGTACTTGATATTTATTTCTTAAAACAGTAGCTACAATTATCAGGTTAAAAGATAACATTTTGTTAAGTGATTTATCACTGCAAGAGTAAAAATAGTCTGAGAATAGTTTCAGAAGAAAAGAAAATGATAAAAAGGGTTTCATGCATTAGCAGTATTATTTTTTTTAAATCCACTCAATATCCACACCTCTGTAAAAGTGAATTATAAAACAAAAATAATACTAAATTAAATAATGGTTCTAATTGGTATTTCTTTAATTTTGGTTAGTATTTCTAAAAACAAACCAAAAAACAAAACCATATCACTGAAGACTTATTTCCAAGTTGCACTTTTTATTAATGACCACAGAAGGATGATCTGAAATTTTCTATAAAAAAGGAAAATTATGATGAAAGATACTAATAAAAAATATGACAAGAGATTTAAGAGATTTTAATTCTTAAAACAATATAGTTTGATTAAAAAAAATCGTTGGATTCATATTTGAATAAACATTAAATGAAGAAAATGTTATGTTACAAACATTTGCAAAATATATCAGTGTGTTACCCTGTATATGACAATGTTTTAACATTAAGAATATATATTAAGAATTATGATATCAAGTTTTTTTCACTTTTGGTTATCCATACTTCAGATATTTTATGACATGCTTGTAAATCAAAACATGCCTTCATCATATATGGATAAGACCAATACACAGACAAATAAACCCATGTGATAATCTTTTGTCTTTTCTCAACCAATTATTAAAAAGGTTACCAATTTTTGCAAAACTGCAGTATTTCTCCCTTTTTAAATGTAAACAAATCTATAAAACAGATAGTGAAAATAATTATATTGTCAACAGAGTGATCTGGAACAAATTATCCATCAGAAAGTTCTTACCAGACAATAGCAAGTCGAGGTATGGTGAACATAAGTGCAGGGTCATAGTCATCAATCATGTCCTGTGTGAGTAAACCCAATCTCAGTGCTCTGAAAATAGTAAAGATTTTCCCCCATGAGAAACAAGATTCTCCAATAAAGAAATTGTTATTATATCCAACAGATAAAAATGCTGAAATACAAAAGTTAATTAATCATGAATGAGGAAGACTTTTTTTTTTTTTTTTTTAATTATATTGGGTAGTCCGGAAAGTTCATGCCGATTTTTAAGAGAAATTAAAGTACACAACAAAATTATGCCATTAAATTCAACTAAATATGAACCATTTTGTTGCATAGCCTTTCTCCATTTTTCCTTCAACTTAAAGATTAAATCTTCCAAGAATTTCACTGGTTTCTCGGCAAAGAATTAAAGGTGGGTTTTTATGTCATCCAAAGAATAAAAATTTTTACCATTGAGATAATTTTGAAAGGTCTTGAATAAATGAAAATCTGGATGTCTGGTGAATATGGGGAGTTGGGTAACAAATCACATCCCAGCTGCAACAATTTTTGCCAGGTCACCAAAGAAATGTGAAATCTGGCATTATCCTGATGGAAAACAACATCTTTCCTGTTTGCCACTTCTGGGTGTTTTTCTTGAATTACTACCTTTAATACATCCAGTTGCAGGCAGTACTTTTCAGAATCAATTGACTGGTTACTCGACAGAAGCTAATAAATAGTACAGGATTCCTTTCCAGTCCCACCAAATGCACAGCACGAATTTCTTAGGATGAAGGCCGGCTTTTGAGGTGACTAAAGTTGGCTCATGTCGCTTACCCACCAGGATCCTTTTCCACTGAACATTGTTGCAAATGATGCATTTCTCATCACCCGTTAGAATTTGCTTAAAAAAGGGTGCATGTTCATTATCTTTATACAGCAAATCACTGATAAAATGCAATCCAAAAGATTCTTTTAACTCATATTATTGTAACGATTTGAGTACTCAAGCTTCACTAAGTGCTCATGGATAGTGGATTTTGATACATTTAATGTTTCTGCCAAATCTTGCGTTGTGCAATTGCTGGTTATTCTCAATCAAGGTCTTAATTTGGTTATCATTTGTAGTGTGTGTGTGTGTGTGTGGGGGGGTCTGGCTGCACATTCTTCATCAATAAGGCAGCTACAATCACCAACTCTAAACTTAGTGAACCATTTCTGCATAGTTCTGTCAGCTAAAGCACCTTCACTGTACACAGCACTTATCTTTTGTTGCTTGCGAAGCATTTTTGCTATTATGGTTAAAAAAAAAAAAAACATCAAGTGTCTAAAATGCACTTTATAATCTTCTATTTTCATTAGGGATGCAAAATTGACATGAATTAAGTAATTTTAAACTTTCTTTCTCAAGAGATAGTTTGAAGTGTCCTCCAATCGAAAATGTAAGTACATTATATCTGTCGATAAATTTAATGTGTTGGAACATGAACGACTAAAAATTGGCATACACTTTCCAGACAACCCAATCCATCTGGTAGAAAAAGTAGATACAGAACCTAAAACTAATTTGGAAATTTATTTAATTAAATTCACTTGTGATTCTTACTTTATTCTTAAAAATTATCAAGATATGTGTTTTTCCAAAAAAATAAAACAAATAGACAAGAGGGTGAGCAATAACTGAGCAGCACTAAATAAAAACTAGACAAGGTATCTCTAGACATGGACAGCAGAATAAGAACAGTCTACTCCAGTAGATTAAATAAGAGGAGTTCAGTTAAAAGTTTGCTGAATATTACTCAGATCAACAATCACCTGCCAGTTGGGACAATAGTCGAAATGTGATAACAATAACAAAGTTGGGGACAATAGTCTGCATGTAAATAAATATACAATCGATATAAAATATACCAGATGCTACCAAAACATTCAAGGGATCTGAACAGCAAGTGCCTTTTTTTTTTTCCTTTTAAATACTTAAGTTTATTTTGTGCTTATATGTATAATATTGCCTTTTAATCAAGTGTGTGTAAAAGGTCCCAGTTTCATCATTTTTGAAAGCTGTACACATACAATTTCAGTTTTAAATAAAAGATGGACTCTGGTCTACATTTCACAGATGTAGAAGATATTTATAAAAAAAAAAAAAAAAAAAATATAAAAATTATTTAAATGGACATTTTAACATTTGCAACATCTTAATTTAGAAAAAATACAAAATATATAATTTTTATCTATTAATCCAACAGATTTTATTACTTAAACGTTATTTTTAATGGATACCCATATCCGAGTAGACAGTGCTTATTTAACGGTATATTTATTTTTATCTACTGGCCTAACTATTCGAGAAATCTTATTAAAGAAAAATACGCACTCTCGCATATATATATATATATATATATATATATATATATAAAACATATTTTGGTTAATTTTGATAGGATTTTTTGAAATGTTGAACCTTGTTCAAGAGGTATTTGTATCTCTCATACATGTCACATCTGGTGCTTGTGTGTTCTGAGGATGGTCCTTCCTTGACTTTTGAACTAAACCTGTGACCTTTTAGCAAACACTTAACCTTAATTTTTTGATTTGTGTTTTGGGAATTAACCA
The DNA here is from genome assembly GCA_964036315.1 of Acanthosepion esculentum. Taxonomy (NCBI): domain Eukaryota; kingdom Metazoa; phylum Mollusca; class Cephalopoda; order Sepiida; family Sepiidae; genus Acanthosepion; species Acanthosepion esculentum. The sequence continues at coordinate 63,173,819 of OZ038497.1, forward strand.
AAATTATGAAAATTATAATTAAAAAAATAAAAAAGTCAAGAAAATAATTAAGACAATTATTTCAGGTTGGTTTTCAATTAAAGTATTTCCATTTTTACTTTTTAACAAACAATGTAGCACCAAACATGATTAAAAAAAAGAAGTTAGCTGCACTTTGATATAAAATACAGGGGAAAGCAATTCTTGCATTTTCATGGGCAGAAAAGAAGGTATCAAAAGGAAACCATATTAAATGCTTTGCAATATCAACCACCTACAAAAGTATATCATAGGACACTTCAGAAAAGGCAATGGAGCCAACAATAAGTTAAATTGTATGAACTCATTGTATTTTCATATACAACTTCCTTAGCAAAAACACATGGCAAAGAAGGAAGAATATCAATATCTACCTGTGAACTGTTTCGGAAAATAAGACTGTAACCTCTTGTAAGATATCATATTCTCTCATTGTTTTTACAGGAACCATTGCACTGACATAACTGAAAAATAAAAAGAATTTTATAAAGTTTGCTTATATCTATAAATACATAAAGTTACTTCTCTAGCGAAGCTTTCTGGATGCAAAAAGAATTTTTCATTTCAATCAAAAAGCTTTATTTTTTAATCACATGACAACTCTTGTAAAAATTTAAATTTCATTATTTTAAAAATGTTATGTCTAAATGTATAATCATGGTTGTTTTTTTTTAACACATTTTTTTATTTCTTTTTTTAATACACATTTTGCGTATTTTATAAAGGCCAGACAGTTTGTGTAAAAACTGTTACAATTTTATGGCCTTTTTAGCTCAAGTGGTTGATACCACTAAATTATTTGATTTGTTGCAGATTCATTTTTTGAATTCATGGAGAGGGAAGGTTTCAAATTACTGGCCAATGAGAGACAATCTCTTCAAGCCCTTGAACTGAGTCTGTATGATCTCCTTTGTTCAATAAAAGGACTGCCATTTAGCGGATTGGGACAGAAAGAATGAATTGTTGAAAAGAAAGCAATTAACAGTGGTGGAAGAAGTCATAGCACCCACACTCAAAATATGGAGCAGTCCAGCCAAGTGGTCATAAATCAACACAATTAAAGAAAGCCGAAAGATTCAAGGCAGATACTACCCCCAGAACAGAACATTCCTTTCTGTGTCTGCCTGAGAAAATTTTAAACCAAAAGAACATTCAAGTTAACTTTCCTGCAAAATACTACAAAAATCCCTTGAGAAAACAACTTGTATAAAACTCAAAACCCCTTCATGCTGACTTGAATTTGGTAGGAAATAAAATTTTTATACTCTGTCTACTCTTCTTGCTGTAAAGCAGGATTTTGTTTTGTAGGGGTGGAGGAGTGAAAAAAAAATAGCTCACTTCTTTCTACCCTAAAATTCACTCTTCAATCCCAAAGATGGCCAAGAAATTGCAAAACATGAAAATGCCTTAAAACCTGACATTTTTAAATGACAGGATGTGGCTTACTAGGTGCTGTCTAAATCACATTTACAAGCAATAGTTTTAAATATTAACTCTTTATGAAATTATGGTGTAAAGGTAAAAGAAAAATATTTAATTTCTCTAGGTATTTCATTTTCTAGTTTCAAGTAATTATTAAACTTACACTTGATATCTGTACAATTCAAATCCATAATACATCAACTTACCTTAATTCAAATTCTGCAAATAATTTGTCAAATATTGTTAATGCTTCCTTGATCTGAAATTCAAACAAGAAAATTTATATATATATATATATATATATATATATATATATATATATATATATATATATATATATAGTTAATGGATTTTATTTTTTAAGCCAACATTTTTATTACTTTAAATTTTATTTTTAATGGATGCATGTATTTGAGTAGATGCTATGTTTGTTTTAAACAGTATTTTATTTCATCTCCTGGTCTGCATGATTGAGAGAACTTGTGAAAGAAAATGCACCTCCCAGCAGGATTCGAACCAGAGTCCCCGTTTTGAAGGAGAAACTGCTATTTAATCCAATGTGCTTTAACTGATTGGCAACGAGATGCTTTATAATCAAGCCTGATTCTGTTTGCCTTTAAAGCACAATTTATTTATTTAAAAGGAAAATAAAACCTTGTTTGATCGTGAAAATAATATATATATATATATATATATATAAAAATGTGCTTTTTGATCATATGAAAGATTTGAGAAGCATATGTGTAACTTAATTACATGTATGCTAGCCACAAAATGTATTTATAAAAAGCCGAAGGGAAAAGACAGTACTCACTCGTTCTGTATAAGAATTTATATTTTTAAGACATTGTTCACGAAGAATGCTTCGTAAGCTATCCAAGTTCTTAGTAAGAGCACGAGCTAAAGGCCTCATACTTGCACTTTCCACCTCCCGGTTCATGATTGTTGAGCCAGCAGCCAGACACTATGAGAGAAACAAAGAAACCATTTTGATAAGTTTTCATTTGTCCAACTGACAGGTGATACAAAAAAATAAAATAAAAAATGAAACTACATTTTGTACAAAAAGGGATCATTCAAAACCTTGCGTTTAAGTTATATTGACATTGAAGAATTCAAAGCCAAATCAAAATACAGTTCTTAACTGAAAATTCTTTTTTATACATTCAAAATTACACACACTCTCTCTCTCTATATTATATATATATATATATATATATATATATATATATATATATATATATATATATATATATATATATATCTATCTCCCCCCAAGTACATATCTCACACAGTGAACAAAGTTTTTTAAAAAACAGAAAAGAAAACCATCTTATAGCTCCTAAATAAACTTGGGAATTCATTGCATATAACAACAAAAATTTGATACCTTCAGGCTGCATATTACTTTCTCTAACTGCACAATTTTAACTTTTTTCTTGGTCTTTTTGACCAGGAACAAAATACATTGGGATGTGGGAAGAAATGAAAAGTAAAAAGTTTATTTTCAGTCTGATACATAAATCACATGTGCACATTTTACAATTTTTTAGTAGATATGAAAATTTATCATTCACTGTTTCAAGGAAGTGTTAGAGGTTTCCTCATGTTTATATAAAAGATATGAAACTTAATTCAATAGAGACTTGAAGGATTTTGCTAAAATGGTATATACTTTCCCCTCCTACCTCATAAGAAAAAGAAATGAATCTAAATGAAAAAGACAAATCTGTAATTATTTTTAATGCTTTAAATAACAAATATGACAATATTCTTTAACTATATACTTTGTTTAAATGAAAACAAAAATTATATGGAAATTTAGAAGCATTTTACTATTGAGGGTGAGAAGACCTAATTGCTTAGTTTTAGTTTAATAGAAGTTACAAAAAAAAAAAAAAAAAAAAAATGAGCATAAAAAGCAAAGGAAACCAGAAAAGGAAATTGAAGAAAACAGGAAGTAAATCACTTTAGTCAAGGATTGTTTACTTGAGACTTAAGACAAGATGGGCTTGTTCTGGAAGAATTCTTTAGGTAGCTATTTCCCAAATTTAATTCACTTTTTGGTTTGGCTCAATTGGTCAAGCAAAGTATTGAGGTCCCATAATAGGTACCTGATTTTATTTGCTTAAAACAACCCAAAGTCAAAGTAAAGGAATTTTTGTGTTTGAGATAGATTTGTCTTGTCAAATATCAATTGAGAAATCATATTAAAAAAATTCTGGTTCTAAAAAAAATTATGCATGGGGTTATGAGAATTTTTAAGCTGAGGTTTAGAATCTCTATGGAAGAAGAGGTGTTTTCACATATGGTATTGATCTAAAGCAGGAGGAGTCTTCTGTAATTATGACACAAAGAGACTATCTATCCTCTATAAAAGAAATTATGAGTCTTGAACAAATGAGAGATAAAAACAGACTAGCAACAGATGAAAATAAAATTTATAAAACATCCATAGGGAAGATTGGCTGGCTAACAAATATCAGTAGACCAGATGGTTCTTTCACATATTAGCACATTTCAGATTAAGCCTCAAATATTGGATTTGTTGAGAGTAAATAAACTTAGGCAAACTAAAAAACCATAATGCTTATATTCTCATCAGCATTTTAGACCTAAAAAGTATAAAATTGCAGTATTTAGTGATACCAGCATTGGAAACTGGAGTGGAGGTTCTTCACAGATTAGATATATCATCCTACTACATGATTAATTTAACTGTTCCAATCATGTGGACATCCAAGAAAGCTAAGAGAGTGGCAAGGTTTACTTTCATGGCAGAGATGTTGGCCACTGTAGAAGCAACTGACTGAGTTGATGTTCAAAGAAATTTTAAATGGACTCTTGAATGATAAGATTCCATGTATAGATCTCTACATGGATAACAAGAGTCTATAAGTTAATTAAAACCTCAAATATGGTGGCCGAAAAAGGCTGTCAATAGACCTTTTCTGTACTCAGAGAAATGTTGGAAAAAACATCAAATTTCCATCCAGTGGATTTCAACTGATTATCAACTGGCAGATGGATTGACCAAGCAGGGTGCCAGCAAACAAAAGCTTCTTGAAGCTACCCCACCAGGAGACATTTAAATTTTCCACTAGCTATGTCATTATTTCAATGACATTATATATATAAATAAATAAATAAAGGGGGAAGTTGGTGCCTTTCTGCTTTAAAGGAGGGGGAATTTGTTAAAAGGGGGAAATCCAATAAAAAGGGAAGTAACTCTTTGATGACTGATAGAAATGCAAGGAAATTCGAACAAGAATGTAAAAATAACGTATGGTGTATCGTGTTGGTTTGTTGACTAAGTTACAGTTGAAGACTTACAATTCTGGATTATCTTGTGGAGAATAAAACTTGAGTCTAATCATTTCATAATTATTTTGCATAACATATCTGAAAGTAATAAGTTTTAATGAAACAAAAACCATATTGTAAACAAATTCTGAACAAAAATACAACATGAAACCAAATAAACATGAAAGTAACTATTTTATTGGTTTAAAAAGTAACTATTATACTGACTTATTTTGTCATGAATACACTTTTTTATGAGTAGAAAAATAGAATAAAAAATTGACTTTAAAAAATGTGTGGTTTAGCAGCAGGGTTAAAGATTTGTATACCTCATTTACAATATCTAAAAATATTAGGATTAAATTTATTGAATTATAACATTAACTTTACATAACATCTTTTGAGTGATTTTTCATTAATTTTGTATAAATATCACATTTGCTCCTATTTTATGCTTTTTAATGGTAAACTAAAATTAAACATTTAAAAAAATTTTTGAAAGAAAAATGAAATCATTCATAAAAAATAAATTTTATCAATATATTTGTTACGAAAAATATTAAATTAACTTTATATAACAAATAATAGCATTTGTAAATGTTTGTGTTACAAATTAAACATAAAACATTAAAATTAACTTTCTTGGGTGAGACTTTGGAACATTTGTAATAAAGCTAAAAAAATAGGATTAACAAATTATTTCTTTAAATTAAATGAAATTAAAAGGTTACATTTTGGTATAAATACTTTTACATTATTTGTTAAAAATAGAAATACAGATTATACTAAAATAAATGAAGTTGATCATTAGTGTATTTGCTTTTATGAAAAAAAAAAAACTGATAGAGAAAAATATTAAATTAATTTTAAGTTAAAATTGTTAATTTAACAGCCAAGTAATAAAAAAAAAATCTTATACTTACTTAAGCTAAACTTAAGCTAAAAGTATTCCAAATATAAAAAAGTAAAAATTTCTTAAGCAAACTACAACAGTGATCTATCACAAACCCAAGCTAAAAATCTTTGTTCACAGTGGAATGTTGAGATTTTGAGAGAGGCGTCCAGTTCTAGGCAAGAGTTGCACTATGACTTGGCCTTTAATAAAGAACACCGGGGTTCCAGGGTGCTTAATGGTAAAATAGTTTTCCTTTTATATATTAAAATCGTTTCTGATAAGTATACATGCACCAAGGCACAATATATATATATATATATATATATATATATAAGTGAACATATACTTAAGGAAGCTCCCTTCTGTTCTGACTGGGCAAAGCAAAGGATTAATGACCCTCAGTCTTCAGCCTGCAAAACCAAAGCCACCCCAACACTCAATGTTGCCTGTCTTGCACAAGCATCTAAATGAGTCGAACTTACTCAATGTCTGTCAATCATTCCCAGCATCTCCCGCTGATGTTATTGATCAGCAGGAAATTGACAGTCTATGGGACTCCGCCATACCAGCTATTCAGCCAACTGCTGAAACTATGCTTGGAAAAACTCAGAGAAGGAACCTAGATTGGTCCAATGAAACCATGGAAGTTATCCAGCCGTTTCTGAAGGCAAAGAATGAAGCACACAATGCAGCTTTCTCATTTTTCTGACTGAGCGAATTCTGCTGGAATCTCAAAGTGGCTTCACACCTGAATGTAGTACCCTCAACATGATATTTGTTCCTCGCCTACTACTAAAAAAAAGCAGCGAACAGCAAAGGGAGATTAATTTTGCTTTCATTGACCTAAATAAAGCTTTTGATATGGTCAATCAAGAGACTCTATGGCTTTTGCTTGGCTGTCCGCCAACCTTTCCTAGTCTTCTACGCCAATTTCACGAGGATTTGCTTGTGAGAGTATCCGCCGGGGGATCCTCATCAAAACAGTTCAGTGTGCATTTGGGAGTTAAACAGGGCCATGTTCTTGCTCCAGTGCTCTTTAACTTCTATCTGGTTGCTGTGACTTCTCTCGGTTACATATGGAACCCAATGACGGAATACGTATCCAATATCGGAAGCGTCTTCAATACCTGACGTCTTAAAGCTAAGACTGACCTCTACCATTCCTGTCTATGAATTGCAATATGCCGATGATGTTGCTATAGTTTCTCATGAGGCACTCTCTCTACAACAGTCCCTAACATAATTGCATCAGCCTTATTCTTGCCTTGGTCTTGATATCAACCCAGCATGATCCAGCAGCTTGGCTGCACATTGACAAGGTTTTGTTGTCTAACATTAACTCATTCATCTACCTCGGCAGTGTCATATCCAATAATGGACGCATCAATGAAGATATTCTCCAGCGGATAAAATTTGGCTGCATTTCCTTTGGACATCTCCGCCTCTGGGTCTTCTCTAATAGCAACCTCTGATTCACCACCAAAGTCAGTGTCTATCAAGCTGTTGTTGTTTCAACATTGCTGTATGGTTGTGGATGCTTGACCCTGTATTACCGACAAATAAAACTGCTCAAGACATTCCACATCTTCTGCCTTCAGAGAATCTTGCACATTACTTGGAGAGATAGAATGACCTACACCGAAATTCTTCAACATGCTGAAATCATCAACATCAAAGCCATCATCAGACGACGCCTGCTATGTCAGGTTGGACATGTTGTGCGGATGTCGGGTCATTGCTTCCAAAAAAATTGTATTCTTCAGAGAGCTTGAATCAGGCAGCTGCCCACATGGAAGCCCAAAGAAACGATTCCGAGTTTATCTTAAGCATGCTCTTGTCTCCTGCAACATTAGAACCTCGCAAGGGATCGAATCGGTTGGTGGTCTCCCAGCGTCACTGGAGTAGCGCACTTCAAGGAGGAGAGACGAGGAACACTTGAGGGGAGGTGATGCCAGTGTCATCTGAAAGTTGCCAATTCCACCCTAGCCATGTTTCCCTACCACCTGTGCCCGAGAACTTGTCACTTGCAGATCGGACAAGCTAAATGAGGTAGCAGCCCACAGAAGACAGATGGAGATGGAAGGACAGCCTCATCATCTGCAATGATGGACAGCCTAAGAGTATATATATTCCACAGGTTGTAATAGTGGGGAGAAGCTCCCACTGTCTATAAAATGCCCTAAATCATCAGAACATGAAATGCATTAGTAAAAATTACATATATATGGAAGTTTTGTTAAAAACAACAAATAAGTTACAGTGGTTGAGGTTTTTATATAATTTCTCATGTGTTCATATATTTTTTTTCTTTTCAGTCTATACATTATATAAAAATTGCCCGAATGTTTTCCAAGTGCTTTTGACTCTGCTTTTAGCCATTATCAAAGATTAATTTTATTTTATTTGTAACTGAATATATGCATTGTTTTATGCATATAAACTTATAGGAATGTTTTATTTTCCAAACACAGTCTGCACATTGTGGCTGTGTTCATAGTTGATGTTATTGAGTGTTAGCTTTTTCTTTTTTTATTAATAATGTTTCCATTATTTTTAGCCTTTTTGTACATGTGGATGATGCTATTATATTTGTATTATCAACAAGTAGGTTATAGAGATTGGTAGGTCTCCATGTGTATTTAAATGGGATCTATGGTCAGAGAGATAACGTGAGTCTTCTTGTTAAACATGTAGTATATCCAATATAATTATTTACGAATTTGGATTGCTCATGAACACAGCTCCTTAAGGGACATGTAAATTTATAAATAATATTGGTTATCTGTAATGTAGACTTGCAAGTGGATTATTTTTGATGATGAGGTTAGTGGTTTTAAATTTTTTGTAAGAAATAATTTAATTTTCTTGTTCTTTTTTTGTTGACTGGAGTTGTGTATTTCTTTATGATGTTTCTAAGCAAAGATTAGTCTTGCTTATAGTTACTATGCATTTGATTTTTTTAGAAAATGCTAATGTTATTGGGGTTTTTTGTGTTGCTATTGGTTACCTTAGAAAGAAAAGTCTAATATGGTAATCTATAAGATGGCTTGCAAAACCATTATTAACAAGCGTTTGTTTCACATTATTAAGTTCTTTAAAGAAAAGTGGACGAGAGGATGAATTTTTGTGCACTTGTGTAATCTGAGAAGACATTGGCTAGTAAAATTAAGATGGCAAGAGTTTTTACTTGTGGGTTTTTTTATTTTTTATATAGTGAAGTAGTGAATGTATCATTACTAGACTCCACAAGAACATCCAAGAATGGCAGTTTATTTGGTTGGCTAAGTTCGTAAGTTGAAGACAGAATTTTTTCAAATGTAGTTTTGAGATTATCAATTTCATTTTTGTTCTCAGCTAAAATAAAAAATATCTACGTAGCAGACATATTTTTGGTTTAGTAACCATTTTAAAAACCTTGTTTTCTACCTGGAACATGTAATAATTAGAGAAGCACAGACAGAGGATTTCCCATACTTACTCCATTAGTTTGAGTGTAAATTTTGCTGTTATGGTCATAGAAGGGGACTTTTGTAGTGCATGCATGTAATAAATTTTTGTGAATGTTGGGTTTAATGGCTGGAGGTGAAAGCATTCACTATTCAAATATACTAGTAGACTCAATTTTAATACATTTGAATACATTAACACTTCAAGAATCAAACAAACCTAAGTGCTATAAAAGGTATACATGTGACCTGTACATGACCAATAAAATCAATTCAAACATTTCACTTCCCAAAAATTTCTGATGAAACTAAATTAAATAGTGTAACAATTTAAATTTTGAGATTTTTCTGTTTGCCCCTTATTTAATCATAAGTAAACTATGAGATTCAATGCTGCAAATGCCTACTGCATCTTGCTTAAAATTGATCTAAACTTGCATAAACTAAATATACTCAAAAGCATACTTTTGCACTCTATGAAAACCCCAAAGATGTTTTGAACGACATCCACCTCTTAAATGCTGATACTAAAGAAAATATGGAACATTTTAAAGATCTTTTTTTTTTGAGTTTTAATAGCATAGCTATTACTCCCCCAAAATTGCTGTTCTTTTTCTAAGAACTGCATCATTTTTGCAATAAAAATAATCACATCTGGAATTTGGGTGCTCATTGAACATCATTAGAACATTTACTGATTTGGAGAGCTGTAATCAATGCAATATTAACTGGAATTCATGATTTGTATCACAAAAATTATTTGTTCCCTTGAAGATAGACATTTGCATAAAATAAAAATGTAATCTGTGTTCACATTATCCAACTGCCACTGATAAGTAAATTGTAAGAAAGGAAAAAAAATAATAATAATTGGCCTATAACTTGCTATTATGAATAGAAAAGGAAATGAAGCAATTATTTTGAACAAGCAGTTTAGAGATAAAAAAAAAACAAAAATAATCCTTAGAATTTTATGTCAGAAAACAATTTACTTAAAGTAAAATCATTTTTTAATCTAAAAACAATGTCTTTCTGTTTGCTTCATAATGCTTAAAACTGTAACTTAAATAATACATGGATTCATATCTATTTCCATGCCAACTGATTCCCTGAAAATAACAGGCTCAATCCGTTAGTTTAAAAATAAGCAAATAAACAGTACAAAGATACAATCAAAGCTAACCTCAACTGGCACAGATCAGACCAAATGAGCAAGATGAATGTGCTGTCAATCAATTGCATTGGCATGCTATTGTCTACCCAACCTCCTTCAAGTTTGAAGAAACCTAGCATCAAAAACTCACTACTCAAAGAACAGCATCACTATGCAATTTTGGCAGTGATCACAACCACTAACTTCTGTGATTCCCACTGCTCCAGACTGCATGTCCAGACTTGATTTGTGGTAACACTCCCAGATTTGCTGATGAATTGCAAAAAAAGTCTTCTTTGAACCTGAAGGACAACTATGAGGATGCATTATCTCAGTGGAGAAACAAAGAGAGTTATGTATTTTGAAATTACAAAGAAAGCTACCAGTCATTACAAGTACAGGAATAAGAACAATACTACAAAGTAGATGAACAGTTTTGTTCAACTTTATTAAAAATTTACTGTAACAGACAACTCACAGAGGGAAAAATACAGCAGTTGAAGTGTCATAAAAATCAGCCAAAACAGAAGAAATCATTGTATAACACCTTTACAACTGTTGAAAACTCCATTGCCAACTCATTTTGGGTTCAACTCCAGAAGTTATTTCAATTTTATTCATACAATTAGCATTAATATTACAGAATGAAGAACAAAATATGAGGCTAGAGATTATCATGTCCAATACATAATACAAAGAAAAAAGTGAACAATATCTACAAAAACATTATGTATAATTTTTAAGATTATGTCAGGTAATTAATAAACACTAATTAAAATGTTTAGACTTGAAATATGTAAAGATTTTATTGCAAGAGAAGAACTGTTTTGAGTTTTCCCCATAAATTCAACATTGGCCAATACTGCAATATATTTTTTCTTTTTATCATTTTTAGTAAGGTAATCCGGTATTGCTATCAGAACATTAACAAAAGTCATTAAGTTAACCTTTATTAAATAATCTTGTCAACAATAAAAGCAAAGAACTGTTTTTCTTTAAAATTTAGATGGCAGTGTAACCTATAAATTTACAAATTGAGAAGATTGTTTCTAATACTTATATTTGCCAAAAATTTTTTTCTAATTCTTGTAAAAAGATCTATAATCTAATTATTGAAAATATATGAAGCAATAACAAGGGGAGAAAAAAAAAACAAAGAATTTTCTACAAATTCATCTACTTCTTAGATATTATCTATATTAAATAAATCAGACTGATCCTGAATATTCAACTAAAAGCTAGTAGTATTAATCTTGGTTCAATAACAATAATGTAATAACTGTGTTTTATATATATGTGTGTGTGTGTGTGCAAGCAACTTCTTCCCACAAACCACTACGATCTTGAACCAAACTCCCAAGAAGCTGTTTTCCCTGAACACTACACTCTTATTATGTTCAAGTTTAACCCGTTATCTTCCCCACCTATCCGTATAAACTGTGCCTCTTACTCTGCAACCCTCTACTTCAAGTGCCCCCACTGGCCTTGCACAGGGTGAAGCTAATTGTTACAAAAATAGAAAACAAAATAAAATATATATATATATATATATATATATATAAGTGTGCGTGAAGCCTGGGTGAAGAATCAAAACATTCAGTGAAATTTACCACCAACCAATATACCAAATCATATGTAAACTAAACATATAACTAAGAGTATACTGTCAGCTATTAATGCATACATATTTTTCTGGAATATCATGAAAAATAGCATCATAGGACAACTGGGGTGAAAAAAAAAAAGTGCTGAACTTGCTGCATGCTCAAATCAAAACTAAAAGCATTCCCAATATAACTGGTGTGTCCATGCATACTGTCTATAATATCAAGAAGACCAGTCATAGGCGATAGCATCCAAAGAAAATTTTGCAGTGGTGAGTTTTTGAGGTTTATTAAAGTAAAATTTTTAAACTTTTACAATGGGATCTTCAAGACCAGACATTCAACCTAGGTGTCATTGACCCTGACAAAAAAAAAAAAAGAAAAAAAGTACCCTTCTACAAGTTTCAATCCTGAAATGCCTTGTTTTTCTTACCTCAAGGTAGCTAAAACCAGAGGCAAAGTTAATGATGTGTGAACCCAGTATGGTGCTCACAGCTATGAAAATGCAGAAGTACTGCAAAGCTAAATTTACCAATTTCTAGCCAGTCAACTTTTTGGTTTCCCTTCAGCCCAGACTTGAACTTGATAAACTAACAATATTGGATTAAATTTACTATATCTGGTAAGCAAAATACTTTGGTGTATTTCAGACAGAAATTATATTGATTGGAATAGAGTTGCATTTTTTTTTTTTTTTCTTCCAGTAAAATCAATCACGTCAGTCAAAACTTATTTTTCAGTTTTAAAAATCTTGCAAAAATAAAATATATATTTCTGAAACATTATTTGAGGAAACTTAGCAAATTTAAAGTTAAACTAATCCGATTGGAAATAAATATTACTTATATATAGCATAAAATGTTGCATACAATCATTTCCTAACCACAGGGTCTTGTTTTTCTAACGTATTAATTGATTTATTGACAGCAGATTGACCACCGAATGTGATCATGATTATCTATGGCGCAACAGATGACAATTTTCATTAGGGTTTTCATAAGGGAAGGGACAATGTTTAAAACATGTGACCTTTTATTAGTAGATTTATCAGTTTGTACATCCATATTTCAGAAATTCTGCATCAATATACATATATGAAAACAAATGGAAATTCTTTTTAAAATAGTTGGGGTTTTCAGATTGTAATAAACTTCAAAATATATGATTAGTAAATATAGTTCTACTTAATATTCTCTAAAAATTATGTGATCAAAATTGAACTTTAAAAGATTGAAAAACTTTTATAAATTATTCAATTTTAAATTGTAAAAAAAAAGAAAAAAAAAAAAAAAGTTTTCATCAAAATTTTTTTTTCTTCAGACAATAAAAAGCAAAATGTCTTAGTTTTATTGTATTTTTATTTTTCAATTCAGAACAGATTTTCAGTAAGACCAGATCTGATTTTGCAAAATAAAATCGGTTTAAATTGTTAAAAAAAAAAAAATTTCTGAAGCTTTCATAAAATTAAGTAAGGGGAAGAAACACATGTAAAAAATAAATATTTTTACCAAGATTTTCTAATTTAAAAGAAAATTTCAAAAATCAATTTCATTCATTTGTAAATAAGTTCCGAAAATTCCATTAAACTCTGAGAATTATTTGATTTTTGCAGGAATTTCAAATTGCCGTATATACTCACAGATAGATTGCCCCTCTACTTTACGGCTTAATAATTGAGGAGTTACTGTTGACTCACAGATACATACTGCATATTATTTTTATATTGAGTCAACATGACAAAAAAACAAAAAAAAACACTATAGAAGAAAATGTTACAGTACATTTAGAAAAGTGTTTATCTATTTACATATCAAGTTAGTTTTAAAATTCATTCAAAACTGAATCCCAAGAATTCTTCTTCACTCATCACTGTCAAACATCATTCTCATTTGTTCATCAGTTAATAGGTTTTCATCATTGTCCATTTCATTTGACAAAATATATCTATTTTGCAGAATGAGGCAAAAATTTACCATGGACGCAAGGAAAACATGTTTTTTTTTTAATCAAAATTTTGAATGTTCTAAAAAGAGTAAAAAACACTAAAAAAAGGGAGGATCAAGGATTTTTTTATAATAAAACTATGTTTTCATTATGTTTGGAGCATGTTTCCATTACAGCATGCTGATTTTTAGCAATCTTGTGGAGGTACCTACTTTAATTGATCATCAGACTCTAGTCTGATGATGTTTAAGGCATAATGTGACAAATGAATAGCCTAAAGTTTTTAGTAAGAAAATTATAAACAGTTCTTATATATACTGTTTACCAAACTGTTAATGTTAGAGAGAAAGAAAGAAAAGCATAAAAAGACAAAGCGTAAAAAGTGAAAGAGTAAAAAGCGAAAGAGTAAAAAGCGAAAGAGTAAAAAGCGAAAGAGTAAAAAGCGAAAAAAGAAAAAAGCAAAAGAAAGAAAGAGAAGAACGAAGAAAGAGAAAAAATAAAAAATAAAACAACATTCTTTGTCTGTGGTCTTTAATTAAAGTTGTGTTAATTAAAAAAAAAAAAAATGCTACCAAGAGTGAGTTTTTTTTTTTTTTTTTTAAAGACGTTGGATTTGGACCCAGTTACATCAGTACCATCCAATACCAGCAGTAGTTTCATAACTTACAACATTGAATCCACACAAAAACAACACACAGTATTCTTTAACTATCATAAAAATTGCTGTAGCCAGGGCCAGATTTTGTATTTATGGAGCCCCCAGCTCAGACAGAGTTACCCTCTAACTCACACACACCTGTCTTGATTTTTATTTATTTATTTATTTTTTTTTTTTTACTCATGATATAATTTAAGCAATATTTACATAGCTTGAACTTATTGCAAATTCTTTAAATAAACTAGAATAGATATGTTTTGTCAATAAAAATATTCTTTAAGAAATACTGTTATTTTACTATTTATTGTTAATCAAATTAACATTTCTACGCAACTGTAATAAAAAAAGATTTTTTTAATAACCAGCATAATACAATAATACAATCAAAATAAAAATGAGTTTGTCATATTGATATAATTTCAGTTTATGAAACTATTTAGAAGTTATAACATTTAGAAAATTAAGATCATTGCTTTATAAAAGCTTGAGGGGTGCTAGGCTGCAGCAGCCAATACTAGCTTAAAGGATAATCTGGATCTGGCTGTACTTACTAATCCTATTTGAGTGTATGATTTTCCCAGTAGTCTGCACTTTAATGCCATTGTCCATATATGAACAAATAAATTTAAGGTACTTGATAAAGCTAATTCAATTAATTTAAAAAAAAAATAATATTACATGCACTACAACAGTAGTATGTATATCCAGTTGACCAGCAATCACAACAAAAGGTTACCCAGATTGATATACACCTGATTAAGGCCAGTAGGGCACAATGGCTAAAACATTGTGATAACAACGATTAAAATGAAGATAATAGTCTGAATATAAATAGTGTAAATAATTGTAACTCCTCATCTCAGAAACTCACACAGAAACCACAAGTTGTACAACTGAAATTATTTTTTTCTAAAAGGACAGTTATAATAAATATTTACAAAACATTGTCTGGTAGAAGATCAACATATTAGGGCACCCATAAAGGATAGAACTAACTGACAATGACTTGCAAGGCGAACTTGCTCACCAGTGTTCAATGACAGTGAACATTCATCTATAAGTATAGTAGGCCTTCTGTCCTACTAAAATAAGTTTAATGTTTTTATTGTTTGTTTTTTTTAAATTGAAAATCAATTATGAGTATTGATTGTAAATTTTATTTGCTCACAATTTCCTAAAAATGTAAGCTGATATTTGGAATCCATTCCTCCCACCCATCTCTTGCTCTTTAATAAAACAGAATCTATCTTAAACCAGCTAGACCTTTTTTTGCTTTAAATTGGCTTTGTTAATAGATGCAGCCTGCTGGAAATTATTTAATGTCAGATAGTAGAATTACCACAAACACACATAATTAATTTTCATTCTAATATAAAAAGTATACTTCAGTTGTGTTTAGACTTTTAGCTAATATTATGAGATCAGTTAAAAATAAAACCAAGCTGTCATAAAATAATAATACTTAGCTATTTATATCATTCAGTTAATACCAAGTGGAAGCCTGAAGCCCTGATCAATATAACTATCTCTTCAGCCAGGGTTACAGGATTTTGGAGGGGGAGTCATTGAACAAGCTAGCTTCTAACCAGATTTATAACATTGATTTTATTTCTGAAAACATTGTATTCATTCCTATTGTATTTAATAAACATTTTTTTTTATTGAATTGTGCAATACAAAGTGTTTTTTATTATTATTGCAATAAAACAATGTTGCTTGTTCATGCCAATTTAGAGAGAAATGTATGGAGGCTAATTCTTTTTTCTAATACACACTGCTTACAAACATTTGTAGAATGATGATCTGAGAGTTCTGATAAAAGAAAACAAGTGAAATACAAGGGGCAGGGGGGATTAATAACTGATTATGCTTCATCTAAGAAATTCAAAATAACATGTCCAGAGAGGATTTAAAACATTTTGAAACCCTTGAACTGTTCTTAAAACTTACATTCTATATTAGAAATATTAAAAGCTCCAAATGTTTAGCAATAAGAAAACAAACACTTGAGAGAGACTAAACATCCCTCATGGAGCAATGGTTAACAAGCTGATTTAACAAACCATTAATACTGTACAAAGTATGATACTTAGTGAGATAAGGTAAAATTGTATTATGTTCCACTCAACTAAGCTTTTATTTACCATATAAATTTGTGGATAAGCTGACTTCATGTGTAGAGCAACCCCAGAATTTTTTTTGTATGAAATTTAACCCCTCCAGGGAAGTCTGGGTATAGTACAACCAATCACCAAAAATGCATGTTTAACCTCTGCAAGAAAAAAAAAGCCACACCTGTATACAGTGCAAACCCGTCTTTTTTGTGCAAAAAAAAAAAAAAAAAAAAAATCTTAAAAACTTGCACTATACTCTGTATTTAGGCAGCAATCCTTTCATGCACATTTCATTGAAGACGACAGACAAGGTGCTTTTATTTAGCTTTTTTTATTAAAAAAACTAAATAAAAGCACTGTCTGTTGTTTTCAATGAAATGTGCATATATATATATATATATATATATATATATATATAAAGCATATTGGGAACATTCACCGTAAACATTTTTGCTGTAGGAAATCTTGCCTCAGGTTTTTTGCAGTAGGAAACTTCACCATAAAGGATTTTTTACTGTAAGACAACTTTGCTGCATTTTTTCAATACCCTTATCTCGAACATCCTTTTTGAAGTAATGTTCAATTTAATATGTGAAGTACCTTGTTATTAAGTATATATGGATGTCTTTTTTACGGGGTCAAACAGTAAAAAAGAAATTAAAAAGTAAACATTTATTTAAAAACTAAAAATATATCAAATTAACAAAGAAATAATTTAAAATGTGTGCAAATTCCAAGCCATGCTTCATAAATAATGTGTTTTTTGCATTGGACTGTAATGAAGCATTTTCTGCTGAAATCTTGCATTGATATCAATATATATTTACTTTTTTTGCACTGCATCTCCTCAATCTAAATAGCACTTTTTCTTTTTTGCTAATTTCTCTTCCTTTTACAAATACGCAATTTGTTTCCACAAACTGACAAGAATGACTGATGTAGAATTCTGATCCTATAACTTTGCTTATTCAAATGTTTAAATTGAAGCAACAATAGTGTGAGCCAGATATACTTGATAACAAGATACTCTGTATATTAAAAAAGAAAAATAATGTCAAATTGTCTTTGTCAAATTTGTTCTACAGCAAAAATGTTTATGGCGAATGTTCCTAGAACCATATATAAGAATTAATAGATTCTATTTTTAATCAAACATTTTTTATTATATCAAATATTTTATTAGTGGATACTTGTGTTTGAAATAGGCACCATTTTTTATTTTAATGTGTGTATTACATCTAGACCTGCAAATGCACTCTAGAAAAACTTAAGAAAATGTACTCAACAATAGACCTAATACACACTGTCTAAAATAAGAAAACGGGCCATCTATTTCAAACATGGGTATCCACTAAAAATAATGTTTGAGATTATATATATATATATATATATATATATATATATATATATATATATATATATATATAATCTAGAGTGTTCAGAAAGAAAGGAATTTTCTGTAACTAACTTTTATCTCAGTTAGTTTGAAAGTCCAGTATAGATGTGAAAGTATATTCTAAAGGCCAGGTATTTATCTTAATACAAATATATTTTGTGCTATTTTCACATCTATGATATTGAAGGTAAACAAAATCTTAATTGGGTGGACAAAAGAGTTTGCTTCAAAGAAAAACTGGAATGCAAAAGATCAGGTCAGTCCAACCTGGTTGAATAGAGTGGTCTTAATGATTCTTTGTTGGTTTAGACAAATGCTTTGCAACAAGGTGAGTAAGAACATACTGAGTAATCTAAATATTCATGTTGCAAAGTTGAAAATCTGAAGTAGTGGATATGGCTAGGATTTTCATGCAGAGTTTTTTTTTTAAAGTACACATTATGAAAAAAAGCATCGTCATATCTCAGCTGTGAACACAAACACTTGCTTGAAAATCAGTAGGAGTTGATATTCTTAAGATTTTATACTGTATTTTGATCCAGTCAGGTGTTGCTTTTTGTGGGTTGTATATTTAAAGTTACTGGGTATAATTCTAAAATTCATTCAGCAAATCAAAGTAAGTTTCCATGTTGTTTAATACAAAGAAAAGATTCGTTTCCATTTCTGGGTTGATCTATAGAGACCAAATCATTGTAGCAGTTGTAAATGATTTTTTTTTTTTTTTATAGAGCTGGAGTTTGTTACCATTAGGTGATCTATACCTATATATCCAGAATTAGCAGAGATAAATTTTAGATTTTATATTCAACCTCATTTTAAACAAGGTTGAAGACAAAAGGCTGAATTTTATGATGTTTCGCTTGAAAGAATCATTCTAAGAATCTTTACTCATTTTTAAATATAAAATAAAACCAGAAAAGATGTAAAGTAGCAAAAAATTATTTCTGCACTGAATATTCACAAACATTTAAAGCCAATCTTAAGTAGCACTATATGAATTTATAATGCTTGTGTAAAGAACAAAAAACTTGAGTTTCACTAAAACCAGCATTTTCAAAAAAAAAAAAAAAAAAATCAACTTAAAATTTGTTTTTGGTGTGGAAAGAAAAACCCAACTATTTTCAAATCACTGAAAAAAATATTAGCTTCCAATGAAATAAAAATTTAAATATCCTTGTGTGTGTGTGTGTGTGAGAGTGAGAGAGAGAGAGGTTAAAAGGATTTTACATTACATAACCAAGTGTGGTTGTAGGGCTGCTGCACAGCCCCCCCCCCCATCAAATTCAATTACATGAGTAATAATTTGGTAATTTCAGACATCTAAACTTGCTTCTTTTTTAATCATTTCACCCAAGAATGGGAATAAATCCACTAAGATGCAAGGGGTGAGAATGAGGAAAAAAACACAAAAAAGAGAACATGAAATTAAGAGACAGAACAGGAATTTAAGATCACAACTGACATTACATTTAAATTTTTGAAGATCAAAGTTGACTGACAAAGCTGGAAGAAATGTGGTAGATGAAATTATTAGCATACAACTTATGATTACATCTAGCCATTTCAGCTGTAAAATGATGAGACCTTGCCATCAACCTAGTACTGTGATTAAATTCATAAAGTCTAGGTACCATAGAGGAAAGTTCATCTGGACAATTACCATGAAAATATTTATAGAAAAGTAGGTACTTCCAATAATTTGCTAAAAATCAGTATAGCCTAATGATAAAAGAACTGAAACTTAATAAAAACAAAGTTTTATTGTTAAAATGTTTATATTATTATTAAGAAGAAAGAAGAAAGTATTTTTTTTAATTTAAAAAAAAAATTTTTTTCCTTCTAACACGTTCTAAATTTGTGTAAAAAAATTTTTTTTTTTTGTCAACTTTGTACTACTTGTGGTAATGGCCATTTTAGTGAAGCAGTTTCCGGAGGAAAACCCATTAATTTAGAAAATCAGATAATTGTCCGATTTTAATGAAACTTTCAGGACTTATTCAAAAATGAATAAATTTATTATTTTATTTTTAAATTTATTTTTTAGAAAATCTTGGTAAAAATATATTTTATTTTATTTTTACATTTACCATAATTAAAGATGTTTTTTTTTTTGTGCCCCCAAATGTTATTTTTTTTAGTATGATATCTTGTAAGTGACATTATGGTTAAAAGGTCATGTGTTTCAAAGCTTGTCTCCTCCTTAGAGTAAGCTCCTTGACATATAGAGGTCTTCGGCTTATGTCACTGTCAGTTATTAAATTAAAAATTAAATTGAGATAATAAAATTATCTCATTTATCAATTTAAACAATTAATAAATAAAAAAAGAAAAGAAAAAAAGCACAAATAAAATAAAAATGGCAAATATTTAAACTATACAATACTTAAGGAAAAGGTATAAACTTAGGAACATTAAGATTACCTCCTCGGTTATCCATTGAAACTGCTATCCACCGAAAAAAAAGACAAGAAGCCAGTCCCCACCATGGACCATTTAAAAGATAGTTTGTGCAGCGGATTGGTTGTTACAAACATCCAATTGGGTGTGCGAAATACGTGGTCTTTCTTCGTCTAATTCAATAAAAAGCCAGAGTAGTTGTTAGCGTTTGATTGAGAGGAGGGGATCAGGGATTGATCTCCCCTGATTGGGTCGATTTGGTGATGGGGAGTATGATGTTGAAAGACCCGAAACTCCCTGATGAACCAAGTCAAATAACATCACTGACGACCTCCTCGGGCACCTACTTAAAAGCGTATTTTTGAATTATTTAGTGAGATATTTTAATTATTAATATAATAATATTAAGAAAATTAATGTAATATTAAGAAAATTATTTATCATTATCTTAGCTATTAAATAATGAAATACCATTATAGCGGTAACTCAATAATGCAAGAAATTTTTATAGTATTTTAAATTATTATAAGAAACAAAAAAAATATGTTATGTCAATTTTGGTACACCGTACTAAACCCGTCAACATATTCAGCCATCAAATTATTGATGGAGACGTGAAAATGACAATACACCGAGGTCAAGAAATGTTTGTCTAGAAAATTTTATGCTACAAGTAAGTCATATTTAACTTTAAATTTGCTAATTCTACGAAAGTAACATTTCAGAAATGTATATCTTATTTTAGTGGGATTTTCAAAAATGAAAAAATAAGTTTTGTCTAAATTTCTCTAAAAAAAAGTTAAAAATGGCCATTTCGATTGGTTTTTCAGAAGCATCGACTAAAAATCATTCAAATTTCTATTTGAAATACTCCACAGTATAATTTTTTTCTTGAATTAAATTTAATCCTTTAGCTTTCAATTGAAGCTGGGGGAAAGCTTCGAAAAGCATTTTTCCTTTGTGAAAAATATATTTACACCTTAGGTATACAAATTTTTGGAGGTGCCTATAGAAAAGACACAGGGAAGCTGCATTATGGTGATGAAAATATGACAAACTGAGATGCTAGGTCAGGACCAATAACATTACAGATTCTTCTTTGTATTTTATCAAGAATCTCCAAATATATAGAAGCAGCAGTCTAGGTGTGGTAGCAATATTCAATGCATATTCAAAATTTACCCCAAAATGACCTGGAAACTAACTGCTACTCTTAAACATGTATTAATCTGCATGTAAAATTTCATGTATCACAAAGCTAACTCCTAGTTCTCAAGTAGAAAATGTTAATCTATTACATCAATATCATTCACTCCAAGTTTAAAATAATACATATACTTTACCTCAGCTCCAAACCATAATTGTCCAGCTAGGCTCTCTTGTAACACATCATCTGGGAACTTTACCCTGAAATCACGATTAGCTCTTTCCACATCAATTGCTTGGTCCATGATCTTTTGGATAATATTTAGAACCTTATCTTGGCATCCTCGGAGTTGGTTCACCAAAAGTGTACAACGTTCAGGGTCCTTACGACCATCGAAGCTGTCCAACTCTGCAGCCACCATATTCAGCTCTTCATCTGCATAGTAAAATTGAGCTAATAATGACCGATCAGTTTTCTGAAATTAGAAAAAGAAAATATTTTCTCAAATATGCAGATCAGTTTGTAAGTTTTAATTCATATATTTATGTATCTAAGAGTAAACAAAAAAAAAAAATCAGCTGTCAAAAGTGTCATCAAAAACTGATTAATAGATTTTTGTTGTCAACAAGTACAAAATTACAAATTCTTACAAACAATATTGGAGTCACTAATTGTTTACAGTGTAGAAGCTGTGTTTTGAGGAGCAATCACCAAATATTAACCCAGGCTCTCTTTCTCCCACAACACACACAATATATCACCAACACTGCACTAAGATACTATGTTCAAATTGTTAGTGGTTCTTGTTTGATAATTGTGTTGCAAAAAACTGAGTAGCAGTTTGGACTTAGTCTCTCTGCGTAGTCGTGGTTAAAATTTATTATAGCAACATGTGACACATTTTTGCTTCAGTAAATGCACTCTTTCAGTTTAACCATGAACAGTTTGAGTTTATTAATTCTTTACATTTTAGAGATATTTCACTGGTTATCCAAAACCAATACTATTTCTTTCCTGTTTGTAGAGTTATTTTTACAACTTTCATTTATAAGCAGAAGTAGCATCAAAACGACCAACTGACTCCTGCCAACCACGTCTTCTACCAATGTTCTCAGTGATTCAGGTGTCACCCCCTGCTGCCAATCGTCTCACCAATCACAATGTTTTCAACTGCCTACCCTTGTCTAAAACAGCCTTCTCAACACACCAACTATCACTGCCTATTATCCTTCAACACCTCCCAAGCAGTTTCATCTTCATCATCTGGTTACCAACTACCATCTGCCCTGGGCTACCAACCCAATACACCAACTGTTTATCAACCTTCAACATCACTAGAGCTTCTTCAGTCATCATCAACTGTTGATGCATCTAGAGCAAAAACAGGTACCATGTCCTGCAAAGAGAGAACCATAAAAACATTTTTCTGCCTCTTCCGTTGCTGTTTTTCTTTAAATGCTTCCTTTAATTGGCACAGTGAGTTAGTAGTCTTTTGCATTTATTTGTGTTGCATTTCAAAATTAATAAATTTATTTTGTGTAATTTTAGTAAATTTATCTGTTAAAATGAGAGGTCAGTGTTATTTTTGCTTTTGCATAATTTAGATGCCAATTTATTCATTGCACCCTGTGTGTGTGTGTGTATATTTTTATATATATTATTTATATATTATGCATGCACAGTACTTATTGGAAAGCACTCAATATCAGTGATAGATCTAACACACACAGGATTCATCATTCTCGGTCTAGACATGATGAATTATGACAATATATAGGGATTGAATTTTCCCTAAATTTTAGAAATCTGAATGCAGAATACCAAACAATGTATAATCAAAATTTAAATCCACTTTTTCATTTCATGAGAATGTTTCTTATTTTTATTGATAGTACATTTTCAATCTAAGTCTTCTCAGTACTTCTTCAGCTGTGTCGAAGCTCTCTTTCAGGACTTTCTTTTTTGCTGCTCCTATGATTCCAATTTTCACTAGTGCCTTGGCTTAATGAGTGTCCCACAAAACCTCTGCACCCCCACTTCAACTGGATCAAAGTAGATTTTCCAACCATTTTGCTGGCACCTTTCAACCAGTTCCTGGTAACTCTTGTGCTTTCTTTCTTTAGCAAAGATGATATTCTGCTCCCATGTAACCAATAATTCCCAAATTATTAATTTCTTGGTGTTGTTGGAATATATTAATAGGTCTGGGCAAAGTGTTGTCTGCACTATGTTTTTGCAGGTGCTATTGAAATCATATTTGGGGTATTTTTTCCTGCTTTTGTTTTATTTCCTATAGCCTTAATAAAATGTATTAATGGCTCTTTACACACTTCTTTAAATTTGCACAACCTAATGGCCATCGTGACTGCATTCATTATGGCTCTAAGGACCTGATTGTGGCGTCAATGATACCGACCATCCCCTAAAGCTTTGGGGCAGCTACTTAAGATATGTTGCAACAAACCTCTCCTTCCACATAGAACGCAGTTGGTGGGGTCATTTATACCCCATATATTTAGATTTGCTGGACATGGGAGAATGTCAGACTGATTTTATTAGGAACTGTATTCTACTAAAGTCAGCATGCCAGCAATCTGACCAATTTATCATCCGCTGTTCAATTCCTTCCCATTTTGTCCATGCTCCTTGTTGGCAAAGCCTGACTATTCTACAGTAACAGTTTTCCTTGGCACCTGCTCGGACTTTCTAATAACTTGAGTCTTTCTTTACCTCAGACTTTATCATATTGTCTACTGGGAAAGTAGCCTAATCCTGTCTTCCCCTTTGTCTGGATTCCTATTAAGGAATTGTCTTAGCCTCTCTTCTGCCACAGCTAATTCTTTAATGGCACTCCATTTTCTCCCTGCCACAGTCTATTCCTGCCTCTCTCACTTTCAGGTTTTTAGATTCTCTGAATCGGTGGACTTCCCTAGTCCAGCTTGCTAGGAACTCCTCTTTGATGCTACTAAGTGGTAGCTTTAGCACATTTGTGTTACCATACAGTGCAGCATTGTTTAAGCTTTTAGGTAACCCAAGCCATCTTAAGCACATTTTTATTTTCCTCTCCAAAGCTTCCACCATAGTGTGCAGGACTTCATATAACTGAAGCGGCCATAGTACTCTGGATAATAATGAGTGTTTTTTTTTTAGTCACTAGAGACCTTGATTTAGCTGGTTTGAATTTCATCCTTGCCCAGTTCATGTTCCTTTCAAGATCCCTCAAGAGCCACCTGCAATCTGTTACTGAGTTTGTCGTGATAAGGTCATCCATGTAAGCACTTTTTGAAAGTACCTGAAAGTTGTTGTAATAGTCCATGATTAAATGGCCAATGATACTAGGAATGTGGTGCACTTCTAAAGCTTCACCGATGTGCTTGTGTATGATCGACCCATAGGCGTTTATGAGGTTCAACTATAAGACACTTAAGTCACACTTGTTCTTTCTGGCTTCTCTCAGAAGTTGTGTCAGTACTCCCATGTGTTCCAGGCAGTGTGGCATTCCTGTGATGCCTCCCTTCTGGGCTGACATGTCTATATAGCCATTATTGACACAGTAGTGAGAGAAATGTTTGGCCAAGATTCCGAAGTAGAGAATGATACAAAATTGTTCAATCTCTTAAGGATTCTTCCTTAGGGATCCATATCCTGTTAGCTTAAATGTTGGTCTAAATCTCCTCTTGCGGTCACTTGCAATATCTCTGTAATGTCATTATCAAACTCCTTCCCCTTTGTTGTTAGCTGGAGGCCATTTAATTCTCTTCCGGGGGAGCCATACTTGGTGAATGAGTAATAGGAGCTTGGAGATCCAGGGCTCTGTGGGATGCCTCTTGTCTTCGTTCCTCTTCTGTTATACCAGAGCTTTGACCTGCATGTTGTGTGACTCTATACTCCCAGTTGGATTTTTATGTGTGTGTGTGTGTGTGTGTGTGTGTGAATGTATATATATTTGAATGGTCATTCTTATCAAACTTACATGAATTAAATAAAAATTTCAATTTGAAAATTACTATAACATTAGTAAATATGACAGATACCTGAAAAGGGCCAGAGGATACAATGACTAATGTTGTGACTATAATAATCAAGATAAAGGAACAACAGCTTGAATAAATTAGTATATAAAATAAATTTAAGTGCAGAAAGCACAAGAGCAGTAAACTATTTTTATGCTGAAATTTCTTTGATAAGGTGTTATATACATTTACAGTTGGAATAGTATATTTATCGTGGTTGTTCTCTTTCATATTTCTGTTAAAACTTTGCCCACCTTCTGCTTTTGTGGAACTTTGAATCAAATACTTCATTCAATCTACAGAAGTAGATTGTTTGCTTCTCATGCTTAGGGAAACATTATCAGATCAGTCTTTTCAGCTTTGTTACGCTTGTCATTTTCTTCAACTGAATCAGAGTGAATGACTTTTCCAACCTACCCAATCCAAAGATTGAACACACAACTCAAGAATCCAGATTTGTTTTAACCAATGCTTTCATCCAGTAGGCCATGCATCTCCTGGGGTTTGATTCCAGTTTATTTTGAGGGTCCCAATAGATAACCTGATAAAGATGTTGACATTCTCTACTTAAACAAAATACTTCCAATTGAAGTTCTGACAGAAATAAAACTTACTTATGGGAACAATATTATCTCTAGTAATAGCAAACATACAAACTGAGGTTAAAAATTGTTGGTTAGGTATAATTAGGATTCTCCAGATCACTTTTATATATATATATATATATATATTATATATATATATATATATATATATATAAGCATAGCATGATGAAAAAGACCCCCAAACCTGATGAAAAGATTTTATCATCAAAATGTGTATGTTATTAATAGGAAAGAACAAAGTTTTTTATTTTTAAAAATTTTTCCTTCTTTTTAGAACATTCTAACTTTTGATAAAATAAAATAAAAAATAAAAAAAAATGTTTTTCATTGTGTCAGTGGAACTACTAATTAACAGAAAATTTTAGCACATTGTTTTTTTTATTTGTATGACAAACATTAATTTGGAAAATCTTCAAAAAAAAAAAAAACAAAAAAAAAAAACAATTGTTGGATTTTAATGAAACTTTCAAAAACTATTCAACAAATGACTGAAAAATCCATAACTAATTTTATGAAAACTCTAGAAATTCAAAACTGTAGGATTTAGTGATTATATTAGTCAAAAGCACAAGGCTTTGAGGAAAGCAAATCAGGTTTTTTTTTGGTTTTTTTTAATGGACTACCTCTACCTGAAAATCAGCTCTGAATTGTGACATACAAAACTCAATAAAACAAAGATATTATTTAATTTCAAATGCTTTTAGTTGTTTTTATGAATATGGATAACATAAGTTTTTTTTTCCCTTCAGACAATGAAGGAAAAAAAAATTTTTTTGATGAAAAATGAATTTTCACAATTATTTGTTTCTTGAATTATTTTTATCATTTTTACACTAAAGTTGTAATGGTGTACAGTTTAATCAATAAAATGTCACGTTATTTGAGTTACTATAAACTTTGTTCCCCGCTGTTACGGCCTTTATTTTTGCAAATTGTTTGTGCAAAACACACGTGGAGAAGTTAATTTGATTTTTCAATTTCAACTGAGAATGGTACCTACAAGTATTAGGTACCCATCTTATGAAATTTATATGATCTTATTTTTATATTATCTCAGTTATGACATTTTCCATAAATGAAATATCAAAATTAATAATAAAATGAATGGAAATACAAATAACACAGTAAAATGCAATAAATGTACATAAAATTATAGTATTTTATGTAAATTTCTGATAAAATTTCATAAGTTTAAAACGCTTGTTTTTGTCATATGACACTAACAAAATATTCAGCGAAAATTTCCCCATTCATCAGTAGCATTAAACGCCTCATAGAATGTAAAGTTCTTAAAGCAAACCTGCGCCAAAATGTTTTCTTGAATCCTTGAGGACTTGGCTGTCCAAAAATGACATGATGAAACAATGGAAACTGATCGTGGAAAACAATTATGTGTAACAAGTTTTCGATCAATCAGTTGCCTTCCAAACATTTTCAATCCATGTTATTGGATCCAGAGGGCTATTGTTTGCACATAGAATTATTCAATTATTCACTGGTAATTAATGTTTGATTTGGCTGGGGGGAGGGGGTAGCATTAAGAAATTATGGCCAATTTTCAGAGAAAAATAGTTTTTTTTGTTCACTGCAAAACAATTTTTTTTTTCCAAACTTCAATCCTTTCTCTAAGTTGGTGTGAACATCATTGAATAAAAGGAACTGCAATATGACCTGACAATGGGAAAGACATCCAGTGAAAAAAAAAAACAGTATAGTCTGCTAGTCTTTTTGTTGTCACAAGGAGTGTTTAAAAAAACAAAAAAAAAACAAAACCTGGTGGGCATGGACTTTGTCACATTTTGAGTCCCTGGGAACTCTCAATTTTAAACCTGAAATTGTTTGATTATGATTTAGGCTTTCTGATACCCCCACCGGTTAATTTCCCATTATTGTGTAAAATTTTTCTTTAGAAAAAGAAAGAAAAAAAAAAAACAATAAAAAAATTTACTATTTTTTCATATTTTACCCACTGAAAAAAATTTCTGAGTCATTTACTACCAGCCAATTTTACTCTTAAATGAAAGAACATTGTTTGCTTTCAGAAAATATCTAGTTTCATAGGAATGAAAAGTTTCCTTGATATTTTGTTCAGATGACAAAAGTCATTTTTCAATATTTTACCTTGTTTTGCTGAGCACTATAAAAGTATGAAAATCATTTTTTTTTTTTTTCAGAGAAAATAGGCTGCCACAAAATGACTTGCTATTTTTGTGATGATTTTTACTTGAGATAGAAAATTTTTACCATAGCAGACCTGAATTAACTTTAGGTAAGCTTATCTATAGGAGCCCTAAAAACAGTTGTGAAGTTACCTATAAATTAAGTAGATACCTTTCTTATGAAATTTTATCTCACTCTTATTTTAATTTTTTTTTTTATAATATATTTTCCACAAAGCATTGTAAACATAAAAGGTGAAAGTACAAAAAAGAAAAACAAAAAAATTAGAGCGATGAAAGTCTTCCTTAAAAATAACAGGTAAATAATTGGTTCACTTAAATCTGAATAATTATGTCACTTTTGTCCTTTTGTACGATAACTTTCCCTTACGTAAGCTGTCAATACGTGATGAAATCATCACTCGTCACCAAATGTTAAGACCTGCTTTGTCTTATTTTTAAACTACATTTTTTCAGTGCAGAAAGTAAGTAATGTTTGTTTCAAAATATTTAAAAAAAAATTTATAATGTCTAATTTTCTTAAAATAAATTTTGAAAAATTATAATTGATTTTTAAAAGAATTTTAAAATGGAGATTTTTGTTTACAAGATGGAAAAGAAAATGGTTGACATGATCGATTTTGTGTCAATTTTGCTGACTTAAAAAAATGATTTTTAATAGAAATTTCAGACATGCTAGGAATGATAAAAAAAAAAAAAAATGTAAAAAATACTCAAAATATTTTGATCTTTCCTCTAGATAATGACAAACATTTAGACAGTAAAAAATTATTTTCATCAAGTTTAAGATCCTCTTTCATCATGCTATGCTCTTTTTTAGCAAATTATTCCGAGGTACCTAAATATAAAGAAAATGAGTATAATGGTCTGAATGATAAGGCATATAAAACCAAGGTATATTCTGCCACCTTGGTTATTGTGATTTGGTCAGTGTATCCTTTTGAGAAGATAATGAAATTCTATAAAATATTCTATAAAAAAATATACACATTGAACTAATATATAACAAGGAATTCCTTTTTATATCACTTTATTGAAAATGTTAATTTTATTAGTTATGAAATAAAACAATGTTTTCATTATATGCTAATATTCAAACTGAATGAAGTAACCTAGGAGCAATTATTCTTCATTCAACAAAGGCTGAAGTTTAAAACAATTTAGTTTTATATTCATTCCCTGATAATATTCAAACATTTTAAGACCAGTGACTTCAAAGATAGCTATAACATAAGAATGAAAAACTAAGAAATGAAATGTTTATTAATGTAATGTAACAGGAAGCTAAAAAGACAAAAAACATTAAATGATAACAGATACAGAGCTTGTTAATTTATCAGCTTTGAGTTCTTATCTTGCAACGAGTAGGCAACAGTCTCCAAGGTTAATACATTAATCACAAGCTGATAAGTATGGCTGTCATAAAGTCCTACCACGTGGCAAAGGTGAGAAAGCGACTAATTATATATATATATATATATATATAAAAGTGAACATGCAATCGTCAGGCCACGAGTGCTGTTATTTTTTTCGCCTATTTATATACATGGGTCAGTGGTGCATTGTGGGTAGTCTATTTTGGCGGATATTTTACCGGAAGTCATTTATTTGTTTATTTATTTGTATCAAATTATTTTGCTTGTTTTTATTTAATTTTATTTTTATTTTTTATCTTATATATTCATTTTTTTATTTTGATCAGTGTTTTTATTAATGTAGTAAAAATTTGTTTATATAGCTTATTGTGGCTAGTCTATTATGCTGGTTATTTTACCGGAAGTTGTTGATTTGTTTATTTATTTGGGTCAAATTATTTTGCTTGTTTTTATTTATTTTTATTTTTTATCTTATATATTTATTTATTTATTATTTTTTATTTTGATCGGTGTTTTTATTAACGTAATAAAAATTTGTTTATATAGCTTATTTAATAGTTTTGTTTTTGTTTGGGAAGATAAAGCTATTTGTTGAATTTTGGGGTTGATTGTTGTGGTTTGTTCTGAATATTATTTTGGCGGGAACAGTTTTCAATTTATTTATTTGGATTGATTATCTTTATTTGTTTTCTCTAAACGGCTAGTTTATCGGTATCGGTTGTTAGTTTATTTATATATTTGGATGTATTTAGATCAATTTATTATACTGGTTGTTATTTATTTGTTACGCTGTATATTTTCTCTTTTTGGTTTTTGATTTTTAAGTAACGCAGTATTTTTTTTTTATCGTTATATAACAGTTATAGCTATTTTTCGTCCGATTTTTGTGTTTTGATTTTTTATAGTCTAATATTTTGGTCATAATAGTTTGCTAATTTGTTTATTATTTACTTTATTTATTGATTTTGTTCCTTATTTTTTAATTCTATTTCGTCTATTCTAACAGGTGTGATTTGGTAATTTGTTTGGATTAATTTATTTTACTTATTTTATTGTCATTTTGTTTGTTTATGTATTTATTTTTTTCGTTTTCGATTTTTAAGTTGCGTAGTAAAAATTTGTTTTCATGTCTGCATTTTGAGATTAGTTCGGATCTTTTATTTAATAATTTATTTTGGTCTGGGAAGGTAATGATAGCTATATTTTCCTCCAAGCAAAGTTTGCAAGTTTTTGATTGGTCGTTGTAGGCTGATGATTTTTTCCTTATTTTCCAAGATATTTTTGGTGTGGTGTGCGTTTTGTTTTTTATTTCCCAGATATACTTAGAAAGCATTGTGCTGTTCGCATATTTACTGTCAATACAAAACTTCAATGTTGTCTGAATTTGTTTCAGACAAGGTGTTGTAATTATAGCATTTGCTACAGATTATTTTCCTTGTCTTCATTAAGGTTATAGTGCTTAAAAGGCTGTGATAAAAAGTAGCAAAAAAGAAATTGGAGTGAACATTTTTAGTGAAAAATAAATGTTCCTAATTTCTACCTCTATGGGAATCTATACATGACATAATCTTTAAATAGGTCATGTGATTTAAGAGTTGCCTGATGCACAGCAATTATTTCATTTTTAATTCAGTTCTGTTTCATCATTAACATCTTTGCAAATCATCCTTTCAAAATATCAAAAAAAAAAAGTTTTACTTTTAATTGCTATTTCACTAAATATTTTTATTTTATGTATTTTAGTTTGGGCCATACTTCAATTAATTAATTTTTTGTTTAAGGTAGTAAACTTAAGAATCTAGAGATGAAATGCAAATTTCATAAAGTTTTTGAAACCTAACTAAAAGTCAATAAAATATTAAATAAATATGTTAATTTGTAAAAAAAAAAAAAAAAAAAAAAAATGTATTCACTTAGATTTCATGAATTTGTCATTTCTGCTCATCCATAAGAGCTGTCATCACTTTGAGAACTTCTCAATAAATCAATAAAGATCAAAGAAAGACTGGACTCATCGGTAAGAAATGCTTGTATATTGGTTTTTTATGCTATAAGTAATATTTATTTCAAATCAGATTAATTTAACTTTAAATTTTCTAATTTCACTCAAATAATGTGTCACAAATCTATAATTTAATTTTGTAAGATTTTAAAACCAATAAATTTGTTTACAAATTTCTTAAAATTGAGAAAATGGCCACTTTTAAAAAAAAAAAAAATTAAATTGAGCAATTATTTAACATTCCAATCTATATAATTTCTATCTGAAATACACCAGAATATTTTACTTACTGGAAATAATAAATTTAATCATTTAGCTTTCAATTTTTTATTTTTAAAATTTAATTTTAAAACTTGGGTATCAAAAATTCAGTGGCGGTGCCTAATAGGAAAGCAACTTAAATCCACTGATCAACTAATTTGTTTTCATTTGTTTCTTGGAACATGGATATAAATTGCACAGAATTCTATTTATTTCATGCCAAAATTTAACAAAGCTTAACAAAGAAATGCCATCATCGTTTTATGAAATATTTGACTGAAAAGATATCACAAGGTTATTCTGAATGTGAATAGATCTGAATGTATGTCAAATCCAAATGTTATGACAAAAACAGTAAATTTAGCATTACTTACATTTACATGCTCATTCTTGTGTTTATAAACAACAAAACTTAGTTTTTAGGTTGTTTATTCCTTTCAGTCTGTCACGTCATACATTCCAAGTATCTCTTAATTAAATATTGTTTAGTATGTAATAGAAACAACAAAGAATGGGTAACAAATATAGGAAGATAAACAGAAAAAGATTTGACAAATGCAATATCTTCATTGCCATATTCATAATGTTTTGAACATTGTAAGCTCCAGCCTTCTTCAGGTGAGTGGAATTTTGAACTGAATCCTTTATTTCATTCACCAGGGTAGATTGTTTTAATTCAACATGCCAGGCCTCTTCCAGATGTCTTGGTTATTTCCCTTTAACTCAACTCTCCAAGTTTTTTGATTCACCACTGCCGTAGCCTGGTAATGAACTCACAACTCTCTGCATACAATGGCCAAAATATTGTGAATATGGGAATGAAGATGAGGATAACAGTCAGAATAATGTAATCGTAATACTTCATCTCAGAGATATAGACAGAAAATGAATCAAGTTTAAATGTTTTTTAAATTGAGGTAACTTTCACATCCAATTCTGAAATTATCCCATCCAGTAAATGCTTTTTATTTCATAGAGATATTCAGTTGTTATAAATATAGGTTTGTGTATGTGAGATATATATATAATTTGTAGAGGACAACATTTGTTTAAGATACCTCTATATTACTTAAATTTATATCATTACTAAGAGAAAGGAAAAAACTTAATATTTTTATATTGTTAAAATTTCAAGAAGATTTTAAATATTAATGTGTAAAATGTCATGAGAAAAAAGTACTTAAAGGCAACATTGTAGCTGGACATCATGGAAATGCCCAGGCCTATACCAGTTTTGCTTTGACATTTGATGAGTCAGTGCGAAAATTAGACAGCTCATGGCAAAGTTTTATTTGTGGGTAATGAAAAGATACTGTCATTCAGTCAAAATAAGAAAAATAATTTGATACAGCAATACCATGAATAGTACAGTTAATTTGTTCCAAAATTAGTCTGGACCAGTCAAAAACAGTACTGTTTAAGGTGTTATATGTTTCAGTATAATTTGTTCCAACTGAAAAAGGATAAAAAATAATTTTTTTTTTTTTTTTTACTTTTCATAAGTTATATATATATATATATATATAATAATAATAATAAAATGAAATCATCTGTAATGTGTTACAAGGTTTCAAAAAGTAATAAAAAAAATTTCGTGGAATTTGAAAAAACATTAATCTCCTGGAGAAACACTGTATTTTTCTGTATATATGACAACCTTTAAATCCCATAAATCACCATTAAAAATTGGAAATTGTCTTATACTACAATTAAAAAAAAAGTAACTTTAAATTCTGAGTGTTGTTTGTCAGTAGGCTAACCTAGGTCTCTGTGAGATAAGCATAATAATGTACATAAAAAAATCACAGTATCAAATAAATTGATAATAAAAGTAATAAAACCATTTCTACCTTATATATACTGGCATAACTTCATAATAAATTGCCTATTCAAAGAATAATTTTGTATCAAGGAAATTAATTTGTATCCATGAAAGCTCAGCTGAGGAAATGTAAACATCGAGTTATGATTGTGCTCACACCAACCTTCATCTTTCACTAAACTTTCAATATCATGGTAGTGTTAATTACATCAGCAATAATGTTTAGGATAACACAATATTTATTTCTCATTAAAAATTAAATGGCCATTATTAGTATATCAGGCTGTTAGTAACTGTTTAGATATAGGAAATAAAGAATTAGTAGTCACAAGAGATCATGGGATGAAACTTAAACAATGGTTTCCCTTTTAGCGGATGTGTGTAGGAAAAACATGATATAGAAAAGGTTTTGTTATTTCACTTATTTTGTATTTCTAAGGATACAACAACAACATTTCCAATAACATCTTTATATAATCAATAAGCAGTCATCTTATACTACCGGTATAGGATAAATTCATGAAAAATTTGCTTTTTTTTTTTTTCCTCATTATCTAAAGGTTGCCCTATATATGGAAGTATATGGTAATCCTTTAGTGATGTTTGCACTAATCTTTGCTTTTGATCTTCAAGCTTGTTTTTGTTGTATTGAATGGTATTTTCTAAGTTTTACTGTATTTTGTTGCTGCTGTTTCATTCAACAGTTGATGTTCATGATGAAATCAAAAGTATATATATATATATATATATATATATAGATATATATATATATATATACATATATATACACACACACACACTTTTGATTTCATCATGAACAATAACAGAAGTCCACAATCATACATCACTTGACTCTTCACAAATAGCAGTGAATAAAAACTGAAAGTAGGTAGGAAGGTCTAAGATTAAAATATTAGACCTGAACACTGGAAAGGAGTCAAAAGAAAAAGAACCTATAAAAGACTAAGTTAATGGGAGAGAGAGATCAATCTAAAAACTTATTCTGTAAAATATACATTTTAAGTTGCTTAAACTAACAATTATTTAACAATGTTATGATTGGAGAAGTCATTTTTTAATGACTTCAATAATATTCCCAGAAAACAGGTTTAATTTGAATCCTCTATATCCTAACTTTGTTGCCTAATTAGAACAGTAATAAATATGTGGGTAATTTTTCTTGCAATGAGAAATCTGATGCAATAAGAAACAGTACAATTATTGAAATTATTACGGAGTCGCTAATTGGGTGCCCTGTGATTGGATGAAAAAAACAACCAATCACAGGCTACCATTTTAGATTTTCACCAAACTCCCACGAGAGCGGTTTTTACGAACTCTCTTCCTGTTTTGCTTGTTGAGACCCTCAGAGACAACACGTTCCCCGTCTGCACTCTCCGTCATCTAAACACCAGGACACATATGTGAGGATTTAGAGCCTTGGCTTCTGAGCTTCAGTTGCTGTCTATTTCTTCAACCCAGCCAAAATGACACAGGAAATGTAAAACTGTTAAAAGGACGCATCTTTCAGATAAGTTCCACAAACCCAACTGTTTGCAAGAAACTTTCCTCTCTTTTCCTACAAATACAAGTTTTTTCAAACATTTTCATCTGTGTTTATGTTCCTTTCTTCTTGCCGGCATCATAATATTTTCATTATCAAATATAATTGGGAAAATCCCAATACAGTATTTGAGAAGTCAGTCAATGACCATTAGTATCCTACTGAGATAATTTGATTCCAAACAATCTTATTCTGCCTCACTACATCTGGGTATACACAAATGACTGGACTGTTAGATTAGGCTGCATCTGAAAGGCTAGCATGACTAAATTTTCAATCTTTCTACTTTTTTTCATATGCTTTAAAAATAAGCCAGGTTGACTTGAGCTATTAATGAGTCAATTCAAAATGTAGCAGCACTGGAGCTTCAAATGCAGCTACATCTGGCAATACTGATAACAATTTCTAAGCAAAGAAAAAGTTTTAATTTTTTTTTTTTTTACATTTTGATACAAAATCAATCAAAATCTCCAAATGGATGTTTCAGTTTTTCATCACGTTTTAGTTATATTAATGATATTAAAAAAAAAAAATAAAAATAGGTATTTCATAAAAGAATTTGACTAAGTTAAAGTAGCAATCTTAACCAACTGGAGGAAAACTCACATTTTTAGTGTTCATAATAATTCAATGCATATATTAATTTTGAAAAGATATTTTCAGGAAAGTCAAGAAAATCCCTTTATTCAACGGTCTGGGAACATTAGCCCAAGTAAATCTGTATATAATGTTAATTCCCCATCTAAAAAATAAAAAATCACAAAACTGTATAAAAATATTGTGAAATCAAATTCTTTAAGTGTTCTCATCTTTCTTTTTATTGTCATCTCATGCTGACAAATAGTTTCATGATAATCTCATAGTGAAGTAATTTATCAGATAAAAATGAGGGGCCCTCAGTTATATGATTTGAGACACTAAGCATCATATTTTATGTCAACAAAATCAAACATAAATTCTCTTAAAGCCAGAAGATAATTTTACTGTAAACAAAGCCTTTCATTTGACATCTCTTACACATAAATGTTCAAAATATGCGCTCCTTGAGAAAAACATTTGACCATAGTACCAACTTGAGATCTCCAGACTTGTTTCTGCAAATCAAAGATATAGAAAAATTTCAAAATTTGATAAAGTATGGGACACTTTGAATGCACATGTTATGTTCAAAGTACTATAGACTCCACTGAGGAGTAAGAGGTCATAGCTCTAACATGAGGTATTGCTTCCATGGTTTCCACAGCAAATATTTTTTCCCCATATATTTAAAATACCAAAATGTAATTGATAGGGATTATTCCAAAGATGACTTTTCAGTCTGTATGAGAGTCCAATGAATGATACAGAACAAATTATAAAGAATAATTAAGAAAATACCTTAAAAATCCATAGTCAGTAATAAATTTATTTTGCTAAATATAAGTATATTTATCTCATCAGACCAACTACATTTTATGAAATGGTATCAAGATATCTGAGACAGACAGATATCTGAAGATGAAGATTAAAAAAAAAAAAAAAAAAAAAAAATTAAAAATACAAGATAAAACAAGCAAAAATAAATTGACCTAAAAAAATGAGGCAGGGACGCTTGCATTATAAAGGGAGAGAACAGAAAAAAAGGAGATAGGAAAGTTAAATTTAAAACAATAAAGTGTCAAATAAAATTCAAAGAAGGGGTTAAAATGGTGTCTATTTAAACAGCATCATCATATAATCCTCAACATCATAATACTAATTATAATAAAAAATATATAATATACATAATTATATATATTATTATAAACATAAAAAACAAATGATAAAAACACACACATATTTTATCTTTGTATATCAGTCTGCCTGGGACATCTTGATTTCATTTCATAAAATATAGTCGGTCTGATGAGATGAAAAATTCATTACTTACGATGGATTTTTAACGTTTTTTTTTTCCTCATTATATATATATATATATATATATATATGATGGAATTGCTAATCCAATGCTCAACCTGTTCTAAATTCAGAGATGTCCTCCTAGACTGGTTGCCAATCAAGGCTGAAGAATCAAGTCTGCCCTATTTAACTCATAACTGATAGTCTTCATAGTAAAAATGTCAATATATAAAAAATCTTAAAAGTAACCAACAAGGGCAATGACACTTGAGAAATATATATCTAAATATACGAATACACACGTATAAGCTGAATTCATGCCTAGTACAACCACTAAATCTTTTTTCATTTTTTCCTCAAAATTCCCTGTATATAGTCCAACTAGCCACTGAAACTGTATAATTTTAAACCATTCAAAAAAAAAAAAAAAAAAAAAAAAAAAAACTTGCATAAAAAATGATAAAAACTCATACGATATTCATATTTTATCTGAATAATGAGAGAGTTGTGTCCTCATTATTAACTTCTTTGTAATTTGTCTTGGAAGGAAGAAAACTTATGTTTTCTTCTTTATATAAAAAGAAGCACTGTTGTTTGTATGCAGGGCTCCATGCTAATATTACAGATACCTTAAACCTTTTCAAAGTACCCCTGTTGAACCCTCTCACATTTATACTAACACTTCTTTTACTTTTCAAAACCTTTTTACTTTTACACTGTTGGGATGATAGACTGTAGTGGTCATGGTGAATGTGATGGACAAAGTTCACTTAATGCATCTCACAACCAATTGAGTAAGTATTACAAGACAGTATTCACTTGTCCAGTAAGGTTTCCTCTGGTTGGTTGTCAAATTACACCAAGCCACATGATCAAGTCTCAAGCTGTTCTAAATGGCTGGATACATCCAGGACAGATTTTTTTGTTACAACAATGTTCACCTTATATATTTAAAAAAGGTACAGATAGTAAAGTCCCAATTCAAAAATCACCTTTTCTATCAACAGCCAAGCAGAAAAAAAAAAAAATTTAAATATATAATATTTAAATTACAATGTATCAACACCAATGAATGAAACTGATCTTGAATTAACACTGATTGGGTCTTCCAAGTATAGATGAAGGTTCCTACTCTCCAAAAGTGGGGGGAGTAAAAATTTGAGAAAAATATTGTAAACATTCTTAAAACCTAGATTCCCTCCTCCATACTTAATTTACATGTTTTATAGACAGTTCTTTTTTACTTTTAATTTTTATTATTATAATTTGTATAAATTCAATCTTTCATGAATTCTTATTACAAAGTAATGGATTTCTTAAATATAAAAACTTAGAATTCTAATAAGGTTTATACATTACTAATGAGCACTAACAATATTGGTTCCTTTTGGGTCACCTAAATAAAGAATTTTTATGCTCAGAGAGGAACTTATTGGGTTATTTGAAAATATCACCCTTTTTAAGACTAAAGGGAAAGCAAATTTGAGGAAAGGCTAATAATGTTATTTCTTTCATATTGAGAGGGGGGCAACAACAAAATACTTAATAGTTGGCATCAAGAGTATTCCCTTATAAATTTATACTCTATGAATAATAGAGAAGGCTTCTGCAAGGAATCAGCCTATAAAAATACTAATCAACATGAAAATAAAAAGCTATCTTTATTCTTATTCAAACAAATAAAAAACAACAAGGTCAATCAGTTTAACCAAAATGATTGATGACAAATGACTTTTGGTTAAATGTAGACATTTTCTTCTCCCTAGGAATATCTGTAACAATTGTGAATATATGGAAACCAAAATAATATAAAAAATAATAATAGCCTTCCCTTTTACCAAATGTCTATAAAACAAACAGAAGAGATGAAAAAAACCCCAAAAACAAAAAGAAAACAGAATAAATGAACATATAAATGAATGCCACCAAGTCATATCATTAAGTTGCTTATACACCAGAAGCTACTGACAGATTCCACCAATGAATAGAGAAATAAAGAAATACAGATATGATAGACACTACTAACTGATTTGCAGTGCTGTTATACATTAGCAATACTTTTCTACAGTAACAGTTGCCAGCAATAATGATATTACATCAAGCCATAATCAATGCATTGCTAGCAAAACAGTTTAAGGTATGAGGATAATCATTGCCTGCACAATATTCAGTTGTGTATACATTCATATAAACATGTTAATCAGGAAGAGAAAAGATCATAAGATATGTTAATCTGTGATGGCCAGTGGGTATTAGAACTGCTGAGTGCAATCAAAATCTATATTCATATCAATGACTTATATGCATTGACATTTCTAACTCAATATCAGAAACATATCTTTCTTTTAATTACCTAAAAATAATACACATACATTTTCTTATATTACACAAACAATATGTGAAATATTTTATGTATGTTCAATATCAAATAAATGTGAAAAGAAAAATGGAGAATGAGAAAGAAGGATATTAACAATACTGATTATTTAATCTTCAAGATGAGGAAAAAAAATTAAATTTCATCTTGGCTACTATAAGAGATGAGTATATGAAAACTTCTAGATAATACTAAAATAATATGTCTGAATTTTTGAAGACTAAATACTATGGGCAGTTAAGAAAAAAAAAAGTAATTTCAGACTAATTTTACAGATTAGTAATAGGAAGACAGAGCTATTACTAATTTATTGGGGACACTATAACATTCAGTTATAGTGTCCCCAATAAAAGATTATCAATTAAATATATAAAAATTCTTTCATAAAAAAGCATCCTATAAAAACAATCTAAGATTAGAAAGATTGGTTGCCTTTTGTTGTGAGCCTATAGACATACTTTTATTAATTTTCAAGAGGTATGTATATATATATATATATATATATATATATATACATACATACATACACACACACACACACACACACAAAAAATGAATGCAATGTAACTTGGTGATTTTGACTAAGCTTAAAATCATTTAAATCATTAAACTCTAGAAACTGTGAAAGACCAATTAAATCAGTATTTATTCTAATAGATGCAGTAATATAAGTTTAAATGATGTTATCCAACTTGTCAATGTTGATTTTGTTTTTATACTGTGTAACAAAAAAAAAAAGAAGCAAAATAGGTGACTTTGAACTGGAAATAAAAAAATATATTTAAAAAGAAAAAGTGAACATTTTTCTCCACAAAGACCATGTAAGTAGAGGGTTACTGAATGAGGTGTGTGATATCAATGTAAGAGAAGGTAGTAACTGAAATTTATAAAAATGAAGAGAATAGATGATTAATCCTTGACTTAAAGCAGGTTAAGATTGTATTGTTTAGGGAAGCATCTACTCAGGAGTTTGTTTAACTAAGTAGCATTTCTTGGAAAGAAAAAAAATCTAATTGAAATTTCTTCCTCAAGTGAAATATGGAGGAAATGTGGGTGATTCAATTCAATTAATATAGCAAGATGCGTCTTAACTGTAAAGATTGATGGAACTAAAGAATAGTGCTCATCTGAACATTTGCCAAGGAAAAAGCAATAGAGTAGAGATAGGCTTATGACATTGTCTGTGGGAAAAAGGCTGCAGAGTGGAAACTAAGTCAGCCCCTGTAAGCAATATTGTACTCTATCAAAGCTAGAAAATAAGGACTGAGCAGCTCAAGAGTATTTTTGATCTAATCTGACACTTGTAAAGATACAAGGTTTGATCAAAAAGCATCATAAATGTTGCTATGGTAATGGAGTTAAAGTATGCAGAGTAAAGCCACTTGGCACAGATTGATATTGGACTGTCACACATACACACTAAGTTATAGCATTTTTGTTCACCTTCATTGTTTATAGCAGTGCTTGGAAGGAAAGTTTATAGAGTGTGGTCATCTCACCACAACACAGAGCTTCTATCAGTGACCATGGCTTGCACAGCAATTTTGACCAAGAACAACATTCACCAGGTCAGACAACCACCAAATTCCTCAGATCTTGAATTGATGAGTTTTTTTGTTATGGGACCAGTATTGATACTTTTTGATCAGGCCTCATAAAGCATGACAGAAAAGAGTTGAGTACTTTCTGGTGTGATAAAATGAACCAACCATTTTTCTAGCATCTTTAACAATGGATTGTATACACGAGTTCCACTTGTGATCTGCAGTATGTATATTTAATTTTTTTTTTTTTTTTTACTCCTATATTAAAATATAAGGTTGACTAATTTTATTCTGAAATTGCAAAGGACTGAAATTTCCACAGGCCCCATAAGTCAATTGATGATTTCAAATCCTTATGATTGTTTAAATATCTCAGTCTGAAGTTTTTTTTAAAAAAAAAAAAAAAGGAAAAGAATTGAAGTCTTGAATAACTAGCAATTACCTTTTTTTGTTCAGTTAAAAGTCACATCATTTCTAGAGTTTAAAATCTTAAAAAAAAAAAATTTAAAAAAAAGTATTTTCAGAAACCATTTCTAGCATTTTAGATACTATCTGCAATTTTATATTGTATTTATTGCCATTCAACCAACCTTTCCAACATGTCTAATCCCTTGTTAACTTGTTTCAACATATTCTCATCAATACAGCTGTGAATAAATGAGAATATTTCAGATAAGAATTTATAGAGCACTAATCTCACCTCACACATTTTTGTAAAGGATCTAGGATCATGTCTCCTCATTTGCTAATTCAATGTTCTTAAATAATCCTTGAAGTTATATTCAAAACCTAACATTTCAAAAAGTTATCTACATTGCTGTCTTTTACAAACTATTCAACTTCTTTTCTAAAGCACAAGTTGAAATTCTAAGCCTGTAATGATAGATATAACTTCATTAAATATCAAAGGATATACTGTCATCCAATAAAACCTTTCATCTTGAGTTACAATTAATAAATACTGATGTTACCAACCAAATTATTAAATCAGTGCAACCCTAATCTTAATTTATAACATTTGTTGAGTATTTGTCTAAAATTACTTATATATAAGTATTAATTCAGTTGTATGGATATCAGTTTGTAACCCTGGGTTTCACACTTTTGTGATTATATATATAAATTATTTGACAAGTGATGGATATATGAAACAAATTCACAAAACAAGAACTTAATTTTAAAAATATTTTCTGAGAAAAAACAAAACAAAAAAAAACCCCCAACTTTTGGCAATGGGATGTAAAACTATACAATATATTTAATTCATTA
Source organism: Acanthosepion esculentum (assembly GCA_964036315.1). Lineage (NCBI taxonomy): Eukaryota > Metazoa > Mollusca > Cephalopoda > Sepiida > Sepiidae > Acanthosepion > Acanthosepion esculentum. Next base: position 63,216,207 of record OZ038497.1, read on the forward strand.
AAAACATTAAAATTTTCTTCCCTGTTCAAGTTTATTGAAATGCTTTACTTGGGAAAAATAACTTTATAAAATAGAATTTATTTACGATGGCAATTAACTAAAATTAGCTAATATTTCTAAAATCTATTTAGTATATAAATATATTATGAATTTAACATTATGAAGATGTGGTTATCAGATTTTACTTAACTGCTGTGTGAAACACAAATTTATAAATCCTATGTTACCACTAATCTATATCCAAGTGATAGGCAAGTTACAGAAAAATTATTTTAAAATCTTTTAGTGAGGTTTTCTATCTTATCCATTGCCAGTACACTGATATAGCTGAAATGTTTTGTATAAAATGCAAATTTTCCCCCTTTTACGAAGCCTGGAACATGACAATTTTTTCTATCAATTTTACTTAAATACTGGCAACACTCCAAGGAAGATTATCAAAAGATTGGAAAGTAATTAGTGGGTTATTTAAAAAGTGATAAGTATTACCAAGGAGAGGAAACTGGTTTTAATGTTTTTCACAATGAGCTAAGAAAGAACATAATCAAACTGGAGAGAAAAAGAAAGGATTTTAGAAAGATAAAATGTGATTAATGACAAAAAAAAAAAAAAAAAATTAAAAGCAAGTGTTAATTTATGCTGACCACAGGAAGAGACAAAAATAAAAAAGAAAAAAAGGTGAAATAGTATGTTGTTGAAATAAAGCACAAAAGATTTCCTGCAAAATGTGCAAGAAGAATTAACAAAGTCATAAAAAACAACAAATGTCACCCAAGCCTGACAAGACAGTTTACTGTTCAGAATAAATGAGGAAAGCTAAGTTTTAGCAACTACAAACAATTCTATCCAATCATAGACAGCAGGATATAACTATTTCCTTCTGAGGTAATTAACTGGAATAAAACAAAACACTTACAATAATAAAACATGTAAATAGTGCAAATGTGTATGTGTGTGCATATCTATATCTATCTATATCTATCTATATAGATATATATGTATACACACACACACACACACATATATATATATATATATATATATATATATATATATATATATATATATATATATAGGCTCCTGAAAAATTAATTTCGGTTGAGCTCTCTGGTTTGAGGTGTGGATTTGTAAACAGTGACTATTTAAGTTAATATTGCATGACTCTTCGGCAGAATTGAGTCACTGTCAGTCACTGTGTGTTTATCTAAATCTAAAAATAAACACGCTAAAATTCACCTTCATCCCTGCCGTGCGTTGATGGCTTAGTGGGAGAAGTTCCGACTGACGCAAATTCAGTTGGATTTCGATCCTAGCTAGACGTCTAGCCACACTGATGAGCTGTGAAACAGCGAAACGGTCTGTGGATGACAAAAATAAAATATATATATATATATATATATATATATATATATATATATATAGCATAATGAGAAGCCACGTATACTTTCTTGATATGTATATAATATATGGATAAAATAACTGAAAAAAAATTGGGTGTTTTTTTTTTTGCGAAAGTATTTATTTATATATTTTTATATATATTTAATATTTCAGCCCACCTCGGTCATTCCTCAGAAATTAATTGAATTACTGTATTTGCCAGTTTGTTTACACTTTACAGCGTTCGTCGTTAGACGTGGACGTCACGTGATGTGGAATGCAACTATGTTTGAATTTTTTAATGTAAATCTAACGATAGTATTTTAGACGTTGTTTAAAAAGGTTTTTGAACTATATCTAAAGAAATTTTTTTAACTATTGAAATATTTATACAGATTTAAAATACCCAAGTCTTTGTTTAACCCTAGTTTATATGTGTCTAATTTTAAAATCCAGTATTTCTCTTTTCTTCTTCGTATGTATGTTGTACTGAAATCTGAGTCTATCAATATACATTTGCAATTGTCTAATGAGTGTCCTGATTGATTAAAGTGTTCCGCTATGGGGGAATACGGATTGTTTTGACATATGTCTTGTTTGTGGTTATTGAAACGAAACCTAAAGTTAGTTCCAGATTCGCCAATATATCCATTATTAGGACATATTGTGCAGAATAGGTAGTAAATTATATTATTGCTATCACAGGTGAGGCGGGGTGGATGTATTTTGATTTTGGAGTTGGGTGCGAAAAATTCACTATCTGTTATGTGCTTGCATATTAGACAACGAGTTTTATTACATTTATAATTTCCTCTTTGGTTTGTATTATTTAGATATTTGGTAGAGGTGAGGATAGCTGATAGGTGTTTGTTTTTTTTTGCGTTGATGGGTGGTTTAGCAAAAATGTGTTTGATATTTTTGTTTAATTGGATGTTCTTGTAATCATTTTTTAATTTATGAATAAAATAATACAATAAATGCGTATCACTTTAGTCAAGCAAAATAAAATTGACAAATAATCAATACTTTTTGTTATAAGCAAAATCACCTGAACCAAAATTGACAAATGAGTAAATGCACTTATTAAAGATTATATTTAAACTATAACTGTGCTTAATATTTCAAGATAATGATTTTATATTACAAAAGTATTTTATTGTTTTAAAAAAAAAAAAAGAAGATTTGATTATATTAACATGAGAAAGATTTTTAATTCTAGTATTGATATTAATTCATTTTATTTATTACTCTATAAAAGTAAGAATGCTTTACTAGACATTTACAGATTTTTTTTTCTAAGTTTACCAAGTTAAATCTTTTCTCTTTCTACCTCACAAGCTTAAAGATTTATGTCTGTTATGACTTCCACCTCATTTTTCTTATTCCTAATAAAAGTGCCAACAGATCGCTAACAATTATCAATGAACAAAGTTTCTAACAAGCATAAACAAGTTGCTTCTACCAATCTCTCAATAATTGATTTGATAAGAGAAAATGCATTAAATATTTTAATATAAATTGAAATGGTCATATATTGAATGGTTTTAGACCACCCATATAACCATTTCAATTTATATTATCTATACAAGTCTTCATTATCTAGTGACAGTGTTCTTCAAAAAAACTTTGCAGATGATATTTGTTGTAACAGAAAAGGTTACTGAATGAGGAATAACCAAAACAGAAGTTGGAAATGAAATGATAATGCTTATAACATCAACAAAATACAATATTCACCAGCGGCGTGAAGTAGGTAAACCACTGCTAGTAGTGGACTACTTAGACAGCATATTACCTTGACTTACAGTAGTGTCCAATGTATTTATGAGGATTGGGACATACCCATTAGTGTTCATATGTACGGTATATAACAATATTAAACTAGATGTTACATTGGAGTGAATATCTATCAACACACAAAGTTGCATGACAATGATAAAGTTCTTAAGATTTTCTGGTTGCTAATCATTGACAGTTCAAGAATAGAGCATAAACAGAAGATCACAACATTTGTTTAACCTCCACTGCCTGATCAATGAGCATCATTCCTACAAAAAATTCAAGTTAAATAGAAAGGCTCATAAATCGTGTATTTTTCTAAGTATCGAGCTATTTTAATCATTCACTTTCAAATATTAACATTTTGTTCTAACAAAAGTTTTATATGAATTTTCTTTTGGCATTATGGTTTTATTTTTTTAGAATTGCTAAATTTAATTTTTTCCTGCAAATCTACAGTCAAACTGGAAGAAACTTTTCTCTCTGAATCTTTGATATGAGGATTATGATTGAACACCGATTTATTTTAATTTGTGTCATTATCTTGGCTGTTATACTCAACATTTCTGACATTGTATTCTCCATCCTTCTTCAGGTTTCTCAATATACAATGTCTTTTCAGGATGTATGCAATGATGGCTTTCCACAGCTTTTTATTTCGTTTCTCTCAGCAAAACTTGTTCCTTTATGGTCCCTCTTTCTCTCTTTGTGATACTTATCAAGGTTACTTGCTGGTTTTCTTGCCTTCTGATTCCTGTTAGTTAAATTCTCTAAGCCTTCTTTTCTCATGTGTCCCAAGAAATTCAGCTGGTGCTGTCATCAATTGTTATTCTTCTTAAAGTATTTTTATTTGTACTATACTCTGTCCACGGTATTAACTTTTATTGCTAGAACCACATTTGAGTTGCCTCATGATAATTTAGGGCTTCTTTTATTGACTGCCATATTTGGTAATGTTCCAGGAATTTTGAACCAAACTCTTTATTCATGAATCTGTTGTTCTCATTTTTCTGTCTATACAAGAAAAAAATCTCTCATCAGTTAATTCTTATGAAAAATCTTCCAAGTGGATTTTAAGTTTATACAAGACCCTTGTAGGCTATAACAAGTCAGAATTATAACATACCAAAGAAATGTAGTAATTTTTAGATGGTATCAAGAAGATGTAAATATTTTGTTGATCTTAATTCACCTCCTGATGAAGAAACTGTTCATTGGCTTAAATTTCATTTTATTTTTCCTCATCCCTAAATATCCAAAATTCATGCTTGTAATCTGGCATCACAAAGTTATTGATATATGTATGACACTTGATAAAGATAATCTGGATCAAAACTTACAGGCACTTATCACAAGAATTTCTACATAGTTGATTATCTTATTTCTCTTCAGAATCAGCCAACAGGACAGACTATTACATTCTGATTAACATTTGTAAGGCTAGAAGTTAGATATAACCAGACATAAATCTATGGAGATTTATTAAAAAATTTGACAAACTTAAAAAAATGTTGAGTTACACAAACTATTTGCATATTGAGCTATTTCAAATCTTTTTTTTATCATTTCACCCCAAGCAAAACAAAGCCACTAAGATGCAAGGGGTTACTGTGTGTAAGAGAGAGAGAGTATAAGAGGAAAAAAAACCAAAAAAAAAACCTATTAAGTAGGGAGAGAACAACAAAAGAACAAGAATTAAGACAGTAGATAACAACTGACGATGCATTTAAATTTTTGAAAATCAAAGTTGACTGGAAAGCAAGAAGCTGGAAGAGAGTCCCATAAGCGAGAAATGCAATAGAAGAAACTGTTAGCATGTAACTTATGATAATATCTAGATATTTCAACTGTAAAATGAGGAGACCTTGCAGCCAATCTAGTACTGCACTTAAATTCATAAAGTCCAAGTACCATAGAGGAAAGTTCATCAGAACAATTACCATGAAAGTATTTATAGAAAAGGCACATTACAGTAGTGGGAAAGTGACTAAAGCTGACAGGACCAAAGATATTGCAGATTCTTCTTTGGATTTTATCAAGGATCTCTAAATATATATAGTAGAAGCACCAGACCAGATCTGACAGCAACATTCAATGCCTGGAAAAATGGTATACTTATAAACAGACAAGATAGATTCTGGCAAGATAAATTGTCTACAATGACACATTGAACCAACTTTTCAAACAGCAGACCTAGTAAATGATTTAGTATAATTTTTCCACTTCATGTCAGCAGAAAACATTAGTTGAAAAGAGTTATCAAAAAAAAAAAAAAAAAAATTGATACTTTGTAATTTGCTAACAGTAAAAAACTTGAATTTGATACATGTGACAAAAAGAGAAAGTTAAACAAAAAGCCTTTTAATTAACACCACTAAACTCAAATGCTGTCAACCAATCTTGTCATGTAAGCAATATCAACAATAATTGTTCAAATAAAGAGCAGAAGGATGTTGGAAGTTTGCACAATTTCAAATGATTAGCTCTTGTTTACATAAATATATAAATGATACTGTTAATATTAGTGAAAAAAAATATCAAATAACCACAACAGTTTCTAGACTTTTAGTCCCCCATAAAAAGTAAAATTTAAGAACCTTAGAAAAACTGAATAAAAGGAAAACAAAAAAAAATGTCCTAGTCCACCATATTCAACGAAAAACATGCGCATATATATATATATATATATATATATATATATATATATATATATAGATAGATAGAGAGAGATATTAGGTTGGTGCAAAAATAATGTCGTTTTCTCACATGAAGTTGAACGTCAAAAACCGACATTATTTTTGTACCAACCTTATATATATATATATATATATATATATATATATATATATATATATATATAAAAACCATGTGTTTTGCACCATTTATGTAAACTGTGATATCACTGGCAGAATATGCCAAATATGTGAAACCTTACATTCACCTAATGATTACAAAGCGGAACACAAATTTCTTGTGGTGGGGGCGATGAAACATTAATTGCAGTTGTATTTTAGCAACAACTACATTTGAGCCAAATATAAATAGTCAAGGTTTTTCTTTATTGCTGCTCACCAACTTTACTCCTCCTCTACTTAGTAATCATTTTCTGTACTAACAAAACTTTTTTTTTTTTTAACAATTTCCAAAGTTTCAGCATTCAATCTGAATGGTATACTCCAGAAATAGTTGGAAGGACGGAAAAAAGGTTAGACAGCAATAATCAAATGCAAAAATGTATCATATTAAACATTTAAATTGTTTTAATTATAATAAATTAATACTTAAGTTGTATATAATCATACAAAGAGAATTCTTGGAAAAATTAAAGACCAATTGCAAATCTGTAATTTTGCAGAAAAATACTCTGGCATATAATAAATTTATTCTTATTTATACAAGAAATGCAGTGCGCAAAACTATCTTTTATCAAACTGGCTTAATATATTCTCATATAAAGTTAAATAATTGACAAGAGATTACATATCCTTCATATTTATTTATTGCAAAGAAATAAAATCAAAACTGAATTAAGTTGGGCTAATTTGATTGTGGAATATCTTTGTTGACAAACTCTATTAATCCATCTTTTTACTGACAGTAAAAAGATAGGTTAGTAGAGTTAATGGCAATTCTAAAGAGAAAGGAGAAACTTATTTTTGGTGATAATCCTTGCAATAGCAGGCCAATTGATATTATAACATCAAACAGGCTGATACTCTTATTATAGTTGCCTGAAGCATTACTATTGCAAAACAGAAAGTACCTAGGTGGTATATGGTTATCCATGCAGTTTAAAGCAGTCTCTTGACTACCAAAAGGTCTGTGCATAACCTACATTCCTGAACTGGAACTTACTATTTAGGTCTCAGAAGGAAGAATTCAGAAAACTTGTCTTCTAATGATGATGCGAAAGAGGTAATTAAAAACAAAAGGTACCAGGTATGAAAGCAATCTCACTAGAACAGATCCAGAGCCTTTTCGCTCCTTGGAAGAACCCCTGCTTGATTGACCAGGTATTCAGAGGTGTAGCCTAACTTGCCACACTTGGCCAATTGTGGATTGGTGATAGATTTGTCCTTCTCCTAGACCAGTTGCCACCCAAGGCTATAGGAGCCAGTCTGTGCAAGGGTATTTGCACATAAGTGAATGTAACAAACTTAACTCTCCAATTCCTCAATCAGAGCCACTATCTATGACTCTACCATGCCTCTATCACATGATTAAACAGCCAAAAAGCTTCTATGAGACAAGTATACATGCCCTTATTCAAAGAGAGAATATCATGATTGGGAAGGGGGGAGACTATATCAAGGACTAGATTTGGAATCTAGAGGCATGTGCTCATTTTATTGTGTGCATTTCTGCTGTTAAATCAATTGTAATTAAAGAGACATGCATTACTTTCTAACTGATCCTTGAAATTTGATCATTTCAGTATACAGTGAACTTAATGAGGATTGATGCAAGAAAAAAAAAACATCAGAATTACCTTAAACAATTGAAAAAAATGTTACTCACTTTATGATGACCACAGTTTTCAAATGCTATAATTATGACCATTCAGTAGTTAAATTTAAAAGGTGTATTTTTTTTCATGGTTGTTCAAATATCTAAGTTCTTAAATTGTTCACATGAACTAAAAAAAAAAATATTTTCTCTTATCAAATTTGTTATATGTGTATATATTCCGAGCTAATTCAAATCCTCAATTACTAATACAAATTTACATTCTATACCTTAAAAACACATGTAATTCATATATATAAAAAATATGTGCGTATATATAGGAAAAATATACTATACTTAACCTAGACAAGACAGAAGTAACAGGCAGTAATACCAATCAATATGTAAATTGTTTTTGATGGGTATTACACTGGTAGTTAAAAAAATATCAATCTGATCTTAGCTTCTCTTTGATAATGCAATAAGTACAAAAATGTAACAGGCCTCCAACTTAAAAATCAGAATAAATTGATACTTTAATGTTTTATTTACCAATAAGATAAAAATCAGTTTCCAATGTCAAAAAATGCATCTTTGGTTATATTTCAAATGTTGTTGTATTGGTTAATTACAAAAATTCCTACTGCCTAAATTTCATAGTAAGATTCAAGTTTTCATGGTCACACTTGAATATTTGATTAATCATAGATGTTTTGTTTCTCTCTTTTTTTTTCTATGAAGTTTGGAAGTTGTATAAATTATGAATGCTCTATTTGACAAAAGGTTACTATCAGACTATCCATAATTTTCTTTCTTTGGGATTCTAATACATACATGCTTCATTGTTAGCAACTATTGTTGATTCTAATCTAGTTGAAATGACTGCAAAAAAAACTTTCCCCTCCCCAATTTATAGGCAGACACACACAAATGCATGCCAAGATTTTTTCCTAGTCAATAAAATGGGCTGGTTCTCCGTTTCATCTGGCTTGGTCTTGGTCTGTCTTGAAGTCAGAATGCGATGTTTGCTTATCTCAACATGTTTTTGTGTCAACACCAATTCTTAGTGTGTGAACTTTTTGCCATATTACTGTTGCGTTGGCTTATTACTGTTAATTTTCTTTGCATATATTGTTTGATTGCTTTTTTACCTTGTTTTTTGCTTTTTCTTTCTCTTGCAAACTTTGTCAATTCTATTTGTCAGACAGTTGTTACTTATTTTGCATTTAACCATGGCTACTCACCTCACAACTATATTGTCCAAAAATGAAATTTGTTTGCTTCAAACTCAAAAGAGAAAAACAATTTTAAACACTGATAGAACTTTATATGCAAGGGGAACCAGTTGTTCAAGCTTCTAAATTTTTCCTAAGGCTTTCAAATATGCTACATAAAGAATAAATAAAAACAAACATAAGTTTTTTTAACTTACAACTAAATATTGACAAAGCAAATATAAATTCTATAAAAACACAAATTAAACATTGCTTATATATGTCAATTTTCAAAAATTGAATTAAAAAAATAAACACAAATGAATATTTATTAAAATATGCTTTTAAAAATTATGTAAATTAAATGTTACCATTTATGTTGTAAATGCCATTTGTTAGTAATACATATGAAAACATGAATTATTTGCTATCATCAGTTTAACACTACAGTCAGATCTTTTATGTTCTAATGTAAAGGAGGGGGAAACAGACAAAATTACATGAATTTATAAAAGATGAGGGTTTTGTTATTGAAGAACAAAGCAACTGGTTTCTCATGGCTCTTGTCTTTTTTTTTCAGGAATTACTTCAGTGAAGCTTCATAGAGGAAATCCTTCATGGAAAGAACACTTTTTTTGGGATTGTATTTCTTTAAAGACATAATTTCCAAAAAAGTAAGGTGCATATTCCTAACAACTTACTAATAGCATAAATTTACATTTCAGGTGTAACAACTTACTAACAAGGTGCTGAAAGATTCTTTGTTCAATCAAATCCCAAAATTCATGGGAACCAGTGTTTCAACATGATATAGCCGTAAGTACCTATATTAAAGGGGAGAAATATTTATTCCAACCAAGAATCCATTTTAGCCAAATCAACCAGGCATTCACAAGAATATTGGTAAAACAAAATTCCAGAAAAATGAATTCAAGACACTGAACATTTATTAGAATGAATCACTAATGAAACTGAACCAGATCATGAGCTACATTCCCTCGTTCCACTTGTTCAGCCCCATCATATCATATACACAAAGGTAAACACTCCTCATTCTCTTCATATTCTATTGGTTGGAAGGAAGTTCTATCAAACAGTGTTGAGCCACTATTTTATAAAACAGACTCCCAAACACTACAGTCTTAATCTCAAGTCTAGTCAACCATTACTTATTGTACATATCTTCATAATCTGCACCTACTTTGATCATTTGTGAATATATATGCTGATGATAGGCTATATGGATGCACCTCTAAAACTCATGATGATCAGAGATTGGCTGATCTCTTATTCAATCCAGCACTAATATCTCAGTGGGGGAAAAACAGGTTGGTTACATTTAATGCTTCAAAAAAAAAAAAAAAAAAAAAAAAAAAAAAAAAAAAAATATATATATATATATATATATATATATATAGTTATCTTCCATCATTGCCGATTGGATCCTGAACTAACACCAGTTATGATGAATGGATGTGCTGTTGGGGAGGCTTCATGCCTTGAGAGACTACTGAGGCTTAAACTCACCCCAGGCCTCAAATGGAACTTGCACATACAATCCATCACTAAAGATGCAGGAAAAATGGTTGGTCCCCTGTACCACTCCAGTAAGGATCTAACTCCTTGTGCTATCCTCTACATTTACATGAGCTAGATCAAGCCGAAAATGGAGTACTGCTGTCATATTTGGGTAGGAGCTGCCCAGTGCTCACTTTCCAGTCTCAATAGAGCCCAACAGCATCTCTACATACTTGTGAGTGAAAAAATTATTTTCCATTCTGCAATTCCTTTTTCACAGACATGATGTGGCAAGCTTCTCACCGTTCTATCGCTACTTCTATGGAAAATGCTCAGACAAACTGCATTCCTTGGTTCCACCAGTTCTAATCTTCACAGCTAGGACCCGCCATACCACTCACATTGTAGCAGACCACTCACATTGTAGCAGACCACTCTCATTCTTTCAATATTCCATTGGTGAGAAGTAAGTTCCACTCAAACAGCTTCTTTCCACAAACTACTGCTCTGTGGAACAGACACCCAAGAGGATGTTTCCCAGACCCTTAGAATCTTAACCTATTCAAATTTAGGGGTAACTATTATCTTCCCTTCCTATACACATATATTCCTATACACATAGAGGGTTACAGAGCAAAAGGCAGTCTACCTCAAATGGCCGCTGGACCTTGTACAGTGTGAAACTTACTAGAAAAGAAAACCAGGAAAACGAACAAAAAAGAAAGAATATAAAGAAGAAAAAAAAAGAAAAGAAAAATTTTGCCTTCCATGTTTATATGACAATCTCCTTTGGCAACTCTCTGCCTTGAGTTGCTCTTGGGCCTTGTACCGAAAAAAAAAAAAAAAAAAAATTGTACCGGGTCACAAAAATCAGTGTAATTTTGGCTGTGATCATTTAGCATACAAAATGTTTACTGGAAACTACTCTATCTCAAAACTATCACTGGTGAATTACTATATGTAGCAGTTAAGTGGCTGATAGAATTTCCAAAACACAGTAACAATTGTTCAAATTTACCTTTTACACAACAAATATGACCCCTATATAAAAATATTAGTTATGTCAGGTAGTACAGCAGTACTCACACTACTCAGTGTCAGCTAATTCCCACTTGGTCTACTCTTTGAAGAAGTAAATTATCAAGGCTTCTGAAATAGTCTTTCATAAAAGAATCTATGGTTTACCTCCAAATTTTCAGAAAGTGAGAGTTATGTGGAACAAATGTTCACCATTTCATTTCTTTTTGGGGTGGTGGTGGATTAGAATACTTTTTGACTATACAAAATGTTCATATGCTTATTAGGCCAATAAAATTATGGAGTTTTTTTTTAATTTATCATTTGGATAATTTTATATTCAATATTTATATATTTTATATTCAATACTTCTAATTTTGATATAAATTTCTTAAAATTGCAAACTTGGTATGCTTGATAACTAGATTGGATACTTAATCAAGCCCATCTATTACAAGTATTTGTAACCAAAAGCAGTAAATCTGAACTGTAGGAGGTTTTTGTGAGCCGTGAATTAATTGCAGTATCTTGTCTGTCGTCTTTAATGAAACACACACACACATATATATATATATAAGTAGAGATGTCAAAAAAAAAATGTTAGGAATTTGACAAAGGTATATCATTCAGCAAGGCCTGAGAATCCTACTCTGAAGGCAACTATTGTATATATTTTACTTCTGCTACCTTGATAAAACTAAATAGAAAAAAAATTCTGGGCACTATGTATATGGGTTGTACAGATAGATTTCTATGTCAATTTGTTTGGAGGCAACATTTGTGTGCACACAGAAAGTTCTAATACTGTATTATGGCCTCAGCTTCATTGAGATCTAAAAGCTATTGTTTGGTAAATGTAGTCTAACACTTTCGCCCCAGCCCCTCAACCTCCGACATCTTACTCTGTGGGTTGAGGTGTCTATTCAGTCTTAACCGAACTTAAGGGAGTGACCGTAGGTCCCCTGAGCATCTGTAGATCATTCGACCAGTCCACTGAAGATGTAGACATGGCTGGAGAGTCTGTGCCAAGAAATTTAGAATGCACCAAAAAATTAAAATATATATATATATATATATATATATATATATATATATATCTATCTCCGCAGAAAGCCGGACAAACAACTATACAATAGTTGAATTGTTAATGTCTTTTATATAGCAGAAAAGAATAGTATAGAAAAAAAAAACAGGTTACAGAAAAGAAAATAATTGACGTAAAGACTCATACACTGGATTCTAGACAGAGAGAGAGAGTGGATTGTGATTAGCATGTTGTGAAATTGTCTCAGAACGACATATGACTCTTGCGATGGAGAGAGAAAGATTTTTGTGTGCGGCTTAAAGTTTATAGTTGCGTTCCTCCTCGGCGGTAGTAACAGTAGTAGTAATCTTTGTGGTAGCAGAAACATCGGTACTTATATTAACAGTACATGTTAGCGGGGGTTTTGTTCCAAATCCCCGACGTCACTTCCAGTCTCCGATATCTCTCCACCTAGCCTCAATGACAGACAAGCCCAAAAACAACCTTTTGATTATTGTAGCTTGTTCGATATTTCCGTTTCCAGTGGTAGTAATAATAGTAGCAGTAGCAGTCTTAGATTGTTGGAGGAGTAATTCACTTCTTCATACTTATATCAACAAAATATGTTAGCGGGCATTTGGTTCCGATCTCTGACGTCACTTCCCGTCTCCGACCTCTCTCTACCCAGCTTGCCTGCACTTGACGGCAGACAAGCCAACCACTCTGTCAACAGATTTCTGTGCACGTTTATATAGATAAACCTGGCTGATCATAAATCGACTCTTGGCCCGCACGCGATTATCACGAGTGCTGCCTTCAACCCAAAATCATGTGAATTTCAAAGTTCCTCATAGCCTTAGTAAGCTCTATTTCAAATCTTAACTGATAAAAATCTTGATCATCTTCAGTGTCTTCCTAATGACCCAATTCCAAATGGGCTAGATCAGATTCCCATCAGTAAACAAAATTGTTCTGATCTAATTTCGTTGTTCAAATCTACCATAATTTCAATAAAAAAAATGTGTGTGGTCCCCAAACTCTGTTACATTTCCTCCCCTACCCATCTGTCATTTACTAGTAAATGACACACAAGCTTTCCTGTGAACAAAATATGAGAAAACCCAGCCCAACAGGCTTTTGACTAGGGTCTACTTAAACACACGTCTCTTCCAGCATGCAAAGGTAGAGTCCTCAGTTCTTCTTAGGGATCATTATGCCCACTTACATTTTCATTGTCCTTACGATACATATGTACATGCAACTTCCGGTTAAAGTTCACTGTTCTCGTGATCTCGTGCAGTAGAACCTTTTCACATAGTTCACTAGTTCGAGTGTTCTTTCCTTTTTTTTTTTTTCTTTTTTCTTTTATTTATTGGAGTTCGCAACACTCCTTACCAATTATTTCAGTCTCATTACAAAAAAAAGGTAAAAAAAAAAAATTGATTTATTTCGTAAATCTGTCCCTCCAATTTTGTCTTGCCTTCACAACAGGCTTTGTGGAAATTTCATTGGTTCAGGTCCTTCCACAACAATCATAGACTTCTTCAATATCAGTTAGGGGTCCCAATGCACTTGGGTCGGACCTACGTTGGGAAAGTGCACTAACTGGAATCCCTCCTACACTCATGCACTCCCGTGCCAGTTTATTCTGCCCGGTCAACAACACCGCATGTCTCTTCAACCACCACCAAACTAGCAAGGCCACGACTATCATTAGTATAATTCCCACAACGGTCGGCCAGGTTATTATAGCAACCAAATTCACTTTCCAGCCCGAATTCGGCATAACTATCTTATCTAACTCTGACTTCAACCATCCAAGATCAATCTTATTGAGTGGCCTTCACAACGCTGGCATCTTTTCTAGCGACATCTTAGGAATCTCCCTTACAATGGGTTCCCACAATCCCGTCCATCCACTGGCATTCATTCCTACCAGCTCTCACAAAGCCTCATTCTCTTCAAACTTCTCTTCTGCTTGGTAGTAGTGGGGTAAAGAGATAGATGGACCATGAGCTCCACAACCAATGGGTAGTTCTACAAAAAACAAAGGGGGAGTAACTCTTATCGTAGTGGTGGCCTTCCCTTCACATACTTAGATAATTCGATCTCTTCTTGTGTGACCACCGCCCAAATTCCTTCAGAGACACTGGTTGCTTTAGGTAACATTACACTAGCCAACACCTCTACCTAACAATGATCTCTAATTCCCTTCTTATTTTTCTTAAATAAATCCAGTACACACAGATTGTGACTAGCCGTCACGTAAATTGGACTTACAGACCCACAGGTACCTAGGGCATCATTCTTGCATTTTTCTACTTCTCCCTTTGTTAATATTATAAACTCTGTCCTGGCTAGGTTTAGGGCAACAAATTCCATCTCTACCTTGTACCTAGCCACCGCTCCTATCTTCGGCTTTAGTTTTGAATAGGGAAGAGGAAGTTTCATCACCTGATAAATTTCAAAGGTACTATCTCTGTCCAGTAATAGAACCGGCACTAGCCTAGCAATTTGTTATCTTCCAACAAAGTAGTACATCCCAAGGCGCTATAATACCTCCATAACTGTTGGGTGGGGTCTCCAGGTAATCTAAGGTGATGGGGTAGTTTGGCTTGTATCTCCAGTAGTACTTCCCTTAATCGTTCTGGAGTTATTATACTCGGAGACAGGTGTCCCAGCAACATCATGTCTAATTGTGCTCTCACATGCTCTAACAACACCGTTAAAGAGTGACTTGTTTGACATACCTTACTCATTATAGCTAATAATTGAAAATACCTTTGCAAAAATCCCTCTAATTTCTGTAATTCGGTTGTTAAGGATGTGGTTACATTTATCACTTC
Organism: Acanthosepion esculentum; assembly: GCA_964036315.1. Taxonomy (NCBI): domain Eukaryota; kingdom Metazoa; phylum Mollusca; class Cephalopoda; order Sepiida; family Sepiidae; genus Acanthosepion; species Acanthosepion esculentum. Next base: position 63,231,431 of record OZ038497.1, read on the forward strand.
CTTTCTAAAAACCTGTAGGTGAGAAATCAACCGATTGATACTCCCTGTATTCTTAGCCAATTCCAGCCTAGTAACATTGCATAAAGATACGCTCTCTTTAACCGACCGAGCCATTACTTGTTGTCTCTGTTCTACCGCCTCTAATTTCCTCTTAATTACTCTCACTTCACCTTTGGAGACTGTACCAAATAACGCGCTTAATGCCTTTCCCACTATAGGTAAAACTGCCCTCTTTTGCCTGGTCGGTAACAACTTTATTCCTTTCAAATAGTAACTCATATCCTTCCATTGTCTCTCAAGTATTAGGGATTCCTGAGCTAAGGGGTATAATATACAGTGGTATCCCAGAGTCTGTAAATAGTCTCTGGTGACTTGGGTCCTGGTTGTATCTAGTTTGTCCACTTCGATCTTCAACTGACCCAGTAACTTCTCATATGGCTGCAGGTCTATCACCAAAGTTATCAACCACTTTGATCTAGTTATAATCACTTCGCTAGTATTCTTAAATACAGTATTCTCACTGTGTTCCCAGGTATTAGCTACCACAACTAGCATCGTCAGTACCACGAGCATCCTCTCGTTCATGTCTGCAAAGAGATGGAGAGAATAATTCATCTTACTCAATCATCCTCTTGTTTTTATTGGGTGGTTACATCTTAGAGCGATACCTCAAGCACCGACCCACACCACCACCAAGTACCATGCACACAGTTCACCAGCACTGATGATAAATGCACAGTTAGTCCCAGACTGTCACTCATTCACCACAGCCACTGTACTGGTTTCACTTAAATTTTTGGGCTCGGGCTGCACCACTCCCCTCAATCGCCATTTTAGTGGTAATTCCTCATTAACACTAGGTGCTTTTTCAGCCCACAATTTACTCTGCAATTGAGCTAACGGAATTTCATCCTCTTCTTCCCATTCACTCAGTTCTTCTTCCCTAAGGTTAGGCTCAATCCCTGCTTCCTCAGAATGTCCCACTGGGATTTGACTTGCCTCCCTCAGCCTTCAAAGGGTAGTTGGGCTAATTTCAATCTCCTCACTACCTTAACTTTCACTCTCAGTCTCTAACCCTTCAAGTTCTACCAACGTATCTTTCCTCAGCCTTTTCTGTTGAGTTTTTGTTTCAGTTCCTTTCCATTCTCCTATTTCAGCTAGCTTTATATCATTCGCATGCACTCTCTTTACCTGTCCGGTCAATTGGTCCCAGTGGTTCACAAAGGAAACCGGACCCGTCTACTCCACGATCCTATAGAATGGACTCCATCTCTGGTCCAATTTATCTTCTCTCAGGTGTATTTTATAATACACTGGATCACCTATCTGGAAGGAAACTTCTCTATTTTTATTTACCCTATCATTTTGCCTCTTCTGGGCTCTTTAAATCCTCTTCACCTGCGTAAAAATTTTATGCTGTTGTTCTAAAACTATTTGATGATGATCCTTTCCTAAATACTTCCTCCTAGGTTGTAACAGATTGTCTATAGATAAGACTAAAATTTTGTCGTCTCGTTCATCGAGAATCTCACAGCTGCTAATGCTTAGGTTACGAATAAATCCTAATTTTTCCCTATTATCCTCTGTTAGTTTAGCTAACACATCAGCGAGGGTCTTATGAAATCTCTCTACCTTAGCGTTACTTTGGGGGTGATATGGAGAGGTGGTTATGTGCTGTATGTTTAATTCTCCCAACGTCTCTCACATTCTCCGATCCATTATCGGTAACCAAATGTTCGGGGGCCCCATACCTAGGGAATATTTCGTTCAGTAATATATCTGACACCATTTGTGCCTTCTTATCAGGTCAATTCATCAGCCAGTCCACAAAACTCACTATATAAAGATTACGTCTATGCGTTTCTCCATAGGGCCCAGAAATATCCATGTTTACTTTCTGAAATGGATAATTTGGAACATCCGTTTCTAATACTGGGGCAACCCTACTCCTTCGACTCTGTACTTGGCATGTTACACTTTTTTTTTTTTTTTTACATGGTTCACAACATCAGTAAACAACTTAGGCCAGTATTAATTTCTCATTATTAATCCATACGTCTTATCAATTCCCAGGTGTTCTAACCTCCTATGGCACGGGTCTAGAAATTCAGCTCTCAACTTCTCAGGTATCACCATTTTTAAACTTACTTCCTCATCTCTTCCTGAAAGGTAATACAACACTCAATTGTGCACCATATATTTGGAGGTACGCCCTGCCTCTACCCTGGACCTGATAGTTGCTATCTCGCTATTCTCTTGGCTTTGCCTAATAATATCTCTCCAATGAGGGTCGGAAACAATCTGTTTCACTCGTTTCCTGATCTTCCCAACCAAGCCTCTCCTTCAACGCCTGCGAATTGATCACATTAATTTGGAATGCTTTATCATCCACACCCAGTTCCAACCTGACAGATTTGGTCTCTAATTGCCTCGGAATCCTCGATAACAGGTCAGCACAGGTATTATCCTTCCCTGCCAAATATTCTATTCTGCAGTTATACCCACTTAACTTCAATGCCCACTGTTGTATCTTCTTACTCGTCCACTCCACCTCTAACAAATATTTGAGGGTTTTGTGGTCTGTCCCAGTTCCTTATCAGTAATGGCTATTACCTCCTGATTACCGTTCAGCAAACTCCTCAATTTCCTCCTATAACGCTCAGGGGCTGTTATATCTTCATCCCTTATTTCATCACTACATGTCTTATTCCCACACCTATTCACATTCCATACTCTCACCTGTTCAACTTCTCTCACTGGGCACGCCTCTGCCAGCTCCTCACCCTGCTTTATTTTAATAGTTTTATTGGCAGTATTGGTTAACAGTAAGGGAACGGTCTCTGACCTCTTCACCAACGAATCACACACGGTTATTTCCCCTTCACTATTATCATACCTATCAGTAGGGACCACTTGGTACAGGTCAATGTTCAGCATTCCTTCTGTTATAATCTTGCCCTTCCCAGATACAGTAATCCGAGTGGGAAGCTTTATATCTGTCTGGGCCACCACTGGCAATTGTTCATAATTATCCTCTCCCAACATTATCCCTAACCTGTCCAATGTTAGGGTGGCGGGGTCGAAACGGATCTGTGCCTTATTCTGCCTTAGCCAGTCATTCCCCAAAATTAGCTCACCACACAAGTCCGGTGCCACATAAACCTTAAGTTTACCTCTGGTTCTTGCCAACTGGAAAGGTAACCACGTCATACCCTCTATCCTCATCCTGCTACTATCAGCCTGACTTATTAGTATATCGACGGGACTAAGCTTCGTTTTCAGTCCCAACTGTCTAAAAACCTTGGAGCTAACCATTGACACTGAAGCTCCAGTATCGACAAGGGCCTTCACCTTCTTGTCTCCCAGCAACACATTACAGGTGAAGGTTGGCACTTCCTTCAGCAAACGGTATACCTGTGCCTTTCTCCTACCCGTATGGTCTCTCCCTTCCTACCATTTTCTCAACAACCGAGATGTGGGAGTGGGAGTAAGTGTTGGGAGTTCAACTTTTTCTAGAGGCTCCAATTTCTGTCTAGGGGCCCTCCTAAGTAGGGTAGAGCTTGGATGACTCTTTTCTTGGCCTAGCAACCCATTCTTCCCCTCCATTCGAGTTAGATGGACCACACCGAACGGAACAACCCTTTCTCCTGCGAGAACAGGTTCATCTCAGGTGACCCGCTCCTCCACAGTGCCAACACCTTTGCTTCTTACAACTTGCAGAAAAGTGCCCGACCACACCACATGTCCAGCATCTCAGAGGTCTTACTTGCACTGGGGCCACCCTGCCTCTTACTTTTTCACAGGTGACCCATCGGCGTTTCTCGAATCCTTTTCCTTCTCAGTAGGGGGCACCAGCATATTAATTCACTTTATCCACAGATTACGGTCTCACTCTGCTGTACACCAAGCCTTGTGTCCGAACTCGCCACAAGTCGTGCAGTTCAGTCCCAAAGACCATGGGTCAACTCCATAGCTTGGAGGACAGTCGCAGGCCCGATGCACACCATACTTGCAAGTCCAGCACACCAGCCCATATAGGCCCGATGTGGGCTTGTGAAACCCATAACATAGGTCTCTCCTATTGGGAACTGCCTCAGCCTCCCAGTCCCTTCCACCTCTTCTTTCAAGTCCCATATCTGGATTTGCTCCCGGTCCTCCTTTTTCATCACTACTTTGGACCCCCGGAGGTTCCTACCTACACCCCCTCTTATTCTATAGTTCTCTAGATAACCACTTTATTGCAACTGAAGTGAAGAGGCTATTTACTTGTAGGAGAGATAATTGAGTCATGCACTTCCTCTTGGCAAGCTAAAGTTATCATGACAATTAATGGCAACACAGGAAAATGGTAGGTGATTACTTTTAGACTGAACCATTTCACTTTGATGCTTACCCCCCTACCAAAGATCAATGAAATGGCAAACACTGTGGTACAATATCAATTCTCTCATACAACTGTCTTGAAAGATATCTATGAAAAAAAGTTTGATAGTCTGGATACTTGAAGACAAGCTTTACACTGCTTTTGAAGCTTGTGGTTGGCTCTATCAATTTAGCCAGATTCCATTTTGAGTAACTAATACAGTTTCTCTGCTTTCACAGAGGTTTAATCTGACCTATCATACGTGTACATTCTGTGATGAATCATACTATTTCTGAGGGTAAAATTAGACATGATTCTAAAAGACTGTCGGTTGTCCAGAAATTGATGTCGCTTTCTTTCAGCAATACGTCTAGTCTCACCGAAGCCTAGAAGAGCAGTGGTCCCCCACGACCACTCGCCTCGTTTTTTAACAGGTAACGTTGTTCTCTTATGCAAATAGGCCTGCTGCATAAAAATGGCAGTAGGCGTACGCACATGCGACCGAATCTCAAAGAATGGTTCAACACGAGAGGCAGCGAATTCATTTTGTTCCTGGTAAGTCACCGTCACGTCTATTACACTCCCCCTGATTGTATGAGCACATAAGTGACAGTGAGGGGCTGGTCGTTTCACCCTTGCACTCCTTTGCGGTGGTATAACCATGTCTTCCTCCCTGGCTGAATCGTCAGTTGTGTCCTGGTCTGAATCATATTCCGGGGGAACAATACGGGTCAAGTCTACTTCTTCCTCGCTCTCAGACGGGGCGTCGCTGCTGCTTGCACTGGAGCTTGGTTCTTGCCATTCATGACTCCCTGATGTTGTGTCACCGCCATCATCCGCTGGTAACAATGAAGTGAGTCGTGGACGTACATCTCCCATGTGCTGCGGTATCCCGTCGATGACTACCGATTGTGGACTGTTTATCCCCATCACACAACCTTTCACAAACTTTGATGTGCAGTGTTGATTTTTTACCCAGACTGTGTCTCCTTCTTTATACTGAGTTGAAGTCGCCTGGTTAGGCGAGGGCACAACGTCAATTCCTTTTATTCGAATTTTGTACTAATGCAACAGATTGGCGGGTGCAGAAGAGGCAGACACGTCATCCCTGTGTGCGATGTTATACCAATACACGGCCTCCATGATAGGGAAGCTCTTTCCGTTTGATTGTCCGATGACACCTCTCTACAATACCATTTCCAGATGGTTTGTACATGCAGCGCGGTCAAAATCGGACGCCCCATTCTTCCGTGAATTGTTTGAATTGCTGACTGCAGAATGCAGTGTCATTATCAACCAGGATCTCCACTGGGGCACCACGTTCAAAAAACACCGACTCCAATTGCCGGATTGCGTGCGTAGCGTCTTGCCGAACTAGCGGCCGCCAGATCGAAAACCGTGTGGGGCCCGCAATCAATCAGAGTAAAAAAATGGCGACCGTTATAGTGCGTGATGTCCATGCCTAGACGGCTCCACGTTTCACGCACACTGAGCTCTCCCTTCTGCCATCGCATAGAAGCTGGATCTATTGACTGACACTGTTCACAACTCCAAACGACCGATCTCACTGCTGCTTTTGACACGGACGGGTTGATCCTACGTGCGAAATATAGTGTCCATTTAACTCCAGGGTGCCCGCTGTGTCGATGAATCTCAGTTAACTGAGCAGGGCTCGGGTTTCCTACGGCAAAAGCACATACTGGTTGAACAGGTTCGAGTTCCTTCACATTGTTGAACCACCTCTGGGGAACTCTAGTCAGCAAGTCAGCTCGGTTCTGGTCAGATCTAACTAGTGCTATGTCAACCGAAAGGTTGTACTCTTTCACAAGGGAAGTTAGCGTTTCAAGTCGTCGCCTTATGAGCATCTCGCTAGCAGCCTTGGTGTTCAGCCGAGACTTTCCCGTAAGGGCATTAGTTACCCAATGGTACACGCATAGGGAGTCTGTGTTCACGTGTAATACCGTAGCCTGCCATTTTAGCGCGAGGTTGATTCCTTTTAGCACGGCATCTAGTTCAGCCACATTGATATGCTGGGTATTTCTTATCGGCCGTAGCCAGCATGTGTCCTCGATGATGGCTCCCTTAGCCTTGAGCGCTACTCCTAAAGTCAGCGAACTCGCGTTCACCCATACGTCTAGCTCCTTTGTATTCATGCATCATTCTCCCTGTGCAGGATCCAGTTGCTGTGCCCGGGCAAGGGTGTCCATTATCATACGTTCCAGGGGAGCATCACAAATTTTGTCGTCCCAGTTTTGTGTTACGGCAGTGGCTCGACGTTTGATGAAGCCTGTCGCCACTCGCAGCCATCCACACACGAGGAAGTGCCCCACAAGCTGGCCACACAATGGAGAAAATACCTCTCCGTGTCATAGTCTTAGGGCCGTTTACCATTCTACTTCCTCGTCACCATCGCAGTCGACACTGTTCCTTCCATACTTCTAGCCCCAGCACTGACTCCGTCTTGTAACTTCTCTGGATCCTTGCTCGTCAGTCCGTAGAGCTAGAGATGTTTCTTCACAGATTCCGCCGACACCACATCCTCGTTGATATATATATCATCAATATATGCCGACGTTGCTCTATTTATCGTTTCATTCTGTGCTAACACCGCCTTGAGAACAGCTCGCATTACCAGGGGCGCTACATTCAGGCCGAACCCCAGCCTCGTCAAACAATATCGCTTCCCTTTAAACATAACTGTTTGGTATGGCCACAGAGATTTTTCAACACGGATCTGTAGGTATGCTTTCCTGAGGTCCAGAATGGACACGTTCGCACCCTGCTGTCTCCAGCCTCGCAGTTTTTCTGCACAAACATCCGTGGCACCTGTGAATGTGTCAACATAGGTATTCAGTTCCCGATAGTCCATCACAGGACGCACCTTATGCTTGTTGGTCTGCAGCACGACCATCAGCGGTATCAGTCCCTTGGGCGGGCCAAACTTCTTGTCACTGTACGGCACCAACCAACCATTGCCCATCCATGTTTGCAATTCATGCTTGTACTCCTCTCTCATCTCGCTGGATACCGGATATTCTGAGATCTGATTCTGAAGTTTCCCTGGTGCATGATCTGCCGACCACTTCCAGGCTGCGACCCAAACTCCCTGCCGTTCATTGAATTTTGCACTGAAATTGGCTTCGCTAATACTAATCGCTGCTCAGACGGACCGTGGTTTTTCAAACCCCACGCTTCCATGCTGCGTGATGCGAACTCCACCGAGTGCCTTAATGGCGTCGATGCCAAGCAACAGGTCGAAATCCAGGGGCTTCCCTCGCATAACCAGCACATCGATTGTAGCAGTATTACCGGTTGCTGTGAGAATTCTGATGGTGCCCCCTTCCACAGCAAGCCAGCATATCTCCGGTTAATGTAGATACCGCCATATCCTGCTTTGACCAAGACCGACATAAACTCGCTCTCAAGATTGACCGTGAGCACCCAAAGTCAAGGAGAGCCGAGCATGGTGTGCCGTCAACACACACAGTAATGATTGGTAGCACCGATTTTACTTGATGTTTAGGGAGTGGACCAGCGCTGAAATCTCGATCCCAACTCCGTTTACCGGACAACTTTTGGCCACATGACCAGTCTTGTTGCATCGATAGCAACGCGCGTTAGTTGCTCTTCGCCTCTTTACGCAGTCCCTCGAAGTGATTGGGCCCATTACATTCATAGCATGTGACAAGTGGGCCTATGTCTGGGGAAGATCGAGGAGTCTGGGAGGTCTGCACTGCAGCGACGACTGGTTCCCTCTCTACTGTTTCGTCCTTTATGATTGCCCGAGCTCGGGCCAATAGCTCCTCGAGAGACATATCATCCGCCCTGGCCGAGGACCGCAGGAGCCTTTTCACAGGACCAGGAAGCCCCCGCACGAACACGCATGCCATCGCACTGTCTGGTACTCCTCCAAAGAGGATGGACAGCTTCCGTAGATCTGCCAAATATACATCTACGGTCTCACCCGGACGCAATATCCGTGCCTCAAATTGTTCATACGCCGTGAATTTATCAAGGGCAAATGCTGTCATCAATGCTCCCTTGATTCGAGCCACGTCTGATTTCTCTTCCGCAGATAGTTGCTGGTAAACCGCGAATGCTCCCCTGGTTAGGCAAAGAGGGATGACACGATCAAGCCACTTCACTCCCGATAGGTCGCACACCAATTCCAACTTCTCGAGCCATTCAACCACAGATCCAGTCCCGTCAAACTCAGGAATAATTTTAAAATCAAACCGGCCATCCATATCGGCCGAAATAGCTTGTCGGTTGTCCAGAAATTGATGTCGCTTTCTTTCAGCAATACGTCTAGTCTCACCGAAGCCTAGAAGAGCTGTGGTCCGCCACGACCACTCGCCTCGTTTTGTTAACAGGTAACGTTGTTCTCTTATGCAAATAAGCCTGCTGCATAAAAATGGCAGTAGGCGTACGCACGCGCGACTGACTCTCAGAGAATGGTTCAACACGCGAGGCAGCGAATTCATTTTGTTCCTGGTAAGTCACCGTCACGTCTATTACAAAGACTTTATGAATTCAAGTCATGCTATAGGTATGTTCACATATTATTCTCACTGGATTGCCAATTACTCAGAGAATATTGTGAGATGTTTTCTCCACTCAAGATGGATGAAAAGGTATTTGAATACTTGGAAACTGAGATGAACAATTATCTGTTGTAAAAATGGATATATCTGATCTCACTCTTGCTGCCACCTTAAATCAAATTGATAGACATTAAATGCCAACAAACAAAACAATCAGTCAAGGCAATGATAGATGTTACAGTGGAGGTTTAGTACTAATGACAATGCTACATAACTAGATGCCAGATTCCACTTTTCACTGATCAGGAATCAATGGCATTCATGATTGATTCTAAATAGACTAGCAAAATTAAGAATAAAAATCAGAAATGGTGGATTAGCCTTGCTCTTGCTTATGTCTTAGTTAAATTGCACTCTTTAACATCTGGGTACCATGGGAATATTTTAATTTGTCAGAAAATGAAGCTATAGGAAGGGAAAATGGCTGCATTTAGCATGCATTTATTGCGGCAGGCAGCAGAAATAGCCAATAAGCATGTGGCAATATCCCTCTACTACTGATGCAAATGACTATTATACTTAAGCAGAACACAAGGTAGAGTCCTGAGTGTGTGGACATTCTAGATGGGTTAACACAATCATGGTATGATTTGTGCTGAATTCACAACAGTCATTTTGTTGTGACTGAAGGTTTGATTGTGATGGTTCAAGGTCCGTGTTTGAAGTGGTTTGTGCAAACATTTAAAACGGAAACTCAACATTCTCTATCCATGTATATTTCTGAGATGAGGCATTGTAATTTACATTTACATTGTTCGAACTGTTATCCTCATCTTTATTGTCATAGTCACAACATTTTGGCCATTGTATGCTCCGGCCTTCTTCAGGTGACTGGAATTTCAAATTAAACATTCTATTTCATCCACCAGGTTAGAGTGTCCTCAAGGACACATGGCCCAATGGAGAAAAGTGTTGGTTGGATACAATGACTTGCCCTAAAGAGTTGCAAGTTCAATACCTGGCAACTGCAGTGGTGAACAAAAACTTGGATAGTTGAGTTAAAGGGGATAACATATCTGGAAGAGGCATGGCACATGGAACTAGAACAACCTACCCCAGTGGATGAAATAAAAGGTTCCGTTTGAAATTCCAATCAGCTGAGGAAGGTTGGAGTGCATAACAGCCGAAACATTGTGAATATGACAAAGATGAGGACAACAGTCCAAACAATGTAAATAATGTCAATATTCTCTGTTGAGGATAAAGAGTCAATCTTGTGCCTAACTTGTACTGAGTGCAAATCAGTTTGACTGACCCGGCATATTATATTTGAACAAGAAATCTGTACCATTTTACAGACTCAAAGTTGATTTAAAAATTGTTTGCCATCAAGTAAATTACAATAATAAACAAATGCTCTTTCCTTTTACATGTTCAAGTAGAAGGTCTCAGTGATTCACTGCTTCAGCCAGTTATTTGTTATTTTTGACATGTCTGCAATCATACAAGCATACTTCTTTCATGTCACTGGACGCATGATAATTTGCATAGCCATGAAATCTCAAGTCACTGGACCACCCCTTATAATCTTCAAGCCAATTGGCAGCATGGACAGTATATTTGCACTCAAATCATAACACTTGCTGATGACTCTTTAAAAGCTGTCCTACAGGATTTATCGTATTCAATGCACACACAACTGTTAATATCTACCCCACATTAATTATTTAATCTTCAACATTGATGAAATATATGATCTATTTCAACAGGACTGTCTTTACTTTTGAGGCATCATATAAGAAAGTAGGATACAGCTGTTAAAGAAGGAGAATTCCTTGAGGAAAATTTTATGCTCACATTTGTCTTCATAATGGAAAGGAGATAAAAATGTAATTCCTATATTTAGCCCCAGCAAGTCATTTACAAAATAACCTGTTTGAAATTCAGGACCCAGCTCATAACAACCTGAATGTATCAGATATTAATATCAGTCATGATGAGGATTCTGACTAGAGTACAGTGCAGATAGGAATGTCCACATTTTTGCTAAAAAAGTGGCATACCCTGATGAAAAAGGCCCTAAACTTAAAAACAAAGTTTTATAGCAAAAATGTTTGTTATTAATAAGAGGAGAGACCAAAGTATTTAAAAAAAATTTTTTTATTCCTTTTTAGCATGTTTGAAATTTTGGTTGAAATTTGTTTTTTCTATTTTTAGGCTCAGACATAATATTTAGCATTAGGATTATTTTAGCACCTTTTTCAGTTGAAAACGCATTAATGTGAAAATTCTTGCAAAAATCAAATAATTGTTGAATTTTAATTACATTTTCAGAACTTATTAAAAAAATGAATGAATTTATTTTAGAAATATTTAAAATGTAAAATTGTAAATGGATTTTTTTTTTTTTTAACATCTGTTACTCCTTCCCCCCACTTAATTTTATGAAAATTTTAAAACTCAAAATTGAGTGTCTGTAAATTTTTTTTAAATTAAATACAGAAAACCTTTTTTTTTGAAGAATTATATGAAAATACCCAAACTTTAGCTCTGAATTGTAAAATACAAAACTCAATAAACCTAAGACATTATTTAATTAAAAAAAGCTTTTAATCGGTTTTATAAATAATATATATGAAGGACGTTTTTGTTTGAAGCCAAAACGTTTTTCCATGAAAAATGAATTTTTACAAGAATTATTTTTCTTTTTTTCAATTTTAAATGAAAAATGTGAAAAACTTGTTTTAAATTAAGTTTGAAACTGAATGACTCTAGAAATGCTTATTAAAAAGGTCTATTTTTACAGATCATAAATTAGAAAGCATACTACAATCTGTTACATGAATCTATTTTTAAAATAATTTTTTATTATGCTAAAAAAATGTATTAAAATCGTCTCTGACAAAAAACTATGGAAGCACATTTCTGAAAAAAATGTGTGCTACAGCTATTTCCTTTGATTGCCAGGAATCATTAATTTTTATTATACTTTTGTACAGTTAGCACATGTCAAATTCTGAGTGACCATTAACATCGCATTTTCAAAATTTTTCTTTTCTGACAAAAAACTATGGAAGCACATTTCTGAAAAAAATGTGTGCTACAGCTATTTCCCTTGATTGCCAGGAATCATTAATTTTTATTATACTTTTGTACTGTTAGCACATGTCAAATTCTGAGTGACCATTAACATCGCATTTTCAAAATTTTTCTTAAAAAATAAAATCTCATTTCATAAATGAGTTCCCTGTTTCATTTATGAAATGTAATTGTATTTAATTTTTATAGTCTCAATTATGAAAAAAATTTATAACTGAGACAATATAAAACTTAAAAATACCATAAAATTTTATAATAGACGTACATAACAATTGTTACTCTTTTTGGTCTGTTATAAAATTTGAATTCTAAATGTATTCTTTGTAGTTTAAGTGTTATTCCAGAATTCTCCCTCAAATGTAAGGTAAAAAAAAAAAAAAATTTTGAAAGTGTATTTTAAAAAAAATTTTTTTTATTTAACTACTAACCAGGTTCACTTAAAATTAGCACAAATTTTGTCACTTCTGTCCTACCATCTGATAAATTCCCCTGATGTAAGTTGTCTATACATTGATGTAAGTCAATTCACACCTCCCAAAACCAATCACCACATGTCTCTTAAAAAATTTTCGGCTAAAAAAGTGAGTAATGTTTCTTTCAAGTTACATTAAGTATACTTTAAATTTTCTAATTTTTCTAAAATAACTTTTAAAAAAAGTATAATTTTACAAGTTTTTTTAAATGGAGACTCTCACATTTGTTTACAAAACTGTCAATAATGGCTGACGATTGATTTTACGTAAATTTTGATGACTCAAAAAAGGAGAAAAAAAATCCTGTTTTTTTAAACAGGATTTTCAGCTAAAATTCCAGATGTTCTAGAAAAATGCTCAAAAATACTTTGTTCTTTCCTCTTAATGACAAGCATTTAGACAAAAAATTTTTTTAATCAAGTTTGGGGCTTCTTTTTTTCATCAGGGTATGCTCTTTTTAGCGAATTTTTGGACATTCCTAAATTGAAGCTGAATCACTTGTGAGGGAACCATTGATTGTTCACACAACTGAAACTCATTGTCCTGAAAACCAGGTTCCATTACACTGATCTGATCATGCATACAAGCCAGCTTTCTGAACTTTGATTAAATGATGTATTGCTGTACTTGGCTTAATTGTTACTGGTACAAAACAAGTTTTTTTGATAAGTCAATGTAGTGAAAGAGAGAAAAACAAGTTTGTGTTTTGTGTGCAATCTGCCGAAGAGAGATTAAAGAAAAAGTAGTTAGCAAAATTCTGCTACTCTAAGAAACAAAAGTCCCCAAAAAGGCAAAAACAAAAGAAACAGTGTGCTGAGACAGACATGGAGGTAGATGAAATGCCCTCACCACTGTCTTCCTTGAAGAGAGACGAGCAAGAGGAGGATATACACACAAAGAAGAAGTGGGCTGAAAAAGGCAAGAAGGGCAAGCTTATAGAAAGAGCTAGGTCCCAATCTGTCCCTGCTGCCCCATCCAAAATAAATATTCCCAGATCAAGGAGCCTTCCCACTTCACTGACATGGGCTCCATCCCCCACATCATCCCTTGGTTCAGCTCCTATACCCCCTCCTACATCCACTTCTTCCCCACCCCATTCTGCCAGGGAGAAGAGAAAGAAGAAATATTTTGCCGAACTGGAGGAGATTTGTAAGGTGAACAGAAAAGAGTTGGAAAAGAACAAAAAAAGATCCCTCCTAGGTCCCTTATTTAAACTCACCTCTGTCGATGGAAAGTTGGAGGACCCTTGTAATTTCCCCCCAAGCCCAGGTGTCATTACATTTGTAAGGGACACTGGGAGATTACTAAAAGTGTGGTACCACTTGGACGAAGCAAAGGATGCTTTTCCAGATATACGAATGTTAGTGACAAGAATGCCCATTGTAAAAAAAGATGTCTGTGGGGTTGGGTGACTATGTGTGAGGCATTTTGGCAGAATTTTGAGAACCGATTTACCAAGGAACCTGGTCTCTGTGATGAAGAGTTTTGCAGCTATTTGGCTGACTTTCCTCAGCTTTTGCCGACTGAAGTGGCTAGCTGAAAGGGAGAGATCACAGATCGCGAGGTCAACATGTCATTGAAGAAGGTCGGCAGAGGCAAGTCGCCCTGTCTGGATGGTTTGCCTTATGAATTGTACTTGAGGCAGTTGCACATCTTTGTGCCAATTTTGACTGTCATGTTCAACAACTGGTTCCACCAGAGGTCCATCCCCGACCAGATTTCCAGGAATGTGATCACTTTGTTGTAAAAGGGCAAGGGTGTTTGGTGAGATTTAGATGATTATAGGCCTATAACTCTGCTAAACACAGAGTTAAAGATTTTGGCATAGGCATTTTCAGTCAGTTGCTGAGACTGTTGGGACCTGAGCAGACTTGTGCCATGAAAGGCAAAACAAATCAGAGCAATCTGCATCTGGTCTGCACATTTGATAGAGTTGATCCCCGCTGCTGTCCTGCTGGCCGCCAGATTCAAAGCCGACTTCTGTTGGTGGATTAATCTCCTGTATTGCTCTCCCAGTGCTGTCTGTGGTACAGATGAACGGGAAGCTGTCGTGCACTTTTGCATTGTCTTGGTCAGTTCATCAGGGTTGTCCATTGGTGCTCCTACTTTACGCTTTGGTGTTGGAGCCTCTCCTTCGCTGGCTAAGGAACAGGGCGTACAGTCCAGCTCCATATGGAACCGCTGTCCCTGGTGGGGATCTAGCCAGGGTTTCTGCCGATGACGTATCTATTTTCATGTTGTCCGGCAGTGACACTGAAGTGGTACTGAAGGTGCTTGAAAAGGTGACAGGGGCCAAGATTAACCACAACAAGTTGTCCAACTAGCAATTAGATGCCTGGAAGGGGGTCAATGGACAGATGGTTCTGTTTGCATTCTTGGAGTGTGATTTGGATCCGACCTCCAGCTGGAGAAGAATTGGTCACAGGCAAAGACCGGCGTGCTGGTCGAGACTTGGCACTGAAGGAGGTCGTCTGTGAAAGGCAGGATTGAGGCGTGTGCCACTTACGTCTTTCCTCTTGTCCTTTACTGCTTGTCTGTACTTCCATTCTGTAAGCAACATAAGGCGATCAATTGGGATTAGGGATGCCACACTCGGAGTCACAAGCACGCTTCAAGGCTGGCCTTCTTACGCTGTGCATTGACAGAGGGCTCGATTTTGGTGGGGATTGTGTGGGCTGCATTCCCTTGCCTTACTATAACCCCCCCTCCAAGGAGCTGAGCGCCTTCATAACCCCCAGAATCAATCAGATTTCCTTCTCGAGTGTCGATCAGCTTTGAGGGTCATTCCTTGGTCCAGTGACCTTTCTCGGTCTAGAAAGGTCTATCATGAACTAGTGGAGGGGGCACGAAGGATCCACTACGTGACCGGCTTGGCTTGTTTGTGAACAAGTCTTGCTTGTTTTGTTCTTAGGCGCCAGCACCAGATTATCCCAGCAACCCTGAGTTTTCGCTTACCTGCGACTGATTCAGAATAGGCTATCTCTCAATGACATGGCCTTCATATGGGGTTAGGAGGATTTGCCAAACTGTGAATGATGTGACCTTGGCTTACAGGAAATGCCTTTGCACACCTTTCATTGTCCTCGGGTCTGCCACTTAAGGGACCATGTTAGTGAGCTGACAGCTCATATCTGTCCTGAAACGCTTGTGCTCATTCATCCTGCATATACGTGTGACATAATGTCGTCCCCGTATCCTGGGCAAAACAAATGATGTTTCTATTTCTGCTGGACATGGCCCAAATGGTGCTTTGGACAACATGTCTTGCATGATAAAAGTCTTTCTCATCAGGATCTAATCCAGTTCTTTGAGCATCGGATCAATATGAAGATTAGAAATGATAGAAAGCGATTGATTTCAACAGATTTCAGCGAAAGGTGGGTGACTGAGGCAAGCCTGGTTCACGTGAATGGAGCTAGCCTTCATTTTTTTTTTAGGTCTCCTTGTCACATTGGGGAGGTTTCCTGAGGAGCCCTTCCCTTTTTTCATCTCAACTAGGTCAGGATTTTTCTTTCACTATGGCTGTATTTTATTTTATCCTTTTCCATTCCTCTAGTGAGAAAGCTTCTTGATTTTGTCTAAAGGCAGAATACTTGTTTGAGGGTTGGATGGGCCCAACTAACGTCAGTTATCTTTATTTTTTGCATTTGTTTCTATATTTTAGTTTGTTTTATGGATTCATCCCCTACCCACTCATAGCGTATCATTTATAAATTTTTGTATATAAAATATTATGTACATTATATTTTTATGTCATGAGCTGTTTTTTGTAGGTTCCGTAGGTGTCTGCTCACTTTCTCATGAAAAGCTCTATAGACTTAGTTTCTTAATGAAAGGCTACATCAATTGCTGTCATGTCTTTTACTATGTTCTTTGCTGAATAATGCCTAAAAAAGAATTTTCTTTTTTAATTCCACAGAAGTATTATTGATATTAAAATTCTGCTTCAATATTTTATAAAATTTACATGTTATTGAAAGCCTAATATATAAATTACAGGTACTTCCACTTGGTTGCATAAAAAACAGCATAGCATGATGAAAAAAGGCCCCAAACTCAATAAAAACAAAGTTTTGTCATTAAAATGTTTATGTTATTAAAAAGAAAAACCAAAGTATTTTTTTTTATTAATTATTTTTTAAAATTTTTTTACTCCTTTGTAGCACAATCACACATCGATTTGGAAATTCTTGCAAAAAAATCAGAATTTCAGAAATTAATGAAAAATATTTTTTTTTCTTTTCCATGTTACCAACCAATTACTTAATTCCATGAAATTTTCAGAAATTCGGTTTTTAGGGCAGGGATTTTTTTTTTTTTTAAAAAGTTAAAACAGGATTCCTTGAAGGAAGTAAATCATCAATATTTTTGTAAAACAGTTGAAAATCTGCTCTGAATTGTAAAATAAAAAATGCAATAAAACTGACATTATTTGATTAAAAAAGCTTTTAATTGCTTTGAAAAATAAAATTTATTAAGGACACTATTGTCTTAAGAAAAAAAATTTTTTCAGTGAATAATTAATTTTTACAAAAATTGTTTTCATTTTTTAAAAAATTTGAATTAAACAATTTATAATATAATAAAAAAAAAAAAAAAATTTTTGCTTAAAATTTTTCATTGCTTTCAAGGGCAGTTTGGTGATATTTTTAAGTGAAAATTAATTTTACAAATCAAAAAAAGAAAAGCTCATAATAATCATTTGAGTCAATATATTTTTGGAAGAATTTAAAAAAATAAGTTTCAGTATATAGAGCATTCCCAATTTCTACATGGGAAGCTATATACAAGATAATCCTTAAAATGGTCACGTTATTTAAGTGTCGTCTGCTACTTTCCTTATTCAATTCTGTTTCATCATTAACGTCTTTATAAATCATCCCTTCAAAATTTCAAAGTTTTAAATTTAAAGTACTATAAAAATTTAATAATAAAATAACCATCATGATAACAATAATACCGTAACATTATCAATTATTGAATTTTACTTCTATTAGGTTGGTGCAAAAAATAATGTCGTTTTTTTGACGTTCAACTTCATGTGAGAAAACGACATTATTTTTGCATCAACCTAATATAGTATTTTGTGTCAGTTATTAAATTTTTAAATTAATCTAAGAAAATTTTATATTATTTTAAATTTTATTATTTTTTCAAAAAGCATCTTCAAACCTAACTAAAAGTCAATAAAATATTAGATAATTGCTGAAAATGTTAATTTGTAAAAATTACTAGGTAGTTAAAAATCAAAAAAATGCGTTCACTTAGATTTCGTAAATTTATGTCAATTCTGGTCAACCATACTAGCTGTCATCACCTAACAACATATTAGTGATGCCGATAACGTCAATAAAGACATGAGATAAAGAGGACCCGTTGTCAAGAAATGCTTGTATACTATATTTTTTATAAGTAATATTTGTTTCAAATCAGATTAACTTTAAATTTGCTAATTTTACTCAATGTGTCACAAATATGTATTTTATTTTTGGAAGATTTTTAAAATTGATAATTTTGTTTTGTTTACAAATTTATTAACATTAAGAAAATGGCTGCTTTTTAGATATATATATATATATATATATATATATATATATATATATATATATATATATATATATATATATATAAATATTCTCCGAAAAGTTGAGATCCCAATTCATATAATTATTATTTTAAATACACCAGAATTTTTTTTACTTACTGGAAATAGTAAATTTAATCATTTAGCTTTCAATTAAAGCTAAAATGAAATCTTCAAGAAGGCCTTTTCATTTTTAAAAATTAATTTTAAACTTTAGGTATCGAAAATTCTGTGGAGGTCCCTATATAAATAGTAATTTGTGTATATGACTAATATAAAAAGTCATACATGTATTTCCGTTAAATGTTAATGAAAACCAGTGTGGCATAAGAATCAACAAACTTTATTTACAGACCATTACTAAATTGGTAATCTTCACTTACTATGGAGAAAAAAGAAGAAAAAACAATTGATAGTACAAAACACACACAGACATATGATACATATTCAGAAAACAGTTATTACTCTAAGCATTAACATTTAAAGTCTGCTGCAAGAAAACTATTTTCCTTCCCCAAACTACCATCAAAATATATTAAGATGCAAAAAAAAAAAAATAAAAATAAAATAAAATTCTTTAACAATATTAACAGGATTTGCCTATAATAAAACATTTCATTCACTAGATAGAGGTATGATTAAAAAGAAATTATTTTTAATTCAAACCAAAATTAACCTAAAACTGCAACTAAATTTAATGTCAGTTAAAAGAGTAGTTTTATTTTCTTCAAATGTTTCAATGCCTTAATTGTCTACTCTTTTGCTTCAAAACAACCACACTAACTTTTGGTGGCTAATTTGTTGGGTTCATATCTGAAGTATTTTGTTTATAGTGATTTATACATTTAGTGAGGTTGTAAAGTGGCCCTCTCAATGTCAACCATGAAATTAATTGAAAACCTCATGGTAAGGCTTAAACTGCTTTCAATCTATAAGTTCTCAGATCTTACAATGACCTTTTTCTTTAAGTTTTTAAATTATTGACATATTTAAAAAAAATAATTTTTTAAATTAAAAAAAAAAAAAAAAAAAAAAAAAAAAAAAATCAATGGACTCATGAGGAACACATTTTCTCCACATTTTTTTTTAAGTTGATAAACAATATATAAGTAATCAAAAATCTCATCTTTAGACAGTAAACCTAATTAGGATAGTTTAAAAAACAAAAATGATCATGTCTTAATAGATTTAATATCTCTAAATCTTTCATTCCTAATATTTCTCCACTCTTTGTAACCTAATTTTATTGATTTTGTTTAATTTTATGTGTAAATTTATATTAACACAAGTGACATTATTACTGTGTGTGACTGTTTGATATTCAATCATACTAAAGCAAACCGAGAAGAGTAGATCATACAAAATGGGCTTTCTTGTGTTTGTTGGAGGTAAGCAGCTATCAGCTGACTATATTACTGTTGCTGCTGTTCTATTGCTTTGTTTTAAAATTAAAAACAAAGAGTTATAGATAATACTAAAAAATTTTTTAAAAACATTCATTTGAAATTTTGTTTCAATTTGTAATAAATATCTACTTATGTATATATATATATATATATATATATACATACACAATTTATGCCAACATAAACAAACTCATCAGTGATTGCAGAAATATGTGAGAGTTCAATCAGTTATCAACAACCAGAGAATAATAGTAATAATTGTTATTTTCATATGGACAAAACAAATTTCACATGCTTTTAAATCAAATGTGTTATTCTACAGAATGAAAAGGCTCTTATTTTCCATTTGGATACTTTCTAATGTAAACCAAATTAGGCCTGAAAACAAAATTGAAAGCACAATCTTCTTCCTGGCTCATACTGGCCTGTTCAGCCACTATAGCCCACAGAAATCCCTTTTTCTGGCTGTACCAGCATAATAGTTCTAATCACAACACATCTTTATATCTACTCATAATAATTGTAAACATCTCCACAAAGAAGCTAAGTCTTTGCTGATAGAATGAGGTACTGTATAGTTTCTATCAAGTTTGATGACACTATAACAGTGCATTAAAGACTTCTATTTCTCCTCTCTTCACTCAATTTGAAATGTCAACATTTGCTAAAGCATCTTGACTCATCTGGAGTATCTTTGCCTGACTTTCTATTTAGAACTGAGACTCTCATGAGTGATATGCATATAACTGTCCATGGTTTCTTCTATCACCTCTAGACTGAAATCTTATAAAGTGTGCAATAGTCCTTAAGAAATGTGCTCCTGAACTGGCTCCTGTTCACTCTAAACTCTACAATAAATACTTTGCTGTTTCTTGCTTCCCTCTTCTGTAGTTCTAGTCTTTAAGAACTCTGGTGAACCATCTGATACTTCTGACCTATTAGCCTTCTACTTTTTGACAAAGTACTAGAGACGAATTGGTTAAGCATTGCACATCACAGGGTCTTCTTTCAGATAAGCCAAATATTTTTCTTCTCTAAGTCAACTGCTTATGTAGAAAGGATTATTACTGAAAGAGTGTATTAAGAATGGTGAAGCTTGAACTGTTGCTTTGGATATTTTGAAGTAATTTGACAGGGTTTAGTATGCTGGTCTTCACAAGTTGAAAAGTTAGGGTATTTCTGGACAAATTTTCGAACTGATTCAAAAAATGAAAGTTGCCTTGAACAGCCACTCTTCTCAATCTTTTTTGCATTAATATGGGTGTCCTTCTGGGGGCTCTATTCTTGGATCTACATTGTTCAGAATTTTTATCAACAACCTTCCTCATGTTATCAGTTCTCAACATGGTATCTATGCTGATGACAACCATTTACACCTGTCTTAATAGTAAGTTTGATTGGTTTGATAATGGCAGCTGGTTACAAAAATGATCTACAATCTGTTAACTAGGGGCAAGGAATGGCTTGTTAATTTTAAAGCCTACAAAATAAAACTGCTCTCTTAACTGAGAGAACCCTTGTTGTCTTCCATTATGTCTGATCCTAACCTCCAGGAGAGTGACTCATTGTACCTTCTTGGGCTAACATTTTCCACTGACATGAACTAGAAAGATTATCAATTGCTAGGTCTGATGCTAGGAAAGTTGACTCAGTGTGTTATGCTAGATAAGTAGATTTTGGCAAGAAAAATTCAGTATAGTGCAAGTCTTTATGATTTTTTTTTTTTTTTTTTTTTTAAGTGAGTGGGGTTACACTATACATAGGTAGAAAAAATTCTGGTTGTGACAAAGGATTGTTACAGTATCTTAGATCAAATATGCATACCTGGTGCTAGGCCACTTGTGCAATACCAGCTAGATTAGGTTCGTCCACCAAATTTTCGATACCTAAGGTTTAAAATGAATTTTAAAAAAATGAAAAAGCATTCTTGAAGATTTCATTTTATCTTTAATTGAAAGCTAAATGATTAAATTTATTATTTCTAGTAAGTAAAATATTCTGGTGTATTTGAAATAAAATTATATAGATTATTCCAATTTATATAATTTCAAACATTTGCTTGATTTAAAAAAAAAAAATTTTCTTAAAAGTGGCCATTTTCTTAAAAGTGAGAAATTTGTAAACAAAACAAAATTATCAGTTTTAAAAATCTTCCAAAAATAAAATACATATTTGTGACACATTATCCAAGTAAAATTAGCAAGTGTAAAGTTAAATTAACCTGATTTTAAATAAATATTACTTATAGCATAAAAAAGTAATATACAACATTTCTTAGTGATGGGTCATGTTTTCCTTTGATCTTTGACACATCGATAAGTCCCAAGGTGATGACAGCTAGTATGGATGTCCAGAATGATATAAATGTATGAAATCTAAGTGAACGCATTTTTTTATTTATTTGTTTTTAACTACCTAGTTATTTTTACAAATTAACATTTTCAACAATTACTTAATATTTAATTGACTTTTAGTTAGGCTTCAAGATGCTATTTGAAATTTGGGTTTTGTCTCTAGGTTCTTAAGTTTAAACAAAAAATTACTTAATTGAAGTATGACCCCAAACTAAAATAAATACATAAAATAAAAATATTTAGTGAAATAGTATTTAAAAAAGTAAAACTTGAAATTTGAAAGGGATGATTTGCAAAGATGTTATGAGGAAAGAAAACTGAATGAAATTGAAAGAATTGCAGAGTGCCAAATGACTCTTAAATCATGTGAGCTTTTAAAGGATTTTACAAGCTGGCTTACCATAGTTAGAAATTAGGAATGTATATTCACTTTTTTAAATTTAAAAAAAATATTTGGGTACAAACAACTTATGAGCTTTCCAATTTTTGATTTATAAATGTACTTTTCACTTAACATCACCAAACCTGAAATTAAGTGGGTGGTAACATGTTAAAAAAAAAAAAATTAAAATAATTTCAAAAATAACCTTTATTATTTTGGCCACCGATGTAAACAAAATTTTTAACTAAAATTTCAAATGGGCTAGAAAGGATTAAAAAATTTCAAAAAATAATAAAAAAAAAAAGTACTTTGGTCTTTCCTCTTAATTATAACAAACATTTTGATGACAAAACTTTTATTGAGTTTGGGACCTTTTTTCATCATGCTATGCTGCTTTTTTTTTTTTTTTTGCAAAAAAGTGAACATACCTAAGCTAGATTCTACATGCACTGATTGTGTGTTGTCTGTTTTTTCGTTTTTGAAATAGAAGGAAAAAGAATAATTGGAGTAGAGTACTGGTATACCCTAATACGAAGGTTACGAATGCAAAAACAGTTGGCAGGAATTTATGGAAAATTGTAATTCCCTCCAGCATTTTGGTGTTCTTTGTATTCATGTGCCTGTATTTTTATATTTTCAAACAAAACATGCAAAAGTGAAACATTGAGGTAATTAAAATCATTCTAAATAAAAAGTTCTCTATAAACATATGTAGATTTTTGATTTTAATTTATGAGAAATTGTAGTTGTTTAAATATGAGGAGCAGGAGCAGCTCTGTCACGTGTACCATAAGTGGGTGACTGGCCTTGGTGAGTTGCCAATACATAAGATGTAGTACTTTAATACTACTATGGCATTGTGTTATGTGTACATTCACTTCATTTAACAAGCATAAAAATTCAATCATTTAAGAACTACTTTCTGTAAAGATTTGAGTGCCTAGATTGTTCAAATATATGTTAATAACTATAGGTTAACCAACACTTTCTGGTCAGCAACAGCAAAGAGTCGCTCCAGCAACACACCACAGCACACATTTAAACAATCTTAGTTTCTAGCAAAAGAAAGCAAAAAACAACATATATACTTAGAGTACTTTTTACTTAGGACTTTAAGTACCATAACTATAGGAGTGATGAACAAAAACAAAAGTACGATATCTAAATCTTTGTATAAGATACTTTAATGTAAGTGTTTTTTCTCACCATTTTCGGGTAGCTTTGTACAAAAAAAGAATGACATTTTATTTGCTATAAAATATGCCCAGTACCACAATATTTGACTATGGTAGGCCTACCAGTATTATTCAGAAGCTGAGGTTGCATTATATATATATATATATATATATATATATATATATATATAAAATTAGGTTTTTCACCAAAAATAAATTTAGGAGTCAAACTATGCATGAAGTAGGCTTATATATGCGTATATACCATGTCTTACATATTTATAAGTCTACTACTCATCGATGCATTGAATATCGCTGCTACATCAGGTCTGGTGCTTATTTACAAATACCTGATAAAATACAAAGAATCTGCAATGTTATTTGTCCTGACCTGGTATCTTGGCTTCAGTCACTTTCCTGCCACTGTAATGTAGCTTTCCTGTGCCTTTAATAATATTTTCATGGTAACTATCCAGTTTCCTGTATGGTACAAAGACTTATGGAATTTAAACGCAGAACTAGATTGGCAACAAGTTCTCATCAATTTACAGTTGAATTGGCTAGATGTAACCAAAAGTTCCATACTAACAGTTTCTTTTCTCACACTTCTCACTTGTGGACAATTCTGTATTTTTGCTGACCAATCAACTTTGATCTTCAAAATTTAAATGCAATGTCAACTGTTATCTTTGGCCTTAATTCCTGTTCTTTTATTCTCTCTCCTTAATGTTTCTTTTCCTCATTCTCTCATTCATTTTAGTGTCTTTATTACCTTCCTTGGGATGAAATGATTAAAAAAATATTCTATGAAGTACTCTGAAGAATTATCTCATTTGTGATAACTTGGAGACAAGTATGTTAATCCTTACCCATTTAAGCCAGGTGTCATATGTCTGAACAAAGCGTAAGCTATGATTATTTCATCTCTGGCAATATCAGATTTCATTATGATCTAGTAAATAAGTACAAAGGTTTTATCAATCCAAGATTTTAATTACAACAAACATTGCTGACAAAAAAAAAAAAATTGTATGGCGTACACAGTTAGCATTTATGAAAATGTTATTCCTTTTCAAGCCAATGATGTTTTGAAATTTTTTCATTAGTTCCACACCATAATGTAACTTATTTTCATTGTTCCACTAGTGGAACAAAAATGCATGCATACATACATACGTGTGTGTGTGAGAAATGGATTAAAACCAACAAATATTTTAATATATTTTCTGTTTATACGTTTTTCTTTCTTTTTTTTTTGTTTTTTTATTGATACACTTATTTGAGTAAATGCTCTAATTTTTAATAAAACAGTATTACATTTACTGGCCTGAAAGTTCAAGAAATTTTGAAGAAAATGTGTCCTCTGACAGGAATCGAATCTGTATCCTATATAGAACAGTCATTAAGTCTGATGTGCCTTGGCCGTTCAGCCATAGAAAATTTCCGGTTTAGTAAATTACTGCTTTACAGCAAAGGTGTGTGTTTTTATATAAGCATATACACACATACATATGGTGGCTGTTGACTTGCAAAGCCAGTATGACCATCACCGACATGCTCAGACCATCACTTAAAACTGCCTCTGTACAACACTGCATTCATCAGTTGCGTGAACAACAGTGGCTCAAAAAGCCAATCATTGATCTGCATTTCTTTTCACATATGGCATATCAAATCATCTCTGGGAGGTGGAAGGAGACTGACCAAGACTTGCACATCCTAGTGTTATTATATTTTAAAGATTCACATTTATGACTTTTTTGTGGATGAAAAAAATCAAATGGTTTTTTGTTTCATGAAAATAACCAAAATAAAATGAAAAGAAACACATAATCTCTTTTAACTTCATTTGTTAAGTGCCATTTACAAATTTTCTATGCATTGTTGCATGAGGCAATGTTTACCGCTTTTTAAAGTCAATCTATCTGTACAAAAAGTAATATCTGCAAAATATATCTAAATTATTTTTTTTTAAATTAATAAAAACAATCTTATTGAATAGTTTAAGAAGTTACTTAGCACAATATCAACATTTTAGAGGTCATGGAGCATTAGGTCTTTAATTATAATCTTTCTCAGAAATCCTGCACATATGTAGGAAAACGCTCTAAACTTGGCAGGGTCATATGTTCTTGAGAAGACATAAAACCCTCACAAATCTTTTTGGTGAACTTGAGCAGGCATTGTAGATGTTAGGCAAAAAATATTATGAAAATTGAAGAGGACATATTTTTGATAGACTGACCGTAAGCTACATTGATGTCATGTATTTGGCTGAGTAAGATAAAATTTTCTATCAAATGTAGGCTTAAACTAGTTAAATATTTGGATTCTACACTTCTTATTTGCCCTGCATACCAAATTTCAGAAATATTGAAGGCATGGAAGTATTTTTCTTTAATTTTTAAAAAACATTTAAATTCGGTAACGTTGCGCTGGCTTAATTTAGAGGCAAAATAGGACAATTATGCACCCCCACCCCTTAAATTTGGAACGGTAAAGTCTAGCACAAAATAATTTGGCACACTTTCCTAACTCATGAAGGGGAACATTTGTGCCAAATTTCAAGTAATTCGGAGTCGGTGGGTGCAGATTCCAACTTTTTGCTGGTGTTTTGACATGGAATGATCTTTAAGTACAAGTGTCCTGTTTGTTTCCAGTTTTTCTAAAACTTTGTTGTTGGTGACATTAGGTTCATGGTAGTCTTGTCATCCTTCTGTAGGACGACATTTTGATTGCTTCAAGTTTTTTTTTTTCATCCTTTTTGTTATTTTTCAAATACTCAGTTAACTGAAGAATTTTAGTATATAAATCCCTATTAATAGTGTGTGCATATATATATATATATACACACACACACACACACACACACACACACACACACACACACACACACAGGTAAAACAATCCATGGGTAAGTGATCCAAGTATATCCTATTAATATAAAATATTAAAACTGATCCACAAAAAGAGAGATCAATATAATTTTTATTATAGAGCATGTAAGGGAATTAAAATTAATGATATCCAAACAAATGTATTTGCATTGATAAGTCCAGGAAAAAATTACTTTCCTATAAATGAAATGATCATCCGTACGAGGTAAATTGTTTGGATCTCATTAATTGTAATTCACACAAACGCACATATATATATTTGCATGCACATTTCAATGAATACAGCAGACGAGGTGCTTTGATTTAGTTTTTTATACAATTTCTCATGTTATCTAATAATTTTTTTCTTTTCAGATGATAAATTATATAAAAACTGTTTGAATGATCTTTTTATCTGACCACTTTCTGCTATACATTTAGCCATTTCTCTGTGTGTGCGTGTATGTATGTATATATATATATATATATCTATCTCCAAGTATAGGATTGGTGTAGATGGAATAAATTCCAATAACCAAAAATACTATTCTTAACAGAGTGCTCAATACAGAGTAGAACAAATATAATTTATTTGATAATAATATAAACATAAATGTTATAAAATCACTACAAAAATAGCTATTTTGTTTCAACACTTATGGTGTCTTATCAAGTGATGGTGTTGAATGTAGAATAAAGAGTTTTAAAAGGATCAAAACAACCAAACACCCCCTCAATAGGGGAAACACTGTTACATAAGCTACAATGACCAATCAGAATACATGTATATGAAAATTTAAAAACTTTCACAACGAATCTTGGTTATAATTATTAATGCCTTAATGTTAGGGTTAGGCTAAAATAGAAATCATTCTAACTGATTAATATTAAAATATTTTGAAAATTAAAAATTACCAATTTTAAATTTAATCTGTATTAAGTTTAAAATATAACATTATTTAAAGAAAAAACCGAGGAAAAAATACATATATTATTTATAATAACTGAAAAGCCAAAATTTCAGTTAGAATAAATGTTAAACTAATGGGGGATGTAAAACATTATCACAACTTGGATACATTTGAAGTGTTGATATGGGTAAGGGAGGACAAAATATTGCAAAATATATATATATTTTACATACATTTGCCTTTAGTCATGTGTGGAAGCTCCACAAAGTTTAAAATGAACACATGATTCCAAACATACCAGTAAAAAAAAAGAAAAAAAAAGAAGAAAAAAAAAAGAAAAAAAAGAAAAAATGAAGCTTTCCTTTTTTTCAATGATTTTTTTAAAAAATTGTGTCATGAAAGTTTCCTTAAAATCTGACAAGTAAAATAAAATAGAAATTATGTACCTGAAAAAGGTAAACAAAAAAAATTTTTTTTTTTCAACTTAAAAAAAAAAAAGAAAGAAAAGGGGGGGGATCACCCACGACATTTAGAAAAGCTTCCAATTGTTTCTATAACAAATTTAAGACAATTTAATGAAAAAAAAAAAAATTCATTATTTAATAAAACTTCACTTCTACAAAAAAAATAATACTTTTAATTGGAAAAAAGGAATTTATACGAATTAAATAAAAACTATTCATTTAAAGCTTCATTTAAAAAAATAAAAAGCGCACACTTTTAAATAACTTTCACAAAAATTGCGCAGTAATCAAGACAAGTAGGAAGATAGGAAAAGTAGTAAAAAGACTTAACTAAGTAAGCTTCCATGCATCACTACTTAAGGCGAACGTATGTAAACAACCCCAGTTGGACAACATGAAAGAGATTGAACTTGCATTGTTGATAAATCCTAAACAGTAATAGCATGCAAAATTTTAATGTCATTTTCAAAATAATCAAAATTTCACACCATATTGGAACATTTTCATTTCTGTGGGCTTTTGGTGTTTATACTGCAAATTAACCAAAAGGGGAAAAAATGGTTTGATTTTCTGAGAATATGTTGGCTAGTCTATTTTTAAATATTTTAAAACTTTTCTAAGAAACTATATAGCAAACAAGATGAAAGTCAGGTCACAGCTTGGTTGTGGCCACAGAGATCCATTGCTAAAGTGGGTATTTACCCTATGTCCCCTACAAAGCAGAATGTGGCACAAGGCCAATTTTTATGTAGGGCATTCAAGCCTGTAGGATTGGGCAAAAATTCCCCATACACAGAATCAGGTTTGTTTACCTCCCAAGACAAGACTGCCCTTTGGCATAGCCACGTCTGGGTTCCTCTCTGCCTGAAAGCGGGGAGTTCAACGTCTTGAGCTTGCTCAAGCCTAAGCTGGAAAGCAGTCCCAAAGCAAGTGGAAATGGGGAAGATAGACACTAGTTAATATCAAAATTAAACCATAAGTTTAACAAATTCATTTCCTTTAAGGCCTCACACAATTTCCAAGTAAAAGATTCTAAACAACTTGTAACCTTGTGTTATGATTATGAAAGAAAAGTAAATTCTATCACATTCCTACCATACAATTTAGAAATAAAAAATTTTTTTTACAAAAATACCACTATTCTCGACTGGCTTGTCTACTCTAAAGCTTACCATCACACAGCGATTCTCCCAGATTAATAATTGCATCAGCTTCAGTGCTTCCTGATTGTAAAAGAAAATTAAATTTTGCAATGAAAAGAGCAGATTTCCTCTTCTGGAACAGATTGCCAATAAGATCATATGGATGCCTGCTATCAGCGTAGATGATGCTGAACGTTCATTTTCTCAGTATAAACATTTTCTCAATAAACAATGTGAAAGTCTTGCCCCCAAGAACACCAAGAAATTTAGAGAAGAGATTAGAAGATTAGATATTTCCCAAATTAAGGAATTAGCAATTTAAAATTTGAGCAGTATTTCAGCTTAGGATATAAACTGTTTTATTTAATTTTTGAATTAATATGTATAATTAGTTTGATATTTTGTTACAAAGATTCAGTTAATTATTGTTTTGTAAAATTTTAGTCAAAATGTTTATTCAGATATTTATTATTGAGATTCAATTTATTTGCTGTTGATACTTTAAATGTGATTTTTAGATTATGAATCAATAATTATAACTCAATCTAAATACTTTTACTTACCCCCCCCCCCAAAAAAAAAACAATTTGAATGTGTTCTTAAAGAAGGAAGCTCTGATTAAAAGTTCTACCTCAAAGATAATTATGCACTGTAACATTCTATTGTTTTATTGCCTAATCATTTTACTTTTTATTTTTACATATAATTTATTTTTGGACTTGGATTTTAACATTTAAAAAAAGATTTGTAGATATTTGCTATTTCTTTATATGCAATAAAACTTTGAATTATGTTTTTGTTTTCAGTTTTAGCATATTAATTGTAGCATAACGTATTGCAAATTTCTCATAAAATACTATAAGAATGGAAAAAAAATAAAAAAATAAAAATGAAATGTCCCAAAAGTAATAACGGAATTTACCAAGAATGGAAACGGAATCAAGAAAAATGTGAAACGGAAAATCGGAGGTCTTATAGATGTATATAAAAATCCATTTCTGAAGATGCAGTAAAAATCAAAATGAAACATAGGCTCTTTCAACACAGTATATTTATACACAAAAAAATATTTATTACGTTTAAAAAATAAATGGCTTCTAATTATTTGCCATGAAAGCACCTCACAACCCAAAATTCGTACTTTGTTTTAAAGTGTGGCAAGAAACCAAATTACATGCAAATAAATTATTGTTGAAATAGATATCCTTTTTCAGGGGAGATTTTCTTTTAAAATATAAAATATCCATACAGAAATTTTATGAGAACTGCTTGCAGAAGATATAAAAATAATTACATCCTAAAATTTTATTTTTTTTTTTTTTATATATTTAGATAAATATAATATAGAGCTATATAAAATAACTCGGAGCATTGGTCTACAAACTTAATTTTATACTAAGTAATAAACTGTTTGCTTTACTTTAGCAGATATAACATAAAACAATAATAATAGACCAGTTAATAAGATTTGAGTAACAAAAAGCCAACAAAATTATGATAATATTGATATTTATTACATATTAACCTTTTGACTAAATTGAAATACAAAGAGAAAGATTTTGAAGAAGTTGAAATTTTCAAACACACCTGCATCCTTTTTCAAAATATTGTTTTGAAAAAGCTAAAGAGTAAGTGTAAAGTGGTGGGAGAGGAAAGAAAAGGACATGATCACAACACCCTACACATATGCATATCTGTGCAAACAGGCACATGGCTACATGTATACAAATTTATACATGAACACAAACAATACAAAAAATCTTACACTAATAAGTGCATAAAAAAAAATATAAAAATATAAACAGTCAATTGCTGATACACATTGGAAAGTGAACGGAAAGGTCCTCCTACGAAACTGTGGAGTAGAGATGCTAAAGGAAACATCAATCAGCTAAGTGACAAACTTTTATATATATATATATATATATATATATATATATATATATATAGTGTGATGGTTAAATTGTTGTTTAAATTATGCAAAAATGAAAATAACACCGACATCTCATTTCAACAGATACATTTACCAAAATTACACAAAAATATTTTGAAATACTAAAGAGTAAATTGATTCAATAAAAATCACCATTGACTTCAACCACAGCCTCCAGACGATTTTGGAATATCCTGCAACTCTTCTTGTTTAAGTTGGTGAATACTGCCATAATGCCCCACACATAATAATCAAGGGGGCTGCAGTCTGGGGTGTTAGGTGGCCAGATGTGGTTGCAGGAATTGTCTAACAGCCATGACGAGGTTCTCCTGCTTGTGTGGTATGGTGCAGAGTCCTGTACCAGACAGGGTCTTCCAACAGCCACCCTCTTGACACAAGGCAGCACTAACTTCTCAAGGCACTTGATTTCGGTGTTGAGTCTGAAGCCCTGTGGGAATGGAGGCATGACGTTGCCATCACTACTGATCACTCCAAACACCTTCATAATCACCATTAGACTCATCCAACTCATTCCGAATCCTCTGCACTGTTCTCAGATTGACACCCACACTCTGAAAGTGTAGTGGAGCTTCCAGCATCAATGTCAAACAGTACAACATGCCATTTCCTAATTTCTGACAGAGTGAATTGCACGATGGTGCTCCTTTTTTTTCAGACAGTGCCTAACTGACCCTACTACTGTGCAGTCAACAAAACGTGTGTGCGTGTGTGTGTATATATTTTTTGAAGATGAAATATAGATCAAAATGGATAGGAATGTGACAAGATAAAATAAAACAACAAGTAGGAAACGTATCACAATCTAATATGTTTCACTTTTATTACAGCTTTGTCAGACAGAAATGAAAAAAGCAAGACAGTACTACTATGTTAAGATATTTTTGTTAGTTCTTTTTGATCAGATACATGTCACATCTATAAACGCAATAGATAATATATGTGTGAGAACATTTTGAATGTTAAAATGTGTGCTAGTGTATCTATGCATGTAAAGAAACACTTGTATGTCTCAGTGTGTGTGTGTGTGTGTATAGAAAGTGTATAGATGTCACCCTTGTTTATGTTGGTGTAGGGAATGTGTTGTCATCACCTATGTGGGTCGGTGAGACATAATTGTGCTTTGGTTTGGATTTATCATTAAAGCATTTCTCATGCGTATATATTTTAAGAAGGATTTGTTAATTTTCATTATTTTATGTATTAGATAGACATAAGTTAACTTAATAATGGGTCTGTAGAAAGATGGTCGTGTGATGTAATGTTACAAACAAGTTTTTATAATTGGTAGTAATGCTATAAATATATTTTCAAAATGTTTTCTCCTTAAATTATTGTTTTTTTTTTCATAATTAAGCCCCAAAGAAAAGGTTTAAAAATAATGTTTAAATTGAAAATTCTTTCTTGACGTTTTTATTTTGTTTTGAATTAATAGATTAAATTTAATATTTCTAGCAATGCACACTCAAATTTTTATTTTTTTAAATTTGATGTATATAAAAGTTTTTTTTTTTATAGAACTCCTTGAAAAAATAAATTTTTAAATTCAGTGAATGGTTGCAGAGTTATTTGGATTTTTTGCTCGGGCCAAATTAGGAAACTAGATAAAACTATAGGAAGACAAAATCAAGATTTTGGACACCAAAAAACACACTTTCATAGATAAAATCAATTTTCTCTATCAATGAATATAAATTTGTGAAAATTCACATAGCTTTCAATATAGGGAATAATGTGATACTATTCCCAACCACATAGATATTACGGTCATCTGATATAGCTGCAATATATACAAGATGGTGGCCCTAAAATTCAGATCTTGTTACTGTAGGATCGGAAAAAGAACATTTTTTTTTTTTTTTTGGTCAATTATTGTCAGCAGTTAACAATTAGATGTATTTTAATCCATAGAGGCCACTAACATCAATAGATAACATCAACTAATGTTAATGGCGGCCATTTTTAATTAAAGAAAAATCTTGAGATTTGGAGGGGAAAAAAAGTCAAATTATATATCAAATAAAAGCTCTGAATGAGTAAGTCAACATAAGGACCACATTAATTCACTTGAATAAACTTGAAATGAAAAATAATCTAAAATCAGGTCTTCCAAGTTATTTTTACATAACTAACAAAAAAGCAAATAAACCATTGAAACTTCATAAACCCATTTTTACTTCAATTTAGATTTAATAATTTCATTGCTTACTGTTTCTATTTTTTTAATAAAAAAAAAAAAAAAAAAAAAAAAAAAATCAGAATCAAAGCCATGTACATTTGCAGAAACTTTAATATTACCTCAGAAATATTTTGCTTTAGTTTATAGTAGTGGACTGCTACAAGATAAGGTGGAGAGACTCTTACAAAGACTTTTTTTTTTTTCATATTTCTGATTCTTTTGGAGAAGGCCATTTGTATATTCCAGGATGAAAGCAAACCATTGTCATATCTAGCATCCACTATGAGATTGCTAAAAAAGAGCATAGCATGATGAAAAAGACCCCAAACTTGACAAAAACAAAATTGTATTGTCAAAATGTTTATGTTATTATCAAGAGGAAAGAAAGTATTTTTTTAATTATTTTTAATTCTAACTTTTGATTAAAAAAAATTTTGTTTCTCTTTGTGTCAGCAGAAGTACTAAATAACCATAGCAAATTTTAGCGCATCTTTTTAATGACGGGCATTAATTTGGAAAATCTTGCATAAATATTTTTTGGATTTTAATGAAACTTTCAGAAAATATTCTCAAATAATGGAAATTATGTTGTTTTTTTATTTTTTTTCATGAGAAAAAAATTATTTTTTTCATGGGAAATTTTTTTTTTATTCATACCACCCTGCCCAAACTAATTTATGAAAACTCTAGAAAATCAACTGTACAATTTAGTGATTACATTAGTTAAAAGCACACGGCTTTCAGGTAAGTAAATTTTTATTTTATTTTTTTTTTTTTTTAAATCGGACACCCTCTCAGCTCTGAATTGTAACATACAAAACTTAATAAAACAAAGATATTATTTAATTTCAAATGCTTTTAGTTGTTTTATAAATATAGATAATATTGTCTGAAAGCAAAAAACTTTGATGAAAAATGAATTTTTAAAACAATTGTTATTTCTTAAATTATTTTTATATTAAAGTTGTTAAATATTCTAAAATTAGTGAAGACGATGTACAGTTTAGTCAATGGTGTTATTAAGTAGATCTATCTTTACAGATTATAAATAGTAAAGCCGGTTACAATCAGCAGTTCCTTAAGCAGCATGTATACAATAAAGCATAACATTATTACTATAAGCGTTATTCCCCACTGTTACAGCTTTTCTCTTTTTTTTGTGAAAAATGTGTGAAGAAGTTAATTTGATTTTTCAATTTCAACTGAGAAGGGTACCAACAAGTATTAGTATCTTATCAAA
Organism: Acanthosepion esculentum; assembly: GCA_964036315.1. NCBI lineage: Eukaryota > Metazoa > Mollusca > Cephalopoda > Sepiida > Sepiidae > Acanthosepion > Acanthosepion esculentum. Next base: position 63,265,574 of record OZ038497.1, read on the forward strand.
TTTATATGATCTTATATATATATAAAATGAATGGAAATATAAATACCATAAAATGTAATAAATGTACATAAAATTACAGTATTTTATGTACACTTGATAAAATTTCATAAGAAAGGTACCTATAATTAATTAGATACCTTTCTTATGAAATTTTATCTCACTCAGTCTTATTTTAATTTTTTTTTATAATATATTTTCCATAAAGCATCATAAATGTACAGGTGAAAGCTAAGAACCAACAAAAAAAAAAAAATTTAGAGCACCGAAAGTTTTCCTTAAAAATAAGGCAAATAAGTTTGTTCACTTAAAACTAAATAATTATGTCACTTCTGTCATTTCACACAATGACTTTCCTCTATGTAAGATGTCAATACATGATGAAACCATCACTTGACAGTTGTCACTGTTGTTAATACCTGCTATCTTAATTTTAAACATTTTTTTGGTGCAGAAAGTAAGTAATGTTTGTTTCAAAATATATTAAATAAACTTTCTAATTTTCTCAAAATAAACTTTTAAAAACGTATAATTGATTTTTAAGATTTTTTAACAGAATTTCATATTTGCTTACAAAATGGGAAAAAATGGTTGACATGATAGATTTTGTATCAATTTTGCTGACTCAAAAAAAAAAAAAATTTTTAATGGAAAATTTCAGACGTGCTAGTAAGGATTAAAAAAAATGTTAAAACTTTGATCTTTCCTCTCCTCTTAATAATAATAATAATGATGATATAAAGATTTAGACAATAAAAAATTTACATCATGAAAATACCTTATGATTCCGACAGAATAAAATGTTCCATGACATATTTTGTTGGTAATTTGGAAAATTGGACAAATATTAAACAATATTGTCAATAGCCAGGGTTGTGGAATTTGTTAAAAACATTTCTAATTGACTGCGAACTGATAATGATTTTACTGCAAAGAGTATGCCCCAAAATTATAATTCTGGTGTTTTTGATTGCAAGTATGCATTGCTAATATTTCCAACAAGTAAAATACTATGTGGAATTTCAAAACAAAATTTAAATTGACTAGAATGAATTTTTTTATTGCTAAAAATGGCTAATTTTAGTCATATTTACAATTCTCTTAGCACATCTTTGTAAAAAAAAAAAAAAGTTTCATAGATATATATACTTTTCTGAAACTTTGACAAATATTAGGTGATTTAAAGTTTAATTTATCTGAATTAAAATAAAACTTTCAATCTGAAATATAGAAAAGCATTTTTAGCAAAAAGTTGAATGTTTTTATGAGGTGTTGAAAGCTATATTGACAGCCTGATGTTTTGTAAATTTAAATTTTTCTACATGGGACATATCTATAAAAATTACTTGAAGTAAAGGGTGAAGGAATTTAAGTTTCAGAATTCCCTCAAATTATTTCCTGCATAGAGAATTGTGGTATTTTTTCTAATTCAGGTGGTATTTATAAAACCATATTGTGTCTATTTATTTGTCTATCATATATATATATATATATATATATATATATATATATATTAGTAAGGTAATGAAGGGTTTGATAATCTGTGTGGATAATTCCAAAGATGGTGTAATCCAGAGAGCTCAATGAAACACCAGACCAAATATTAATAATTAAGAAAGAGACAACCATAAGGTTCATGACTATAAGGTATTATCCCAGAAAATATATTTTTCCTGGGGGAAATAAATTATAGTCATGGAACCTTAAGGTTGTCCCTTATATATATATATATTACACACACAAGTATATGATGATGCCCATGTTTTTTTTTGTTTTTTTAAGCTAAAGACAGACTGAAATAGATCCTTGAATATAATAATACCCCATAGAACAGTCCTAACTATGTAATTTTTTTCCCATAAAAGTTTACCATATTATCCATTAAAATCTCAATGTTGTACATATATTTCACTAGAATATTTTATTTTTCACAATGTTAAATAGAAATGAACTGGATGTTTAGTCATTATATGTTTCTTCTAATTTCTGTTTCAAAACTTATTTTAAAGGGAAAGATGCTAACTGGACATACCTGGTAATACATTTTATGGTGTTAATCTATCATATTTTTACTATATATAAACTATAAAAATGAAAAATGTCTTTCATGAAGAAAGAAAACTATAAATATTAAAAGAAAATCAAAATATAAACAAACTATCTTGTGAGTAAAACAGTGTGTCTGAAATCTTGCCATTTTGAATAAGGTTTTTTAAGCAGAATAAAAAGTTTTTGGAAACATACTTGTCCATTTTTTTACCTTTTAACTTTTGTTCAGTTTTTTACCTTTTAACTTTTGTTCAGTGCTTTTTTTACCTTTTAACTTGTTCAGTTTTTGCACACAATACAGTGTGAGTGAGTGAGAGAGTGAGAGAGAGTAAGAACTGGTATATATTTATAACAATCCATATCATCACTGGTAAAATTTATTAAAGACATTAAAACTTTCATTCACTAATGATGGCAAATACTGAAAGCATATACAGGAAATGAGTAGATGACAAAATTCCTCACCTAGATTTCATGAGGTGAACTGTTCAAGACATTGCTCATTCACTATTGATGTTCTTCAAGAAAGCTTATGCAATATAATATTAACTTCAGAAGTCTGTTTAAATAGCTGTCTCCTCTCACTACTCCTCAAAGAAGAATTTGTCCAATCTTGGTTTGGTGAATGCTGATCTTAATGCAAGAAAGTAAGTCATACACAGATCAATGCATGAATGAAAAATCACCATAGTAATGAACACTTGAAAATGAAATTTGATAATTTAAATACCAAATTTCACTATATATTTTTTTTAACCTAGAATTTGTTTGGGCAAACTTCAGCATTACTTGTATGCAGTACACTTTAAATGAAGATAAAAGGGATTGGCATTGGTCAGGAATTAATGCAATTATTATTAACAAAATAAGATACAAGTGCATATACATCTCATAAAATACATCTTTCCTAACTGATATATAAGATCAGTGGATAATTTGCTTCATGTCTACATTTGATGCTAAACAAAAGCCTATACTAAATGTTATTTTTCTTGGCAAAAATGTTCACTAGAATTAAATTTGTGTTACATAATCTCATATTTATGATTTCTATCCTTCAATTAAAAGTTAGATTTAATTATTTTTCCCTTAGGCATTTATGGCTCAAATGCAAGGTAATTTTTTTTTCAAGCAATCTTAATATTCTTTATTTAAATGTGATTGTTGTCATCAATTCTTCTGAAATCTTAATGATTATTTTAATAACAATGAGCAAGTACACATTCTTGTGCCATAAACATTAACATGACAATTTTCTGTTTTAGGTTATGTGCTTTCATACACTAAATGGCTAAGATCAAATAAGCAATAAAAAATCATCTAAGACTGTAAAATAGAAAAATTAGGCATAGATGACCACATATGGATGGAAAAGGGAGATCACAGCCCCCTGTAGGAGGAGTTGAAATAACAGAGAACATCACTGGAAAATACAAAAACTTAAGGAATCAGCACATATGCTAGGCCATAAAAATCTCCTAAGCCAGCTAAGCATAAAAATGAATACAATATGGGAACCAGTAATATGGAGTGCTAGAGAAAAAAAACCATAACAAAATTGTAATATGAACTCTGGTAATGGTTATAAGTCCCAAGAATTCACACATTGTTGTCAAGGCCTAGTGGATAAAAGTGTTTGTTAAATCCAGTAACTCTACCTAAAGAGTGAGAGTTCAATACCTGGCTACAGCAGAGGTGAAATAAAATAAAAACTTGGAGTGATGAGTGTGATAACTGATACAGAGACATCCAGAAGAGGCAAGGGTATATGGAACTAGAACAATCTTCCCTGGTGGATGAACTAAAGGAGTCAATTTGAAATTCCAATCACCCAAAGAAGGCCAGAGCATACAATGGCCAAAATGTTGTGAATATGGCAATGAAGACAAGGACAACAGTCCAAACAATTTAAATAGTGTAAATATTTAAGACTAAAATATTGATAATTATAACACTCATTGAATTTTTGCAGAACTCTGTTATTAACAGGGCACTGAAAAATTTACTTTCCCAAAATCAGTAAATTTCAATGACAAAGCATCAGAATAATTTTAGGAAGTGAGCCAGGTTATTAACTTTCAGCACCCCCTTAAGTCCTATCAATTTTTTTGAATATTATACTGAACTAATTCATGTCTATCTTGCTATGGCCAAATTGATTAAAGCAGTGTCCATAAAAGATGTCTTATGAGAATGCTACTTATTTTAAAAATTGAGAATATTTGAACAAGAAAATTGTGATAATAAAGCAACAATAAAATTAAAGTAATGACTGACCAAAAGTTGAAAAATCTTAAAATTGAAGTAATTTCTATATGATTTTTTTAATGCATATCTTCTAAATTATTTATAGGAAGATTAAAACTAATTTAAATGATTTTGCCTGCCATATTCACATCTTTGGAACTTACAAACTACAATATGGCATACACTTTTATATTTAAGGTGCATCTCTATTTCTGTTATTTTTTACATTTCTTCTCAGAATCTGCTGTGGTATAAGCTGAATACCTTATAAATGAAATGACAACCGAATTCATATCTTAAACAAGCAGAAAAAGATCTTACACCATTCAAAAAATACAAAATAAAAATGTTTTTTTTTGTTTTGTTTTTTAAATGATCTTTCATATTTGAACTCTTCAAAGAATTACAATGGCATCAACAGAACTATCAAAAAGAAACATCATCTGGAAATAAAAAATGAAAAAAGTGAAACTCTTTAGGTTAACATTAGGAACTGTCCTCTTGTTTGGGTCAAGCAGTTGGACATTAACAAAAATCAGTGACAAAAAAAAAAATAGATGGTACATAATACACTTGACTATTGAGAGCAGCACGAAATGTCAGCTGGAAAGAATATCTACTCAAGGAAGAACTATGTGAACAAAGATTACAGATACAATCTGTGAAAGGAGAGTTCAGTTTAGTGGGAATTGCTGGAGAAGTAAACAAGAAGTTGAAGAGGAAGAACAGCAAGAACATTCATTGATCAACTCATAGACAACACCAGAATTGGTAAAACAAGAATTAGTAGAAATATGGATGACAGAAATGGTTGAAAAGTGTTCATTTGAGGACAGACTTCCAATTATTATTTACCTTTCATATTTTGCTTCCATCCACTGAATTTCTAATTTATATCCTGAGAATATGAAAAGGGAGGGTGATCAACATAAAAAATACAGTCTTTCTGTTATTGATGACCTCTCTAAGTATGATTTTTTTAAAGTTGTTTTTATTATGTAGATATAAAAGTAACTATTGAATCATCTATATTGGTCAACTAAATGGAACAAGTTGTGACAAATACAATTTCCTTTTGCAATGATAAATAAAGGGAAAGTGAACAATGGAAAAATGAATGAATCCACAATTAAAAGCTGTATACAAACTCATATTTCCTGTTTTCTCACATTCATCTCATTTAGCTTTTCACTGTCGTTCCATGTCAGTCTTTTTTGTTTTACTTACGGATTTTCTATTTCTTAACACGCCTACAGCCTTGAAGTCACTAACATTAGTTCCTATTTGATTATTTCTGAAAAAAAAAAAAAATAAATAACACACACACACACACACACACACACACACACACACACACACACACACACAGTTACTTGATAAAACCAATTGTTGTAAGTAATCTGACCAATTTTGGGAATTTCCCCATTTACAACAGTAGTGGGGCTTACTACCTTATTCCAAAATGCCCAAATTAAAAAGTAATAAAGAAAAAAGTTTACAACACTGTGTACATTCTCCAACTCCACAAAAATTGCTCCAACAAAAAGCAATTTTACTAAATAATTCATCCATTATAGGAATGTTGGAACTTGCTTTTCAAGAAAACAGGAATCAGATACAAGTCTGTGTGTAAATGATTGCAGAAGAGAGAGATTTAAAAGAAAATATACATCCAGAGATCACTGATCCAGCAGATCAAATTTTAATTTACATGAAGACCAATAAGAGAATGAAAGAACAAAAATTTTAATGGCTAGTAATTTTCTGAATGTCAAAAAAAAAAAAAAAAGAAAAGAAAAAAAAGTTTTTTTGGTAGCTCAGATTTTATGAATGCCTGCTTAACAAGCTACGCCTTGCAAGTCATTGGATATTATGTTCAATTTTCACTGAATAGTGTTTCTGCTTATACCAGAGTAAAGCATAGATAGTTCAGGTATTAAATATTTATTTATGTATTAATAAAATTTACTCCTTTATATTTTTTTTTATCTAACAGAAGAGAAAGTATCATTCACAAAAAGGTAACAGAAAAAAAGAAAAATAATTTAATTCAGTACATAACATTGTTTAAAGCTTCAAAATTATTCAAAGGGTTTATATATTTAAATAAGCTCCTGCCAGAGAATAGTAGTTATTCTAGTTTTACAAGGTACTGCACCAAAGTTCATGATTTATTGAGTGTTCAACAAACTGGACTTTGTTCAACAAATACTCATATTAAATATCAATATCTTATTTGAAATTATTGACATCTGAAATAAGAGATCTGTCCAGAAATGATCTAGCCATTTAATATTAAAAAAAAAAAGAAAAGAAAAAAAGCCTACCCTGGATAGTTGCACCTTAGTCCCCCTTCAAAATACTTTCTTTGGGATCTCACACATTTATCCCAGTCTTTTTTCCACTTTACAAAGACCTCTTTTGAGATTACCATCAGCTGCCAGATTATGCTTTTAATCTAGTTCATACCATTTCAACAGTTTTAACTTTGGGAAAAGCCACAAGTCTCAGGAAGTTTAATCTAGAAGATAGGAAAACTGGCAGGCCTGGGTGATGCAATGTTTTGTTAAAACCATGCAGGAGACATCTTATCACTTGTTCATTGTGAATGGGACATTTACACAATGTACAAGCTCATAAAATAGCATGTTAATGCTGACTGATTAACACCAGTAAAGTTGCAATGCATGTACAGTAAGGTCCCCTAAAATGTTTAACAAATCCATGCAACCAATTCTTACAATATTCAAAATGGTTGGATGCATTTAAGATGAACTCTTACAATGTTTTATTACTGTTATTTGGGCTAGAATGTAAAATTTACTTATGAGGGCAACTCAAAAATTATCTGCACTTCCATCATAACACATCTTTAGGGTTGTCACACTGTCTTCTATTCATGCATGCTTATAGTTGGTATTATTGTGGTCACATGATCAAAGTTTGAGCTTAATCATGCCAGTTTTCTTACTGCTGTTACAGTGTAAACATAGCCACTATGGTAGCAGTGTGCAGCAAAGAGGTTACAAAGAGAAGTGAGCCAATTTCTCTGGTCAGAAAATGCATCAGGAACTGAAATGCATCAGAGGCTTTTAACACATTACGGTGACAGCGCACTACTACATAGAAGTGTGTAGTGGATTGAGAAGTTTAAAAGTGGTCAGACAAGCAGGTCACATGAAGAAACAGGATGCCCATTAACCTTCACCACTGACAAGATCCAGCAAGCTTGAGAGATGGTAATGGCAAACCAGTGAATTACCATTGATGAGGCAGCATGTTCTCTGCAGATTTGGATCACTGCTCTTTGTTCCTACTTGGTGCACACTGCTAGCCTAAAGATATGTTATGGCGAATATACATATAAATTTATACATATGGGTTATAACTGGCTACTCATTTCCAAGTATGTCCATCTACTAGGACAGTTAATCCCTCTTGCAGACAACTGTTCAGACACATATGTGTTTGTACAACACCTACAGAGTAAAACTATGGATTATATTGCATTTATACTGAGCAGACTTTACAGTTTCTGGGAAAGAGAACATAATCTGAAGTGATTACCAGTCTAAACAAGGTCAGACTTGTGACTTCAAGTTAACACAACCATCAATGATTTCTGAACAATTTAGACTCCAATTTTAGTCAAGGCTGGAGTCAATCCGTGATATGGTTTTCAGCACTTCCCAACAGTGCTACACACTTTGATCTCCTCTCTAGGCTGATATTATCAAGAAATCACCTCCTTAGCAAAAAGTGAAAATTGTATCCATGTCTTATGGTTGGAAATTAACGATCTAACCACATGCTATGAGTTATGTAGCTAGCAACTGACAAAGAGTAACAAACAGAAAAACAATTAAATTGCATACAGAAGGTCCTCAGGTTATGTTGGACCCGAGGTACAGCATTTTGTGGTTACACCGCCATCTCCCATAACATAATACACCATCATGCGGCACTATATGAGGAAGAAGCTGTGGTTTCTTCACCAGCTGTACATTATATTGGATTTTACTACATTCGCTATATCTTGTTTGTGTTGTTTTGTTTTTTTTTGTGGGAGGTATTCTTCTTTATGGTTCCCAAGTGTAAGGCAGACTCATTGGTGCTTATGTAAGGAAGTTCTGAACTGCATTGAAAATCAGGTTATGTCATGCCATAGCAACAGATCTCCAATGTAAATTGAGGACTCCCTGTACTTATATATCATGTTTAGACATTTCTCTATTTTTATATTAATTTGGAGCAACCATGTGGCTAACTCTAAAGAAAAATAATTTTCTTGGGCAAAAATAAACTTCATGCTTTTTACTACATGCTGATGGCCACACTAGTCTGTAATGTTTTTTCTCATTAAATGTGATGTAAATGAAACTGGAGATATAAGGTTCTGGTCATGACATGGCAACAGAGATCAGATGAATGGTAAGTGGAGGAGACAGCTTGGTATTTAGAGATATGTTGGGTTTAGATGCCGTTGATGTAGGTAGAAATAGGTGGGGGATCACAAGCAGAAGTAAACAAAATTGTAAAAAAAAAAAAGAAGATGATTGAGGTCTGGCATAGATAATGGAGATGAAAAGGCTGTATTTACTCAACAGTAAGAATTGCAGAAAGAGTAGTTACCACCCAACCAGTTGGTTACAAAAGCATGTACAGCAATGCATGCTTAATTAAACAAAATTACTGAGGGTCCATGTAATGATTCAAGTCATCTTTTTCCAATTGTAGAAACTTTCTTCACTCATTCCATTCTTAGTACTTATCAGAAAATGATGTAATTGAAACAAATACAATGAAATTTAAGATATGATTTATTTCTGTCTGAATCCCAAAGGTGAAGAATTACTATATCATGATCACTTGATTAACATCTTCACCTGAATGGTTATAATCTCATTTCATCTTTCCTCAGGCATGTTATTTAGTAACCTGAGAAGTGCAAACTAAACCCTTTATTCCACACTCCATGCAGAGATATTTCATATTAGTTAATTATTCTGATTTAATGTGTCCTTGTCATAATACCCACCATTGATCCAGTTTATGAGTTTTCATTGACTTGAAGGTTAAGTACCTGACCACAAGGTAACCAAAAGGCTATTGTTTTATATGATAATCAGATGGGGGAGTGAAACCTAATGTCTGTTCTTTCCAAATCAAGATGGTGTTCATTTCTAAGTTAGGTCAAGTAAGGAGATCATGGGAGCATAGTATGTGCACCAATTCTTTCAATCACCTTATTTTCCAATTGTGTTCACAATGTTCATCATATATGAATACATATTTAAAGCAATTAAATGGATAAATGATATAAAAATTAAGAAATACCCAGTTTGAACTGACAAATCCAATACAGTAGTTTATTAAAAAAAAAAGTGAAAATTTTAAGCTTTTAATGGATTAATTTAAACAAACATTGAAAAATGACTTTTTTGGTTGGTCATAAAGATAAGACTATGTGTGAAAAAACATTACTGGTCAAAAATTTAGGACTAGTCAGTGGGCTCATATCTTCAGGCATGTAGACATCTGCGTAGCTCATTTCCAGTATTAAATTTCAGATTCTAGATGGCCCAGATGATTTTCAGTGTTACTGGCATGCAAAAAGATGTCTCAAAAGAAATTTTCTCAACACAACACAGTGGAGGTAAATTCATTATGGTCTGGGGGGTTCATTTTTGTACAATGGAACTCGAGTTACAAGAGGTAAAAGGCCGTCAAACAGCTACTAGTTACATTGACATGTTAAGAAAGGCAATGCTAATTACTGAAGGCCCTCATCTATGTGGAGAAAACTGGATTTTCCAGCAGGACAATGCTGCAATCCACAATGCTCAAAGGAGTTTTTTTTTGGGGGGGGGGTAACAAAAACAACATTCAGCTTTTGAACCATCCACTATGCTCTTCAAATCTAAACCCAACCAAGAATGTTTGGGGATGGATGGCAAAGGATGTTTATAATCACAGATTGCAGTTTGAAACTGTGGATGCCCTTTGTGCTGCAGTTTATGCATCCTGGGTGAGCATCCCAAGCACTCTCACACAGAAGTTAATGAGCAAATTTTCGAATATATATACTGAAAATTAAATTGTCGTTGTGACTTATTTGTTCTGTATTTTCTATTTTTATTCACATGAAAATATGACCAACCGAAAAAAAATACTTTTTTAATGTTTGTTTAAATTAATCAATTAAAAGCTTAAAATTTTCACTTATTTGTTGATAAACTACATTTTCTAATTAAATGTAAATGTTTAGCAAATATATTTCAAATAAAGTAACAGTATTTTATATTTTTTTTAACCCTTTTGTATCTGGTCTTAAGATTTTGACCAGGAGTGTATATATACACACACACATACAATGCTGAAAAATTCTGAGTTAAGAAACCCTTTAAAAAAAAAAAGGGGGTGGGGGTCAAATTTTAGAAAATTAGTCAAGCAGGAAACTGCAATCATACATGTACAAAATCATAATGTCTTTCATTTGAAGCATTCTCCAACCACAAATTTAAATTACTTTAAGATTCTTATATCATTATTGGGTTTATTGTAAATTTTGTTTCCGAATATTTTTAGAAGTGACAATGCTCAACATCTAATGATAAAGCTGTTTGAGGCTAACTGAATGAAAATTAACAGGATAGAATAAAACAATAAGATTGCTATATTTTATGATGTTAACAAACACTCGTTGCCACTTTTGTAATGTCAACGAATACTCGTTGTCACTTTCGTAATGTTCATTGTAGTAGAGACTTTGTAATCGCAGATACAACTATAGTAATGACATTGAACAATACAGGTGTCAGACACCTTTGAATAACACTTGCATTAATAGTACTTGCTCAATAATACTCACTCAAATAGTAATCCGTATAGTGATCCAAATAGAGAAATAGTATAGTGATCACTTAGATGCTACACAAATTCCCATATATATATATATTTCCTTTACCATCATGGGATCGCCTGCATTTGCTCTTTGGTGATCTGTGTTCAAACTCCAGTGTTGGCATCAATACTTTATTCCTATATAACAGTTGTTCAAATGAAAGAAAAACTGAATAATTAGAAAAAATAATTAACCACACTACCTTGTCAGCAGTCTTCAACAAAACTTGTATAAAAGAGTGACTTCTGGCCAAATAAATATTCCTACACTGCATTGCACACAGCAAAATATTGGGTAGAACAATGTGTGTATTTCATAATAGAAAAATAAAGCTGAAACTTATTTTAAAATTTTGTCTAACAAACATTTACTTCATGAAAACAGAAAACAAATAAAGTTGAAGAAAATTTGATTTTTATAACCACAAAAACACTAAATGAATTCAGGATTCCATTCAATTTATATTCCTTGGAGCTTTTATGAAAACTTTTAGAGATCACATCAATTAAAAGAGGTGCATTTTCCCCCAATAGCAGAATAGTGATTTGTATCTTTGCTTCACAACCTATTAATGGCAAGTCTAATCATGACTGGCTACTTTCTTTAAATTTGACTAATAATAAAATTAAAACTGCCATACAACCACAATATATACTCCTCTCTTTACTATTTCTTTTGTTATAAATTAAAGGAAAATAAACTTGGGAAAGTGTTGACAGGTATTGAAAGAAAGAGCTAAACCTCTTCATGCAAGGACTGCGAAGGTCAAGGATTTAATTATTAGAGTCACCAACCAATTCAGTGGTAAGAATTGGTCTTTAGTTACCAAACTCACTGAACAGTGAGTGAGAGAAAAAGAAAATATATTATTTGCACTATATACATGAAAATATATTATTTACACTATATACAGGCAGATTGTTATCCTCATCTTTGTTGTTGTTATAACAACATTTCAGCCACTGTATCCCCCTGCAATCCAAGTGACCTACAGAGAATTCTGAACTGAACCCTTTATTTAATCTACTGGGTTAGACTGTTCTCATTCCACTGCACATGGCTAGGGATATCTTGTCTCGTTCTTAGTTTTAGTACTGCTTAATTATTGCTTGCCACATTTCCACTGAATCCAAGAACACACTGCCCAGCAAAAGGATTGAACTTGCAATTATTATATCCTTCACATAAATGAGTTAGGACAAAAAACCTGGTTTCTGTATTTTCATCCAATTCATTGGTTTTCCTTATTACCTAATATGCAAAAATCATGCACACACATTGCAGTAATAATCAGCTTTTCCAATACCCCTGAATAATTAAATGATTAAAGTTTCATTAAATTTAGTTCATTCTAACAAGGTGAGAGGAAGAGCAAAAAATTCTGAGGCAAACTTTACAAGTCAAATTTTATATATGTCCATTGATTGAGACCTTTGAAATGGATTAACTTTTTAAGTCAGGCATTACAACTTTTCTATTTCTGATACAATTTGCCAGTCTAAACTAAAAATTATTTTTGATTTTTGCCACTTCAAACACAAATATAAAATTGAAGACTTTTAAAAGAACTGGTTTAATAACCACTGTATAAACATTTAATGTAAGATAAACAAAAAAGTCAGAAGTATTTTAAATGGAGCTGTACTTGAAAAATAGCAAAAATGAAAATAACTTTCAGAATATGACTATTCACATTGTGATTTGATATTTAAGAGCCAAAATAGCACAAATCATACTATGAAAGGAAAAAAAAAAAAAAGACTCATTTTTCTTACAGAATAAAAAAAATTAAAGTCTTATTCTTTAGTTTTTAATCAAAAAATTTCTCTTGTAATCCCTAACAACTCTTAAATGCCAACATCATATTTTAGAGGACTAAAAATTCAGTTGCATAAAAAGAATTCATAATATTCAACAGTAAGTTTTCACATTTTTTATGAAAGAATAATACAGAGTTTACAAGATTTATAAAATAACTTATTTTATTGTATTAATCTTTATTAATTATTATCAATTATAAAATTAAAAATAATTGCTACAATGTGATTGAATAAGAAATTCAAGTAATGAATTCAAAATAAAACATAAAAGAATTTAGCAAAAATTCCCATGCTCTAAGTTGATCCAACTTAGAGCATGGGAATAGTTAAAAATTTAACAGGAACTAAATCCATAAGTGCACTTAAGTAACAAAATATTATCGGAATTAGTCATTCTAAATACATTCTTTTATATTTCTTAAAAAAAAAAAAAAAAAAAAAAAAAAAAAAACTTTTATAAATCGAGAACTAACTGTACTTATAAGATAGAGTTAAATGGTAAAAAAGACAGAACAAAATCTATTCAGTGTAATTTTTTTCTCTCTCATATTTGGAAATAATTAGTACCTCTCTGCAAAGAGAAAATTTAAGAAATGATCATGAAAATTTTCTTGATTTGATAAGAAAGCTTAAAAGTAATTATATTTAACACATTTTATTCATATCAAAAATTAGGTAGATAAATATTACCTAAGTGTTCAGGAAATAGTGGTTACAAATACTAGTGTCAATATACAAAACTGCAGGAAAAAAATGTATTGCTACAAACAAAATCCCATTTTTTTCTTTCTTTTAAATGTGAAACAATCTAATTTTTTTAGACTATTTCTCCGTAAGCAAACTAATGCATTTAATATAGTTTTCTTTTATTAAATAAAGGAATCCTAGCACCAAGTACAATTTCTTTTCTATAATTTCCCTGGGAGTAACTTTATCAATAAATTAACTGAAAGGAATTATGGTTATTAAATGGTTTTGGTGATTAATAATAATTGCAGAAGAATATTTAACCCAAATTATTTTTACCATACAATCAACTTTTATTCTTAGTCAAAAGATCATGTTTAAATACATTAGATTGGAATGTTCTGAAGATTCATGAAATAAATACTTATATTTATACAAATAAATACTAAGAGAAAAAAGTAGAACCTGCTTATAATTTGACATTCATATGACAAACTCTTGTAATTATCTTTGTTCTCAACAGCCTTCCTTTTCTTCGAGTAATGAAGTGGTTATTTTTGTTTAAAGGCCCAATTGGATTCTATCAATCAAGCTATGAGCAATCCTATTTTGGATAGAAGGGAAGAAAAAGTGTGCATGTGATTCTATAGATTTTTCTTTTATAAATGCAGTTCATTACTGATATTGAATAAATATGAATGTCAGTAGTTGCTGAGATGAAAGGGGAATGAATCGTCACAACATATGTTTAATATAGATTCTCCAGCTTCTTCAAGTGATTTATGTTCATTTACAATCTTAACCTTTGTCCAGGTATCAACATACAGAAGTGCACATGGGAGAAAGAAAATCATTTAATGAAGAATATTGTAAAAATATACAATGTCAATAATCTGAATTCTTTAATTTATAAATACTATTGCTATATTACTTGATATTAATACTGAAACTAACAATTCAGTTTAATCAGCTCTTTTTTCAACTTTTTACATCTTAAGTTACTAGTCTATAAAGTAACCTGAATTTGTGTGTAAATTATTTTCAGATAGTGTATTTGTAAAGGAACAAAATGGATAAAAAGATGAGAAAAAATGATTCTTAGTCAACACGTTTTGTCCACCGAGTGACTTTATCAAGGCAAATGTAGAATTTAAACCAATGACATCCTTGCTGTTGTATATAAACACACACAACAAAATAAATCCTATATTTACCTTGATAAAGTCCCTCAGTGGACAAAATATGGTGGCTAAGAATTTTTCCTCTTGTCTTTTTATATATCTTCAAGATTGCAGTCGGACATGAAAGACTGTACCATTCAGAGTTGAACCCTGTGTCCACATTGCTTACATTTATATACACTATCCTGGATATTGAGCATTTTTTACTCTATAACACAGATTAAAACTATATCACAAGAATTCTTAGCATTATGATCTTACAACAAAGACTTTTATAGTACTTTTACTTTGCTTAGCTAATAAAAAAAAAAAATTGTCTTCTATTTTCTTACAAATATTTATATAATTGAGGAAAAATGTTTAAATTTTCAACTACAGAATTTCTGGTAGGATATTTATATGCTACTGAAAAGTTAAATGTTACAATGAACCCAAGATAAAAAATTATCTAGTACAATGCTCTCATGACTGAAATATTACCATAGGAAATGTGTGTGTCAGCAATAGAGAGACACATTATGGATATAAAATGAAAACTGCATGGTGTTTGTTAGGTTCACACCTCAATGTGATCTTAAGACCAAGACTCCTATGCTCACACTATAACTATGAATGCACTAATCTCTGATAATGAGCATCCTTCCCATATATATATATATATATATATATATATATATATATATATATATATTGTCCATAGAGTTTGTGCGCACTTCAAAAAATTTATAACTTTATTTGTATTTGTGATAGAAATAATTTGTAAAAAGGATTAGAAAGAAGTAAATCTATATTTTTTAAGGTTTTATTGAAATTTTATTTTTCAGTTTCCACATGTCCTCCATCATTAGCAATACAAAGGGTAATATGATTATGCAGTTCACGGAAAACATTTGCCAACTGATTTACAGTAATGCCTGAAATCACATTAGTTATTTTAGCTATACTTAAAACTAGGTACATTAAACTTTATAACATTTTTTACAGATTATTTCTATCGCAAATACAAATAAAGTTATAAATTTTTTAAAGTGCACACAAACTTTATGGACACCCTCTGTGTGTGTGTGCATATATATATATATATATATATATATATATATATAAAGAAAAGGAAAATTTAACATACAGAACAATTTGTAATATTTCAAAATTAACAGGTTGTATCAGAATCTAACTTTGAAAGAAATGGGTGAATTAAGGAAAAACATTCCTTACATCCTCTGAAAGGAATAAAATGATTCTAATTTAAAAGCTTGTATTTCATCTGAATGTGACCTGACTTGTAAATCAAGTCCCTATAATCCTTTTAAAAAGATATTTTAATTTATTGTTTATGCAATAAGTCAGGTCATGGAAAGCTGTTATAAAACAAATACGTCAAAATATATACAGTGATGCAGCAAATTAAAATAGAGAAGTTACAATCTATTTTTATATAGAAGTGCTGACACAGAAAATGACATGACTCACATTTTCTGAAGTCATGAGATGATTGGAGAACGAGCTGATTAAAGATCAAAACACTAAAAATAGTGATAAGAATCATCCTGATTCTAATTTAACACTGACTACATTTGAACCAAGTAACATTATTGTCCACTAACAATTGCTTGTCAGTATCTTTTTTTTTTTTTTTAACCAAATCTGTATGCTGTTGAAGATTAGGATACAAAGAAATTATCAATGGTCAAAAGTTAAGGTAAATATTACTGACAAATCTTAAATCGTAAATATTACTGAATAGAGCCGTGTTGCAAAGTCTTTTTATCCTGGTTTTAAATATTAAAACAGAAACCAAGTTCATAAAGTTAACTACAGACCTATATAAAAAAAAAAAAAATGTCACCATCTAATAAATGTATTGTCAGGAAGAATTTCAAAATATTACTTTAGATTTACTAGCAACACAATATTTATTAATGAAAAGAAAAAACATGTTAAGAAAAGCTGTAAATAAAACTCTAGGCAACTATTCCAACTCATGTAGTAATCTACCTATATTTACATGTCTACATTCCTGTAGTTACTCATGCCCACAACCATAACAGAACACCTTAAGGTGAGTAATGTAAGCAAGCTCAAATATTATCAACTTACAGAAAGCAATGCAAATAAGCTGAACAGTTTAAGATGAGGAGGACAGCAAACCGTTTACTAAACCAATACAAATTTACCAACTTTCAACATGAAAATGTATACCAGTTAGTGTTGTTCCGTTTATGTGAGAGGGTGCTGAACAGTTCTTGATCCAACCAAAAAGGTATATAATTTAAAAAAATAAAAATTTCAGATATTGCTCCGTTTCCACCTAGTGCAAATTCAGTGTGTACTTGGATTTGGTGGAAAAGAGGGGAGCAATAGCAGAGCAGTACTCAAAACAAGAACTAGACAAGGTATCTGTGTACATGGACAATATAAGGAGAACAATGTATCCCTGTTACACTGAATAAAAGGTTCAGTTTGAAGTGCCTCTCTTCTTGATCTGTTTTATCTCTATCCATGACTCTTGTCATACTACACAGCTCTGCCCTCTTGGCAATTCTGATCATACTGTAGTATCTGTAAACATCTTTTGCTTCTCTCCCTACCATGACCCTCCTAACAACAGAATATCTTTCTGCTATCAACAAGTAGATTGGGATTATTCAGTGATTTCCTTTGACACGTTCTTTGGAATGTGGTTTTTAATCACCCCATTCAGAAATGTGCAGCAGAAGTTTCCTCTTGCATGAAAGCCAGCATTGATGCCATTATTCTAGCTAGGAAATACCAAGTTAAACCGTGTTCATCTTCCTGGTTTTCTCCTGCTTGCTTGGATGCTACAGCCAACAGGAATCACTTCTTCCAACTCTGATTGTGACAAATATCTCTTCGTCTCTGCTCATAACAAATGCAAGCGTGTCCTCAATGAAGCCAAATTATTGTCTGCTGGCAGAATGAATCAGCATATAGCAAATTTGTGTCAAGAGATAATTGGCAGCTCTGCAAGAGTGTGCTGAACAACAGAAAATCTGCAATCCATCCTCTATTCAACCAATCCAAAGTCCCGATATCCACAGATTTGCTCAGAAATTCTCATCCAACTCAACACTTGACTCATCTAAAGTACTCATACCAGATTTCTAATAATTTGTCTGATGCTCTACTGAGTGACATGTGCATAACCATGTCGCTGGTCTCTGACATAATTTCTAAATTAGACACCATAAGGCAAGTAGGTGATGGAATACCAGCCATTGTCCTAAAGAAATGTGCTCCCGAGTTGGCCTCAGTTCTCTCCAAACTATATAACTATTGCCTTAATGCTTCCTGCTTTCCAGCTTGTTGGGAGTCCTCATCTGTAGTCCCAGTTTTTAAGAACTCTGGAGAACCTTCTGACCTCTCTATCACCCTATCAGTCCCCTACTGCTTTTCAGCAAAGTCTTTGAAGCTTTAATCAATGCTGAAGTGTTTATGCATTTTACCTCTCAAGACCTACTCTCCGATAAACAATATGGATTCCACTTGGCCCAGTCTACTGCTGATGTGGTTACAGCCATAACTGAATATATATATCATGCTCTTGATAAGAACAGCAAAGCTTGAGCTGTGACTCTAGATATCTCAAAGGCGTTTGACAGGGTTCAGTATGCTGGTCTTCTGTGTAAGCTTCAGGGCTACAGGACGACTATTTGATTTAATCTAATTATTCCTTTCAAATGAAGGTTGTTCTGAACAGGCACACTTTCAGATCATTTCTTATGAACACAGGGGTCCCCACAAGGATCTATACTAGGTCCTACATGGTTTCTGATCTTCAACAATGATCTTTCTGATGTCTTCAGCTCCCAAGTAGGCTTCTATGCAAATGACCCTATCATTTACTCCTGTCTCAATAGTAAACTTTGCAGTGCTGACAATGTCAACCTGGCCACTGCTCTCGAAAAAGGACCTTCAGTCAGTGGTTAACTGGGGCAGGAAATGGCTTATAAATTTTAATGCCGCCAAAACGAAACGGCTCTCATTTAGCTACCACAGAAATAATTCTCTGCCCACTATTAGCATGACTGATGCTAGACTCCAGGAGAGTGTCTTACTGTGCCTTCTTGGCCTCATGCTTTTGAATAACTTTAAGTGGAACAACTAAATTGATTCAATAAATGCATCTGCTGCAAGGAAAGTTAACTGTAATCCTGTGCAGCTGTGGAAAGAAATAGAAAGGAGAAACAGCCCCCCCCCATAAGGTAGGACTACAAGAACATCGTAAAGCCATAACAAGACGGGAAATAGAAAAATCAGGCATAGCTGGAGAGCATTGCCATTTGTAGGATGAGGTTGAAATAATAGACAGAGAACATCACTGGAAAATACAAAAAATTAAGGAATCGGCACATATGCTAGGCCATAAAAATCTCCTAAGCCAGTCAAGCATAGAAATGAATACAATATGGGGAGCAGTAATATGGAGTGCTAGAGAAAATCAATAAAAACAAAACTGGAAAAAAAAAAAAAAAAAAAAAGTTACAGAGACATTAGATTTATAAGCCCCAAAAATTCATACGCTGATGTCCTCAACAACACATGGCCCAGTGAATAAGTGTTGGGTGGATCCAGTAACCCAAAGAGCTGTGAGCCAATACCTGGATACAGCAGTGGTGAACTAAAACTTGGAGAATCGACGTAAAGGGAGATAACTGAGACATCTGGAAGAGGCATGGCATGTGGAACTAGAACAATCTACCTCAGTTGATGAAATAAAAGGTTCAGTTTAAAATTCCACTCACTTGAAGAGGACCGAGCGTACAACAGCTGAAACATCATGAACATGACAATAAAGATGGGGACGATATGGACTATCCTCCCCATCTTTATTGTCATGTAAACAATGTAAATAACATTTTACACATATATATATATATATATATATATTATTTTCTTTTTTCAAAGAGAAACCATTTTTGTGAATTGACATAAAAATGAAAAAGTAATGTATTGCGTAAAAAAAAAATTTTTTTAAATCCAATTTAACTTAAAGGGCACGGGAACAAAAACTATAGTTAACTGCTTCACTATGAAGCAAAAAATAAAACAATTCTCAAAAATAATAACATATCTTGGATTTTCTAATCATTATCCTCATTATTGTCGACATTTTCAGATGGTGACTGCAAAAATATATAACCATGTTCATATAACTTTCCAGGTCACTATCTCAATATAAAATAGCCTTTTTTTAAAGAAAAAATAACACAGTCTTGTGGGTATAATCAAACCAGAAAGTGGTTATATCTTGTTAATATATAAAGATATGTTAGTGAAAGGTCTTGCTAAGCTACACAAAGAAAAATTATTGATTAAATCACAACAGATTTCCATAAAATGTATAATAGATATTTGTTAGACAAAACCACTAAAAAAAGAAAAAAAAAAACATTTAATAAATTATCTATTGAGAAATCAACGGCTTAAAAAACAAACCAGCTGAAAATATATATTCAACTTTATATTCATCTTGAAGAAAATTTAAATTCTCTCAACTTGTGCCAATAAATTGAAATATGTAAAAAAGTTAAAGCAATTAAAAATGAGAACTTATCTAGCATCTTATCAATATCCAAAACCAAATACTGTTTTATGAAAGTACAGTATAAACCAACAAGCAAAATCTAATAAACCCTTATTATTTAAGCATAAAAAAAAAAAAAAAAAAAAAAAAAAAAAAAAAAAAATCACAAGATAAATGACAGACAATTACTTGATAAAAATTGAGCAGTGTATCAATCAGTAAAAGAAAGAATCAAGACTTATATAATAAAGAGTAAAAAAAAAAAAAAAAAAATGTATATATATATATATATATATATATATATATATATATATATAGAGTAAGGTTGTGACATCTTATGAATACTGCAACCAGATCAGAAGCCTGATTACTCAATGCAACTAACTTCTGGCCCAGTTACTTGCATTATGCATATGATTTCTCTGCACGAGATATTTCAGGAAATATCCAGTGTGGATATACGCCTTATTTACATATGCCATTGACCATCTGGTAATCACAAGAGGAAACAAGGTTTGTGTTCAGCATCAAAGGTTGAGTACAGATGAGACACAGAACTCGTTGGCAATATAAACCTGTGTCTTTATGTACCATTTTTTTTTTTTTTTTTTTTTTTTAACCAGGAAACCCATGAATGAGAGCAATCAACAAAACCTTTAGCTTAAATGAAAAGTAAAAGAAAGATAAAAAACAGGGTGTTTCACAAATTAGTAAGAATTTCATTTGAACTCCACACATTCTACACAAGAAAAAAATTATATAGTTCAGTGGTAGAGCAAGAGGGTAAATAAGTGAAATTAAGTTAATTCTCAAACCCACTAAAAAGGAAAGGAAAAGAAAAAAAAAATGGCAAAGACAAGTGAATCCATACTTGCAATACAGTTTATCAAGGTTGGAAAAGCTGAATGCATCTTTATGCAATCAGGGATAGCAGCTGCTGAGAGGAACATAAGAAAAAAAAATTTAGTTCCTACTATTGGTAACTACAAAAAAATATTAAAACTGATTCACATCTTGGATAATATTTCACTCCAACATTTTACTAACAATGTTTATGAATGGATTACACAAGCTAAAGATAATTGTAAGCAACAGCAATGCTTATTTCATGCCTAATAGTTTGGCAAGTCACAAGTGTTTGTCTGGTGTGACTCAAAACAGGCCATTGAAGCCAACACATTTCAAAGCCATTAAATTATTAAAAGAAATCCCAGAAAAAGTGTGTGTGTGTGTGGGGAGGGATGAATTATATATACATACATATGTTGATTGCCCCATCTTCACAGATGACTGCCGTCTTGCCCATCAACACCTACATCCAATCTAGATCATTGTTTCATTTCAAATGACTTCAAAGGTGTCTCTTCAAACCAGCAGCTGATTTGCAAGGCCTATAGCACGCACGCGCGCACACACACACATACAAGGAGTTGCTAAGACATTTTTGGTCAAATAAAGCACTTTAAATAATACATGATGTTTGACCATTTGATCAGATTTTCTAAATTGAATCAGGTCAAAAACCTTTCAGCACACACTTCATTAGAAATAGAAATATATACAGAGTATGATGGGTAAATTGTCACCATGCATGTTTTTGATTTTGTTGACTGCACAGTATAGTAGGTTCAGTTGGGTACTATCTCTGAAAAAGAGAGCAACATCACAATTCACTCTGCCAGAAATTTGGGAATGGCATGCTGTACTGCTTGGCATTTGCACCAGAAGCTCCAGCATGAACATTTCAGAGTGTTTTGGGTGTCAATCTGAGGGCAGTGTAGAGGATTTGGGAAGAGTTGGATGAGCCTAATGGTGATTATGAAGGTATGACAGATTGGAAAACTCACCCTGATCATTCTGATAAGAAAAGAACTCCCAAATTCGTTGGTGAGGGTCTCAGACTAAACATGGAGGCCTGCATCAAGTGCCTTGAGGAGGTAGTGCTGCCCTGTGTCAAGAGGGTGGCTGCTGGAAGACCCTATATCTAGAAACAGGACTCTGCACCATGACACACATGCAGGAAAACCCAGTCATGGCTGTCATACAATTTCTGCAATGACATTACCCCTTACATCTGGCCACAGAACTCCCCAGACTGCACCCCCCTTGATTATTATGTGTGGGGTGCAATTGAGCGAGAGACCAACAAAACTTCTTGTAACACCAAAGATGAACAGAAAGCAAGGATTATGGCTGCATTCACCAACTTAAACAAGTAGACCAGCCAGAAGAGTTTCAGGATATTCCAAAATCGTCTAGAGGCTGTGGTTGAAGCCAATGGCAATTTTATTGAATAAATTTACTCTTTAGTATTTCAAGATATTTTTGCATAATTTTGGTAAATATGTCTGTTCAAATGAAATGTGTTATTTTCATTTTTATGTAATTTCGATGACAATTTATCCATCACACTATATATATAATAAAATAAAGAGAGATTGGATTGGCTCAAATTTTCATCCTATATTTGCCATTAAGATTTAATTTTAAATAATTTCATTATAAAAAAAAAAAGAAAAAAAAAAAGAAGCTTTTAATTCCTATTTCCATTGACAAGCACTATCAACATGCATTTTCTTCAAACATAAGGGCATATTTTTTATGTTCTTATTTTCAGGTGAAAGAAAATTAGAGGTTGTGCATATTTTTATTTTAAGAAAGGTATAAATTCAACTCCTGCAAAAAGCATTCAATGGAGAAGATACAATGAATGATCAAATAAGAATTGGTTTACAAAGTTTTGTACTGGTAATTTCTTACTCTATTGGATAAATCAACTAAGGTTGACAGCAACCACATCAAAATATTAATTGAGAATAATTTACACTGTCAAACATGGAAGATAACCAACTTACTCCTAATATTCAAATCAAGTGTTGAAAATCATTTGCACCATCTTGATTGTAGGAATTGCCTCGATATGTATTTCCATGTGTGATTCAACATTTAAACTGTATGATAAAGTCCTATTTTAAAAGGTATTGCGACAAGCAATGAAAAGCTGAATGCAAGAAATCAGACTAATTAAAATGAACCACCACTAACAGTACCAAAAGGCAGTCTTCATCTACAGAAGCTATGATGCTCTGTGTATAGTAGGACTGAAAGGGAGTCCTTTATCATGAACTCTTAAAGATTTATTTGAATAAGTACCACTCCCAATTAGACCAATTGAAAGCAATCTATAACAAGTGCTCAAAATTTGCCGACAGAAAGTAATATTCCATCAGGATAGCAAGAATGCATGTTTTAGGAATCAGACAAAAATTGTTACAGCTTGGCTACAAAATTCTGATTAACATTTATTCCAGTAATCAGAGAATTACCTTAAGAGAAAAATTTAACTTCCAAGAATAATACAAAAGGCATCTAGAATAATTCTTTGTTTAGTAAGGGAAAAAGTTCCCAGAAAATAGAATTCTTAAGTTGCATGAAAATTGAAGATTTCTAAGAAAAGGTAAATAAATCTTCTATAAAGTTTGTCAAATTTTAAAATTGGTCATATTTTTATTTAAACAAAGTCTTATTTCTGTAGGAATACCTTTTCTGATAAGGACACTCTCATAAAATATAGAACATTTTTGGAACCACCTGTGAAAGATTCCATGACTGTACTGACAATAATGGTAAACAAGTGGGGACTTTTTGAAATCATAATATCAGTTCTCATACACTTAAATGTGCTGACATTTTAATTACTGCAGAAATTGTGTAAAAAAAGCTTTAATTCCTGACAACCGTTATTATTTGTGTATTCTGTGATTAAAATGAAGAGCATTTAGAGAATAGTCCTATTCTGCTAGTAATACCTGCATTAATTCCTGCCCAATTACAATTTATGACTTGTTTTCAATGCAGCAAAATAAACTACTACAAATAAAATTGGGAGAGAGAGAGAGAAAAGCAAAATCTGGTGTTTAATAATAAAATTTATTTCTTCATATTTACAGAAATATTTAGTTTATCAGTACAGGAAATTAATAAAGCTAAGAAAGTTAATGAATAACAATAAAACAGCTAAAACTTGGGTTTAAATACAATCAACATTAAAATAGACTGATTAGCTTTTCTTTTTTTCTAATACCACAATCTGCTTTGTCATATAATCATCCATGTGAATGAAAATCTTGGCATACTGGTTTAATAAATCCTACATAAATAGCTATTTTGTGTTTGAATGCATTTTTTATATATATATATATATTACAGTCTGCCCTGAATATATTCAGTTAGTTTGAAAATATTGAGAACTGGTTACACAACCTTGGTGCAATTTAACAAGCAATTTGAGGAGGAATATTACTGCATACAATACTAGTTTTTTATTTATATTATTAATATTATTAGTAGTAAAAACACATACTTTCATCTCCTGAACTCTGAGATTTGACCACTCACTGATACAATTTCCCTGATAGTTTTGGGGAGAATTTCACAACATTTAACAGTTTGGAAAAATAATAAACAGTATGAAAAAAAGAAATCGACAAGCTGTGTTCAAATTCCTGCTTGCTTTGCACAAATGCACTTGAGAAAGACATGAAGCAAATCTCTTCTTTCCACCGATTATAAGTTAAATTGCAGGGCAGACTAGGCTGTGTCAATTTGGTTGATAAACTAAAAGGACAATTACACATTAGTGAGATTTCATATTGCCCAATATATCTTTCTCCCAAAACAGTCATGGAAATGCAGTTTACAGATATTTATAATTGCAGAGCCATAATCTGAAGACAATAGAAGAAAAAAATGATACCAATATCCACATAGAAGAGAATTTCATTGACATCAATTCTCATAGGCATAAAAAAAAAAAAAAAAAAAAAAAAAATATGCTGAATTTGAATTACTTATAGAAATAAATAAAAGTGTGCAACCATTACATATACCCCTATTTCTATAGTTGAATACTATGTTTCAAGCTATTTCATGAACTTTGAGGTGTGTTCTTACTGGGTAACTGGTCCAACAAGTTCAGTGGCTTTAAAACCAAGAACAAAAAAAAAAAAAAAAAAACTAAAGACAAACAAACACAGTTACAAGAAGTCAACCTCCAATAAATTATATCTATTTTTAAATCTAAAAGAACATCAATTGTCAGGATTCATTTACTGCAAATAGCGTGAAAAGAGATCATTCTAAGAAAACCAAAATAGTTCAATTTGCAAGAAGTTTAAAATAAATATAATTGAGATTGCTTTAGCCTGTGATTACAAAAGAAAGACCAGGCAAAATAAAATCAACCAAATGATATTCAAAATTATCAAATTCACCAGTGTGATATGTTCATTTAATCCCAAGAAATTTATTTGACAGGTTCTAATTTTTGAAGACAATGTTCAGATCATTTTAAAGTAACATAAAAAGGTGAATTGTTTTATTTAAGAGATAAGGAAATTATTCATTTCTCATTATGTGAGAAAAGCACAAGTCAGTTAAGAATAGAATTAATCTGAAAGCAGAGAGTATTTATATATCACGTGATCTTATCTAACAGATCTTTTTAAATACCATATTTTTATTAGAAGACAAAAAATTCTCAACACTATGCCATTTGTAGATTTAACATGTAAAAAATATTTATAGCTACATAGTATACATTAATATGTAATGATTGTTTATAATACTTAAAATAACTTACAATTTGGCTCTCATGAGAATCGTTTAAAAGATTAAGATTGACATAAAATATATCATGCAAATTACTAATGTGTAAATTTAAAAAAATAAAAAACTTATAACTAAGGATCAATTATTTCCAAATGCAATAAACTTCTCAGTTTCGTCATCTATGTCACAACACTCCCTAAGATAAGATTGAAGTAAAGAATGTGAGACAAGAAGTGGAAATTTAAGTCCACCTTTGCAAATATATAAGACTATAGAAGGTAATCAATGGAAGAGATTTCTCAATTGAAGTTTCCAAGACAATGTTATTTCATTGGATCAACTGTGCAAAAGAAGTTTAGAATAAAAACTTGATCTACTTGAAAAATGTACAATAATATTAAATCTGAAAATTTTGATAGTCATTTAAGTATTAATTACTTACAAGATTATTTTTTTATCTTTACTTTCATTATTTCTGTCTTGAAATTGTCAGATGGACATATGGCGGTGCTGGCAGAGGGGAACGCAATATAAAAATTGAAGATGTTATAAATACCAACAATAGTAATTTCAAAGAAATTTCATGATAACACCACTGTCTGGAAATTTTTATATGCCAGTACTAAAATATTTAGTGGCTATTTTAATGAAACACTACCTATATTTTAACTGGCTGTATTCTAGTGTCCAATATACCTGTGTTATATGGGTAAATCATACAGCTTGTGTACTTTGACTAAATTCATACTCAGCAGGATAACAAATAAGGTACTGGACTCCTAGCCAATGTGTGGTGTTAGGTTTTGACATTAAGTACCCAAGCACTGATTTCACATACTTAAAATTTTATCAAGTTCTTAGATCAGAAGAGTCACTTCAAAAGTATGTAGCGGGATGCCAGATTGGTGGATCCTTTTCTTTTCTCCATACTACAATGCTTGCTATAGTGTCACTTTTCCTTTTGTCCAGTGTCACTTGCATCCTTCCACAAGAAAAACCTTGCCTTTTTTATTTGATTGTTTACATTTATTTATTCCCTTTATTTTGATTGAGAAACAACAGAAGTATGGAACTATGGAAAATTTTGGTACACATGTACCAAAGATTTTCAAAATTTTAATAGATACCATCATGGTACTAAACTTCATAACATCCGGGATTTTTAGTATCCACCCTGACAATTTTTTTTTTTCGTATTAAAATAGTTTTTGTTTTAATAGATAGAGGGAAAAAAAAAAAAGAAAGAGAGAAAGAAATTTTTCTCTTCATTAATTTGTGATTTTCTAGGTAGTTCCTGTTATTTACATTGTCTTGTCATTTGTTAAATATCTTTTTGAAAAAATCCACCAAGTCTTATTTTTGCTTTACCAAATCAAAAATGAGTC
This sequence comes from Acanthosepion esculentum, assembly GCA_964036315.1. Classification (NCBI taxonomy): domain Eukaryota; kingdom Metazoa; phylum Mollusca; class Cephalopoda; order Sepiida; family Sepiidae; genus Acanthosepion; species Acanthosepion esculentum. Next base: position 63,292,999 of record OZ038497.1, read on the forward strand.
ACATTAGAAAAATTTTCTGTCAAAAAGATAATATAATATGTAATTGAAAATTTGTTTCAGAAAATCTGAAGTTAATTTCTGTCAGACAACAATATTATAATCTTGTATCTTAACTTCCACTTCATCTCTCTTATAAAAGTTTTTGGATTGTCTTGACATTTCTCAAAAATTTTTCTTCCATACACAATTTTATATTCACTTCCAACTCAGTCAATTTTTAGTTAATATGCATTTGCATTCAATTAAAAAATTATTTTTCAGATGAGTGTAGAGCTAAAAAAAAAAATCAGTACTTTTTCAATATATAAATAGTCTTGTATGTGTAGAATCAAGACTGTATTTATATAAAAAAATTTTTTATACATCATATACACCATCTGAATTTTTGTCATTCAAGCAACTAAATTGTAAACCTGCAAAACTAATCATTTCTGCATAAATATTACAAAAGTTACCTTAAGGTATTCCATTTGAAACAAAGAAGCCATATTGGAAAATACACAGAATAATTGAGATTAAGTAGGACCAAGTTTCTTGAGAGAAAAAAAAAGTGTCATGATTCTCAACTAAATTGTCTGTCACAAAAAATAACTTTGATCATCTATTTAGCACAGGAAAAAAAGCAAATAATTCTTAGTTAATTTATAGTTGAATATTTTTTGTAAATTCACAAAGACTAGAGTACGAAACAATTTTCAAAGTTGTTTAAAGTAAAACCTAAATAAATATCACTTGACTGTAGACATACGTATAATAAAAGGTTACAAGAAAAATGTCAAAGACTGACCATACTAAGTATAGAAGTGTAAGATTTACCAAACACTACAGTCTCCCTCATTTGGTTTATAAAATAGGTAGGATTATTATCTTAAAAGCCATTGATATTTCAATTTTCATTAGACATACCAGAAAAACTGCTTCCTAATAAATCATCATAAATTTCTTTTAACTGAGAATAGAAAAAAAAAAAGCATATTGATTAATCATTCACACAATCTAAAAAAAATATTACAGCACATTTATTCAGACTATTAAAATAATTATGCTTAAGTTATTTACAAAAATTAATGTGGCTATTGACTAAAATTATTAAACATTACATTTAGTTATAGTTAATATATTTCTTAAGCTAACAAATAAACATTTAGTTTCAAAACAATAAACTTTTAAATTTACTGCAATGAGAATCTTATATTAAAAGAAACAATTTTAATATAATAAATCTATCAGCTGTGGCAAGAAATATAAAGGAGAAACAGGCTGCCTGTTAAGATAAGGCTGCAGGAAAACTGTAAATTTGTAACACGAGAAGAAATAAAAAAAATCAGGATGGCCGATCATATATAGAGGGAAAAGGGAGACCACCACCATCTGTGGGTGGAAGTTGAAATATCAGACAAAGAACAGCAATGAAAAATACAAAAATTTATGGAATCGGCGCATTTGCTAGCCCACAAAATTCTCCTAAGCCAACAAAGTATAGCCATGGCCTGGCCGAAAGGTTGTGAATATGGCAATAAAGATGAGGACATCAGTCTGAATAATATAAATAATGTAATAAATCTATATTAAGTACATCAGCCCTCTTGACTAAAGCTCCACCAAAACTTTATCACTTTGGTACCAAATAAAGAATTTTTGCAAATTCTTCCAGGCTTTCAGACTGCAAATGAGTAGGGATTCTAGTCCCAAAGGAAACTTATCTGATGTATCTTCAAAGTAATCATAATTATGAAGAACAATTTATTGATACCCATGCATCCCCAAACATTGGTATAACAAGAATTTTGTTGAAGCAACACAGATTTTATTTAAAATAAATGTTTCAAATTTATTATTCCACCAACACAACAAAAATCTGGTAGCTTCTACAGCTTTTTGAAAATCCGATCTTTCCAAAAATAAATGGTTAAAAAGAAAAAAAAAAAAAGCAATAACAATTTCAAGGGACCTCTCGGGATTCTATTTAGCTAAATATACCAAGTGTCACAATACCAATAATAGAGTTTTATAACTGAATTTCTAAATTTATTTTCAAAAAAGATCAAAATGTCAAGTAAAAAAAGAACTTTATAAAAATTTAAAATGATTTAAAACAAATGTAAAATAAAAAATGACTACCAAGTTATCTTTTAGATAATTTGCTTTTATATGCAAAATCATACTGGTTTCTCTTATTAATCTACAGAGAATTTGTAATTTTCAAAAATATTGGGAAATATTTTCTTGTATTTAATATCCGTAAATCACAAATTTAAGTAATAACCAATATTAAAAAAAAACTCATGAGAAAGTCATTATTATAAAAGACTAATTTGTAAAATTTCAACATTTAAAAAAAAAAAAAAAATGTGGGGGTGATTACCATGTGGTTTAGGAAAAAAAAAAAAGAAACAACAAAAACAAAATATATCAAAGTCATTTTTTACATCTGCCAAGGAAGACTTACCAATATCCACTATTTTATTTGTGACCCAATCAAGGCAAATTCCCCAAAAGTATTGCCTCAGATTTACTGCACTTGTCATGATGCCCAAAAGCAAGAAAATTTGCCAATCACATTAAAACACTTTCAACTAACTCAATATATGTATCATTTGAAACCAATAATTGAAAAAGAATATTCCTTAAAAATCTTGTTTCAGTTCGGGCTTGAGCCTGCTACTGGTAACATATAACACAGAATAGGATAGGTTGTTGGCACCTAAACCAGCTCCCTCACTAGCTTTTGTACTGGTGAGGAGAGTGGTGTGTCACCCTACATGACAAAAAAACATGACCTGTCAAAGGGCAGATTAGCTTCTTACAGGAGCCAACAGAATATATATATATATATATATATATATATATATATATATATATATATATATATATATATATATATATTACACACACATACTTTGCCTTGATAAAGTCCATTGGAGGACAAAACCTAAGATTTCCTTTTGTTCCTTTACAGATATATTCTATCTGAAATTTCCCCCACACACATGGGAGCATGTGATAAAAATATAGTTTTAAAGTATGCTATATAGGTAAAAAGTGCTCTTTATCAGAGAGAGTAAATGTAAAATTGGATACTGATGTCAGCACCAAGTGACAACAGCGTTTCATAATTGAACAACCTTCAGGCCTGAATATTGTGTTCAAGCAAACTTTTATTCTATCTTACTTCTTCAACACCGTATCCAAAATCTCTACCACAGACTAAAAACATACTCAAGATCCATGATACATGGTAAAGCATTGTACAATACATAGCTTAAAATCAATTTAAGGTTGATTTGTTTAGTGGCATATCAACTCCATATGGGTCATTTAATGCCAGAATTTAATTTTCTTGGGAGCATTAGTAATTTCTTTTACAAAAATACATTGTGGGTAATTTTTTATTTTTTTTATTTATTTTTTTTTAATATGAAAATGTTGCTGGTATTTTTATACTTTCATAGTGTTTTGACCCCAGTTTGAGGGTTAAATACCACCCCAGGTAATGAGGGGACCCAGAGAACAACAGTAATTAAGAGGTGGTTTCACATCCCTCAAAACCTCCCAGTCAGAGGCCTTGCTGCCAGATATAGTTTATCATAATATCAAAGACACAAAACTAATGTTCCTTAGTAACAAAGACAACAAAGTATTACCAATATTGTACAAATGCTGCCTTCAATAACATTTAATGAGATGCCATTTTGATTAAGTACTTTTCCTGGAAGCTTTATATGTCAAAGTGTGTTTAAGTAATCAGGATTCCCCAAAATAGTTTAAATTTGCTGATCTATTCTTCAAAACGAATACGCAATTTACCACAGTGATCCTTCTACAAAACAGCATCAAATATTAAAATTTACCCGATTAGTAAAAGCTTTTTTGGGTTGCTATAAATTTAGCACAAGTATTATAAAAATAACATTGTACTCAGAGATCACTTGTGTCATTCACAAATATAACCACATAACACAACTTTACTAGAATCCATCTTTTAAGTTCAAAATCTAGAGCTCACCTTATCAAAAAATAAAAATAAAAAAATCACACAATGATATGAAATGGGAATTTTATTTCTGCAGTATTTAATTATATTTTAAGTAAATATCAGCATGTCTTTTATTTTATTTTTTTTTTTACAACAGCGAGAACTAGAGAAAAAAGTTTTATTTTGTGCTTTTTCCAAGGAAAACACACATTGATATGGAAATTCTTGCATAATTCAAATAATTGATGGATTTTAATGAAACTTTCAGGACATTTTCAGAAATGAATGAAATTATTTTTGAAATTTTTTTATTTTTAGAAAATCTTGGCAATTTTTTTTTGCATATGTCAACACCCACTTACATAATTTCATGAAATTGAGAAATTAAATTTTTAAAGTGGTGACTTTTTTTATTAGTTAAAAACAGGACTCTTTGAAGAAAGTAAATCAATTTTTTTTGTAAAACAGTTACCAGTTTCATTGAAAATTTGTTCAGAATTGTAAAATAAAAAGTGCAATAAAACTATGACATTATTTAATTAGAAAAGCTTTTAATTGCTTTTGTAAATAAGTTATATTAAGGACACTAATATCTGAAGAAATAAAATTTTTTCCGATGAATAATGAATTTTTACAAGAATTTTTTCATTTTTTTTAAATTTTAATTATAATAATAGTTAAAAAATCATTTAAAATTCTTCATTGCTTTCAAGAATGCAATTTGATGATATTGTTAAGTGAAAAGTAAATTTATGAATCAAAATTTGAAAAGCTCATAACAGTCATTTGTACCCGAATATTTTTAAAATTATTTAAGAAATATTTGTACCTGAATATTTTTAAAATAATTTTTAGTGAAAAAAAAGAAAAAAAGTCCGCAATTTCTACCTATGGGATTGATACATGATATAATCCTTGAAACGGTCACAGGATTTAAGTGTCACCTGACCCACTGCTATTATTTCACTTTTAATTCAGTTTTGTTACGTCTTTGCAAATCATCCCTTCAAAATATCAAAAAAAAGTTTTACTTTTCTTAATTGCTATTTCACTAAATATTTTCATTTTTTTTATTTATTTTAGTTTGGGTCATACTTCATTTAATTTTTTAATTAAAGCAGTAAACTTAAAAATCTAACTAAAAGTCAATAAAATATTAAATAATTGCTGAAAATATGTTAATTTATAAAATTTACTAGGTAGTTAAAAACTAAAAAAAAAAAAATGTGTTCACTTAGTTTTCGTAAATATGTCATTTCTGGTCATCCATAAGAGCTGTCATCAGATAAATCAATAAAGATCAAAGAAAGAGGAACCTATCATTAAGAAAAGCTTGTATATTGTTTTTTTTATGCTATAAGTAATATTTACTTCAAATCAGATTAATTTAACTTTAAATTTTTTAATTATACTCAAATAACGTGTCACAAATCTATAATCTAATTTTTTTAAAGAATCTTAAACAAGATAAATTTGTTTGTTTACAAATTTCTTAAAAATTAAGAAAATGACCGCTTTTAAGAAATTTAAAAAAAAAAAAAAAATATCAAGCAATTATTTGACATTCCAATCTATATAATTTCTATCTGAAATACACCAGAATATTTTACTTACTTGAAATAATAAATTTAATCATTTAGCTTTCAATTAAAAATAGAAAGAAATCTTTAAGAATGCTTTTTCATTTTTAAAATTTAATTTTAAAACTTAGGTATCGAAAATTCAGTAGATGTACCTACTTTTATGTGTATTTGTAGAAATGTTTCATTATCTGTTCCTAAAGTGGCAGTGATTATTCCTTGTGTGCAACCTTTGTTAGAATCTTTGTCATTACGCTTGTGG